>OW121793.1:5042500-5642500 GCA_933228885.1 Leistus spinibarbis
TAATAATATGTAAATTATATTTATTATTATTGCGATATTTCTTTAATTACACATTGTTTGTTATCTACGTATATTTTAAATGATTTGTATCTTTTGTAATTAAATTTCGTTGCTAAGAAACAGCAATACAAACAAAACAGATATTTTGGTTCGTTCATTTATAATTTAGTTGAATATTTCAAACAATAACCATGTCAATTAAAAGTAATTTATTAAGTAGAACGATAACTGAATATCCCAGAGCTTACAAAATCGATCAAACTCCATATAAATCAATAGATTTCGATATAGATACGAAAATATATTGTGATAAATGTAAATTGAAAGTGCCTGATTTAAAAATGTGTAAAGTTATTGTCCTAGGTGATGTTGCAGTAGGCAAAAGTTGTTTAGTGAATCGGTTAATATATTTTATTGTTATTTTAATGAAAATACATATAATAAATACAACTATAACAAATTATTAATTTTAATATATATATATATTGATTTTTGCATCTTAGTATAATTATGCAGATGTAGATAATTTGTTGTATTGCGGCAATTTGTATTAAATATTAAAAATAAATAATTTATGATAAACCATCAAGTTCACTTAAGCAACGTACAGAAGTAATAAAAATATATCATCGAAGCGTATTTGCATATAGAATACCTAGTAAAAATATTTTTTCTATTCTTCATGTTCAGTGTTAAAAAATAGTTTTTATTTTATATCGCCTAGTAAGAAAGATAGAAAAAATATTACCAGACATTCTTTACGTAAATGCACATCGATGATAAGTATATTTTTAACTCCTGGAATACGATTGGAGATATATCAGATTAGATTGTTTTGAGAATAGTATATTTCTAAAAATAATAATATATATATATTTATATATAAATTTAATAAATCGAATGGTGGCGCTAGAAATAACCCAAATCGGAACAGAATTACTTTGAACTAAATGAACCTGATGGTTTATCTAATTATTTGTTTACATTTATTAAAATAAATTTAAGCGGGTTTCAGTCTAATTTCTGAAATCGATTCGTTAATAGCTCAATAATCGACTTAATTTAATATCGAATTGATGCAGAATCGATTAATATGATTCATTATGTATCTATATTAAATCATTTAACAGTCGATTTAAATTATATTTAATTTAAATCGACTGATGAATTATTTAATATCAACTGATTATCTAAACGATACATAGTCGATTAATAACTGTTGATTATATAGAATATCGATTCTCATGTATAAATAGATTATAAATCGATGCATAATTTATAGTTAATGCATCGATACTAATCGATTGTTTCCCTCAAATTAATAATTTACACCGTCTACAAATTATACATTATATAACTATAAAAATAAATTATTATTTATAGTGTATCCATTAGAATATTCGTAAATATATTTTAAATTAAAATTATTTATATTTATTAATTATTATTTATATTATGAATATATTTTATAGTTTTTGTCACCAATTATTTGCTACGAATTATAAAGCAACCATCGGTGTTGATTATGAAGTCGAACAATTCCAAATTCTAGATATACCATTTCAATTACAAATGTAGGTGTATTAATGAATTAAAATTGAAATTATATTTTGTGGGTTTAAATTTTAAAATTAATAATATAAATTTTAGATGGGACACCGCAGGACAAGAACGTTTCAAATCTATTGCACAGTCTTATTATAGATTCGCACGAGGTATTTTGTTTAAAACATATAAATAATACTAATAATAATATTTGCTTTTATAGTTATTATTGTTGTTTTCGATTTATGCAAAATAAATTCATTAAATAATTGTAATACTTGGTTACAAGATGCGCTGCAAGCCAGTTCAAAATCACCCCATATTTTCTTAGTGGGTACGAAAAAGGATTTAGTGGTAAGAAATGTTTTAGTCGAACTTCCATAAATTAAATCTATAAACTCTAAGGAAGTTCTAGAATATTCTAGTTATAGAATGCATATATTATATAGCTGCCAATGATTTTTTCTGGAATTTGACTCTAAATATTTAATAATATATATGGTATTATTAAATATATATTTATAATTATTGTTTTAGTCTGCTGCATCGTATAATTGCATAGAAACTATGGCCATGGAGATAGCTAATAATATGAACGCTGAATTTTGGGCTGTTTCTGCACAAACCGGAAATGATGTCAACTCTTTATTTTTTCGCGTAGCTGCCTTGAGTTTTGAGGCTGTTATGATAAACGAGAAAAGTTTTAGAGATATTCCTCTGGTTGAAAATGAAGTTATTTGTAAGTTGAAAACATTTAACTCAAAAATATACTGGCAACAATATTTTTTAAGGTTTAATTATTGCTGTTAAGTAAAATTATTTTTGATATAAAAAGGATTTGTTAAACGAAGTTTTATATTAAATAGAATAATTCTTTTCTGTTGCAGCTTTGAAAAAAAATCGACAATTGTTGAAAAAAGTTGATATTAAATGTTGTATTTGACTATAATATTCATTTTATGTATATATGATAAATAAATATAATTTCCAAACTTATAAACCTTCAACTTTTTAAATTTATCTGTGTATGGACTATAATATTCAATTGTAAATGTATGATAAATAAATATAATTTCCAAACTTATAAACAACTTTTTAAATTTTAAATTTATCTATGAATGGACTACAAAAATGATGACGCGAAATGGCGGCATAATTCAATTGCGCCCGAGCTGAAATTTGTTTCTTATGGGATTTAACATAGAGGTGAAGTTTGCATGTTTCTACCGGTCTTAATTGTAAAACTGCTGGGTATGAGTAATTTTTTTTAAATAGACTCAAGCTTCAACTATAGATTCATGTATTTAAACTAGGGCGACCATAACTAATTAGTTTGTAATTAAAGAATAGCGACATTATGGGAAAATACCATTTAGTGTTGCCGAAAAGTGCTTGCATATTCGCGATAGATGGCACGCGTGAAACCCTTATCCCGGCCTTGTGATTGTCTGCCATTAACTGACAGTTCATTTTAATTTACAAAATTAATTAAAACACGGTTTTTAGCCATATCTATCAACATTATTCAATATATATTTTAATATAATATAATATATAAATACCCAAAAGGTTATTTAAGATATTTTATTAAAATCAGAGAAATTATGATTATTGACATAATTTTTGACATTTTTCTGATTTTAATAAAATATTTTAAATCCCCTTTTGGGTCTTTAGTATTATATTATAATAAAATATATGTTGAATAATGTTGATAGATATGGCTAAAAACCGTGTTTTAATTAATTTTGTAAATTAAAATGAACTGTCAGTTAAAGGCAGCCAATCACAAGGCCGGATAAAGGATTGTTCACAGCGAATTATTTAGTAATTAAGCTTAGAAAATTACAAATAATAATCTAGTTTGTATTATGACAAGCAATGTTAACATTCCAAGCAACACAATTTATGATAAATTTTGTTACTGTGAACGTTAACCTTGTATGCCATACAACAAACTGGAATTATTACTTATACTTTCTAAGCTTAATTTCTAATTCTTTAGCTGTGAACAATCCTTAAGGGTCCCGCGTGTGCCATCTATTGCGAATATGCAAAGACTTTTCGGCAACACTAAATGATATTTTCTCATAATGTCCCTATTTTATAATTACAAACTAATTAGTTATGGTCGCCCTAATTTAAATACATGAATATATTAGTTGAAGCTTGAGCCTATTTAAAAAAAAAAACTCATACCCACCAGCTTTACATTAAGAACGGTAGAAACATGCAAACATCACCTCTATGTTAAATCCCATAAGAACCAAATTTCAGCTCGGCTGTAATTGAATTATGCCGCCATTTCGCGTCATCACTTTTGTAGTTCATTTCAAATATTTTTACGGTCATCTATTGAGCGTTGAATCAACTAAATAAATCCTACCGAGCGTCCATCTTACCAAGCATGGCGGGAAACCACACATTCCGTATTAATTCTTATGTATTTTGATGTAAATTGTATGAAATACGTTAAGAAATGCGATTTTGTGTAGCTTGTATGATTTTGCAAGACGAGCAATGCGAATTATAAAATAGAACGCATAGTTTAAATTTTAAAAAAAAACCTATCTCTTTCTAATTCTTTTGCTCTCTCAACTTAGATGAGTTAGCTATCTCCCTTTCTACACTAGCGCCAAAACATGTGGAAACTACAAGGAGTACGCATGAACATATCCGCGCTAGCCTCGTTTCGTGCGTATATAGAATAATAATGAAAATACCGCATCAAAACTGATTAAGAATTTTATTATAATAAACGTCATCATTCATTAATATATACTGTATTGTGGAGTTACGTGACCGAAGACAGTTTTACGCGAATTTTGAATATGTTATTCGGTCCAAAGGTTACATGGTTGCCAATATTCCCCCCATTATAAGACTGACAGAACACACATGCTCAATCAGTGGTTCGAGCTCTTGGGGAGTGGATGCATCAGTGCTCAAATGTTTAAAAATTTCACCCCCTTAGTGTGCATAGTGTCGTAATTTATTTTGTATAATAAAACAGTGTTTATTTTGAACAAGTGTTTATCTTATTCGACGTTTTTAATCAAATTTGCAGTATTTTTTAATATAAGGTAGGTGGCAAAACATGTTTTAGTGATTTATTTGTCGAATTTGTAATTTTAAATTAATATTAAGGGTTGTAGTCTGTTTATAGAAATTTATACTATTTCACAATATGTACATAACCAGTTTTGCTAGTTTATTTATTTTTTATATGTATATGTATAGAAATACTGTAAGATATAATAAAATATATATATATATTTAAGGAACAAATATTTATTTTAGAGGTCGGCATGTATAAAAACTAGTTTTTAAGGTTAGGACCACTTTTTGTGGAGGTTAACTTGCAATATAATAATCATATCCTTGGTCGAACAAACTTTTCACATTCGCAATATGATTAAGTTTACGTCACTGGAACGAATATTTAATTAATATTCTACATATACAGTTGAATTGTTTTCGAATAATGCTTAATGCATATATGGAAATTTTACCATTATCAAGCAGAAAACACGCATAATAATATATAGTCTGATGTTATTTTCAAAATTGTTGTCTCATAAAAACTGTATTTATACACAACCTTTGAATTATATAACAATTTAATTATACGCTCTAACACACAATATAACAATAAATATCTAGAAATGTATTTTATTGCTAATTTTACTCCGTAATTTCTTATTTACGGAATTTCAAGACAACAGAATTTACGAATTAGGTTAGTCAGGGGAAAAGTACTTTAAAGAGAAAGTGATATTGAGCGAAAGTAAAATTAAATAATGCTACAAGGTCTAGTTTTAGGTTTCAATTTGACTTTATACTTGAATTAGTGGCACCTTGACAAAGACAATGTATAACAAGATTTGGTACGCGTAAAACGCACCAACGCGTAGAGCTCGTCCTTAGGTAAAATATGCGTTGCGAGCAGTGCTTTTTAATTATTATGGCCTTTTGGTTAACAATTTGAAAATATGTTATAGGTGTAAAAAGTCTTACATTTAATTTTAGATTATATTGATAAAAAACAAGCTTAGGTACAACGCACCTATGCGTCCAGCTCGCCTTATAAGTAATATATGCGATGCGAGCAGTTTTTAATAATTTTGGCCTTTTGGTTAACTAATTGAAAAAATGTTATAGATATAAAAAGTCTTACATTTAATTTAAGATTATATAAAAAAAAAAAAATTCAAATTTTGAAATTCAAAATTATAATATTTAATAATTTTTTTCGGGCTTTGGGTTAACAAAATGAAAAAATCTTGTAAACAAAAAATATCTTAGAATTTTTAGTAGAATTTTTAAGTGTTTCAATTATTTTTATAAGGGCAGTATTAAGGGGGGGTCCAAATTTTGGGGCCCTATAACTCGGGAAGTATACGGGCGATTGAATTTAAACTGCGAACGGATTCAAATGGGATGCCAAATAATATGTGTACCAAATTTGGAGTGAATCGCTCCGGTACCTTCAGAGGAGTAGAGGGCACAAATTTGGTCTTACGAGCGACCGAGCGAGCGACGACTAACATCCAAGTATATAAGTTATATACATTTTCGGAATCAGGGCGACGAGACGTACACTTTTTCTTAATGAAATTTTTTGATCCGAGAATGCTACAGACACACGACCGAATGCTTTAGCCTCTTCGTTACTACGTACGGCGAGCTAAAAAGTTTTAGTTCATACTTTAAAATTCAAAATTATAATATTAAATAATTTTTTTCGGGCTTTGGATTAACAAAATGAAAAAATCTTGTAGATATAAAATATCTTAGAATTTCTAGTAGAATTTTTAAGTGTATTAATTATTTTTATAAGGGCAGTATTAAGGGGGGCTCAAAATTTTTGGGCCCTATAACTCGGGATTGGATTTATACTGCGAGCGGATTCAAATGGAATGCCAAATAATATGTGTACCAAATTTAGAATATATTGATAAAAAAAAATTTAGTGCATATTTTAAAATTCAAAATTATAATATTTAATAATTTTTTTCGGGCTTTGGGTTAACAAAATGAAAAAATCTTGTAGACAAAAAATATCTTAGAATTTTTAGTAGAATTTTTAAGTGTTTCAATTATTTTTATAAGGGCAGTATTAAGGGGGGCTCCACATTTTGGGGCCCTATAACTCGGGAAGTATACGGGCGATTGGATATAAACTGCGAGCGGATTCAAATGGGATGCCAAATAATATGTGTACCAAAGTTGGAGTGAATCGCTCCGGTACCTTCAGAGGAGTAGAGGGCACAAATTTGGTCTTACGAGCGACGACTAACATATATAAATTATATACATTTTTGGATTCAGGGCGACGAGACGAACACTTTTTAGCTCGCCGTACGTAGTACCGAAGAGGCTAAAGCATTCGGTCGTGTGTCTGTAGCATTCTCGGGTCAAAAAATTTCATTAAGAAAAAGTGTTCGCGAGCGACGACTAACATCCAAGTAAATAAGTTATATACATTTTCGGAATCAGGGCGACGAGACGAACACTTTTTCTTAATGAAATTTTTTGATCCGAGAATGATACAGACACACGACCGAATGCTTTAGCCTCTTCGGTACTACGTACGGCGAGCTAAAAAGTGTTCGTCTCGTCGCCCTGAATCCAAAAATGTATATAATTTATATACTTGGATGTTAGTCGTCGCTCGTAAGACCAAATTTGTGCCCTCTACTCCTCTGAAAGTACCAAAGCGATTCACTCCAAATATGGTACACATATTATTTGGCATCCTATTTGAATCCGCTAGAAGTTTAAATCCAATCGCCCGTATACTTCCCGAGTTATAGGCCCCCAAAATTTGGAGCCCCCCTTAATACTGCCCTTATAAAAATAATTGAAACACTAAAATATTCTACTAAAAGTTCTAAGATATTTTATGTCTACAAGATTTTTTCATTTTGTTAATCCAAAGCCCGAAAAAAATTATTAAATATTATAATTTTGAATTTTAAAATATGCACTAAAAATTATTTTTTTATCAATTTAATCTAAAATTAAATGTAAGACTTTTTATATCTATAACATTTGTTTTAAATTGTTAACCAAAAGGCCATAATAATTAAAAACCACTGCTCGCATATTTTACCTAAGGGCGAGCTCTACGCGTTGGTGCGTTTTACGCGTATACCAAATCTTGTTATTATATCGAAATCTTACGTATTTAGTTATTACTTACATTTTAATACAGAATGTGCTGTTTGTCGCCCAGACAACTTCGGTTATGTATTTATAATTATTCTAATATAGATATATATATTTAATATTTAAATATATGTACGTCATAGAATTTTTCAAGATATATTCGTGTTCGATTATTGCATTTCGTTTCCATGAAGAAGTTGAACTTAATAATTAATATTAATTTATAGTAAGTTATAAATTAAAATAATTAAGTGATGACAATTTTTTTTTTTAATATTAATGCACACTTAAACTCGCTTTAAACATACTTACAAATTTAAATCCGGATTTGGTAAGTGATTTGAATTTTTAGTTTGAGTCGATTATTTAAATGTAATTATAGCTGGTGTTTATTTACTATTTGGTAGTATTGTACCAATTTCCTTAACCTTTAACGGCCAATGCGGGGTCGCAAAGACCCCACGTTCTAAGATCTTGATTTTAAGTATCTAAATTTTCAGCTCAATTAATTAATAAGTTATAAATTTTTTTAAATCGTATTTTTTTCACTGCAATTATATGTTCCATTCAAATATAACAAGATTTGGTACGTTTAAAACGCACCAATGCGTAGGTAAGATATGCGTTGCGAGCAGTGCTTTTTAATTATTATGGCCTTTTGGTTAACAATTTGAAACAAATGTTATAGATATAAAAAGTCTTACAATTTTTTGTAGAGCAATTGAGCAAAAAAAAAATTTAGTGTATATTTTAAAATTCAAAATTATAATATTTAATAATTTTTTTCGGGCTTTGGGTTAACAATATGAAAAACCATGTAGACATAATTTTTTTTGGTAGAATTTTAGAGTGTATTAATTATTTTTATAATGGCAGTATTAAGGGGGGCTGCACATTTTGTTGCCCTATAACTCGGGAAATATACGGGCGATTTAATTTAAACTGCGAGCGAATTCAAATGGGATGCCAAATAATATATGTACCAAATTTGGTATGAATCATATCATTTAAACCCTTGAAAGAAAATGAATTGACAGTTTAAATGGCTGCCAGTTTTTCACCAATTTTCTGCTTATACATACAATTTAAGTTGGTTTAGGGACTGTTCCAGTTTGGATCGCAAAGTACCAAATAAATACTAGTGGTGTCAAAACTCGAACTTAAATAACTCGAATCTTTTCAAAAGATAGAGCTGACGCGAGAGGTATAGCGCAGGAAACTTAGTTCAAACTTAAAAATGCGTATCAATTATAATTTTTAATTTCCAATCAAATGTATTTGTTTATCAACAAATGGTTTTTAGTAATAATATTTGTGTTTTCTAACTCTATTAACAAAACATACATAATAATGAGATAATGACACATTTATTAATTATATGTCCATTTTTTTTCTGTACTTAATTATAATGTATTAGGTACTAAACCTTGATTCTAATTCTCATTTGAACTTGAAATGTAAAATAGATTGTAAGAATTTACGCAAGGGTAACAAATAACAATAAAGATATTTTAAAATATGAATGATTATGACAATTTATAAATTAATTACATGCGTCACTTCTATGATAACTTTAGTTAATTGTGAGTTTTAAAATCAAGGCCCTGAATTAATTTCATATTTATAAATGCAATATATTTTAGTTTTCATTGAAATCAAAAAAACGTATAGAACAAACAAAATAAACTGGTTAAATGTTATTATACAATCCCGAGTGTCGACTAGCTGTTAGTGTTGTGCAAAATAGTTTTAAAAAAGTATTTCAAAGACAAAATACAGTTTAAGAGTGAATACGATAAGTACTTCAAATACAGATCCATTATAAATTGGTATAATTATCCAGTTATTATTAAGTTATAGTAATTTAATTTAAATTTTCATTTTATATTTTGTTATCACTTAATAATAATAATTATTATCTGCGCCCGTTTTTGCCAGGAAAACAAAATAGACATTTCATAGTATTCCTGTAGAGTATTGGTTAGTTTGACCGTTTGTTTGAGATTATATATATATATATATATATATATATATATATATATATATATATATATATATATTTATATATATGTAGACAGTTTGTTTGGGATATATATGTATATTAATATCGTATTGAAAACTACGTAAGAGAAAGTTGAGTGCAGGCCACTCCTGATATTTTGTATTTAAAATACTAAATACTTTTTTTCGTACTCCAAACGGAGTATTTGTACCATACATTGATAAATTACATAATAATTTATAATAGTGGTTTATTTATAATATAACAATTTAACATATTTGATCTTAAACATAGTTCTTTCTTTTAAACATTAAAAATAGCATTGCTACATAATTTTTTCCACACAAATTTAAATATTAAAAAAAAAGAATGTTAAAATACTTATTCAAGTCGAAAAAAACAAGATTTGATACGCGTAAAACGCAGCAACGCGTAGAGCTCGCCTTTAGGTAAGATATGCGTTGCAAGCAGTGGTTTTCAATTATTATGGCCTTTTGGTTAACAATTTGAAAACATGTTATAGACATAAAAAGTCTTACAATTTTTTGTAGATTAAATTGATAAAAAAAAAATTTTAATGCATATTTTTAAAATTCAAAATTATAATATTTAATGATTTTTTTCGGGCTTTGGGTTAACAATATGAAAAAAATCTTGTAGGCATAAAATATCTTAGAATTTTTAGTAGAATTCTCGAGTGTTTTAATTATTTTTATAAGAGCAGTTTTAAGGGGGGCTCTAAATTTTGGGGTCCTATAACTCTGGATGTATACGGGCGATTGGATTTAAACTACTAGCAAATTCAAATGGGATCCCAAATAATATGTGAAGCAAATTTGGTGTGAATCGCTCCGGTACCTTCAGAGGAGTAGAGGGCACAAATTTGGTCTTACGAGCGACCAACATCGAAGTATATAAGTTATATACATTTTTGGATGCAGGGCGACGAGTCTATACAAAGATACGTTTGTACAACTCTATAAGCATTTCAATATTCACTTAATATATTTGATAATTATTCGAACGATTAAGAATTGAAATTTTTTACAGTAGAATTCAATAGCTTCCATGATTAAATATAGAAATTAATTAGTCGCGGTGGCGTAGTGGTAAATACTGGACTTCCACGGCAAAAGTTGTGGTTCAATTCCCTGCATAAGCCAGAAACGTTTTATACATATAAAAATAAACATATAAATCTGAGTTATTATATATATATATATATATATATATATATATATATATATATATATATATATATATTTATATATATATTTATATATATATATATATATATATATATATATATATATATATATATATATATATATAATATCTTCATTTTGATATAAATATAAACGTATGCTGTGAATCAATATTAAATATGACTGTAATTTGTAATAACACTGGAACACTTATGGTCACCCGGTATACAAAATCAAAGGTGAATTTTATTAATTTTGCATTTCATTTCACATGTCCTAAATCCAGAACGATATTTGTATGTAAATTTACTGACAAGTAAAATATGCTGAACCTGATCATTATTTATGTGTCTGTGCTCGCCTTACGATAGTACAAAAAAATTGTAGTGCCCGGTATGTAACATTCTCGTGTAAAAAATTGTTACTTAACAAAAAGGTCTTGTTTCGTCTTCCTCAATCCAAATTCTTATAATTGCATGCAAGTATCTCGGTCGGTCGGTCGGTCGGTCGTATGACTTAAGTTTGTGACCGCATATCCTCGGAAGATACTAGACCGAGGAAACAACATTTTAAACTAAACATATTTTCTTGTATCTGAAATCTTTATATTACAGAAGATACGAATTATTTTAGTTTCGCGCCTTATAGGCCAATGACGGTAATACACCTATAGGTTTATTTGGAGTGGGGGATAGGGCTATCCATTTACCATTAAATTGGTAATCAATTTTAGTTGTTTTCATAAGTAGCTTCGGCAACGCTGTTAGCTGTCAGAAAAATGTTATTTAACCTCTTTTAGTCTTATGTTCTTTATAATATACATGTGGCTTTTTTATTAATTATTTTTCGAAAGGTTAATGTTACAAGTGTACATTATTATTATATATGAGTGATATTGGTTATGTGAAATCAGGCATATTTGCCAAAACTGGACATAATCTCACTTACGTATTTCAAAATTCTTTTTGCATTACGTGCAACACTGTTACTATAAAGTGGAGGAGATACAAATATCTGGTTCTAAAATTTGAAATTCCAGTTACAAATGTCAATATTGAATAATTATTGAAGTTGAGCGTTATTTAGTAAATTGAGTAATTAAATGGGTTCTAAATTAAGATGTATATGTCATTTTCTCCGCATGTCTATTGCAAGACTTTTAGAAAATTCAATTGTTTATCTTGTGACGACTTTAGCCAAACACTAGAAAATTATTATCATCTAAAGCGATAAGAATAACAAAATATAATTGATAATCTAATATTTATTTACATGACTGGCTTTTTATTAGCACTAAATATTAAAACATTCGTTTCTTGGACGGAAATACACATTTTAAGAAATTCTAAATTGATATGACCGTTTTCGCGATGACGTCTGGGTGTGTGTGTCTGTGTCATATCTGCGCTGTGCAACAGAAAAACAATTTAAGATAAAAATATGAAACATTAAATATTTGCAATAGGTATAAGGTCGCGCAGTACGCATGTATGATGTGCGAATTTATTATATTTTATGGTTGATTTAAAATTGAAATGACTTGCTAACATATTTAGTTGACGTCAGCATTTATTTAATAGAGTGAGATAGTTTTGCACCGTTCTCACTCTAATCACCAGTTGTATTGTTCGCATTTGATTCTTTGCTCGCCTACAGTTTTACAAATATATATATAATAATAATTAGAAAATAATAATCAAATAAGTAATAAGAACGATCAACCCTCATGGCGATCACAGTTAATACGTAGTGACCTGCACTCGCCTTTCTTATACGTAGTTTTAACTAGAAATATATAATATATTTCATACAAACTGTCAAACCAACCAAAACTCCACAGTAATTGTACCATTTAGCGTATTATTTTATTACGTTATCAAATACAGTTTCTTCAATATAAAATATAGATTGTTTATTTAATATTCACCTTATCAATATATTCAAATATAATATGTAATATGTACTGTTCTTATGCCTTATTTATTTAGTGTAATCATGATTAGGTCTACATTTACAAATAAATTCCAAGAAAATTCGCCACCCGTTAAATTATTCAATTAGACAGATTGAATTGAACTGTATATGATATGGGACATGGTGCCCACAGGTTAACCTAGTTTTTATATAAATATGTAATATTTATTTAGTTCATTGGCAAATTAGTATTACATAAAATAATTTGGAATATTTCTACGTAATTTCATTTCATTTCAATTCAATTTTATTTACAGTGTATTCAATACTAGAATTTTGAACGAAATCAAATGTTATCGAAGCGCAGGTCAACGAAGTTGACATTACTCATAAATACTTTAAATCTGATAAAATATTATACTACTATCATTATATAGAATGCAGTCCACTCTTCACCGATATTTTAATAATGCAAATTTCAATCATATATACCTATGTTTATATAGCTTGCTTTCTATCCGGAACGCTATGTAAATCTTTCGAATTAACAACAACTCATGAAATAAATGCAATCAATGTAAGCAACCGTTTAATTTTTACTTTCTTATAATAACGTATAAAGAAGTATTTTGTTCACAAGAAAATGTCCAACGTGAGATTTTAACAGTAATTTTCTCTGCATTATTACTTTCTTTTACAGAGTAATAAGTAAGTATTGTAATCATGAAAAATTTCGAACTCGAGATTTCAACGGATATACAGGTTTTGATGTTTTCTGAATCGAATGTGACTATTTTCGGAATGACGTCTGTCTGTCTGTGTGTCTGTATGGCTGTGTGTCTGTGAACGCTCTAGAGCCAAAACTGTCGATCCAAAAATTATGAAACTTCAAACTTAAGACTTATATATGCCCTAGATGTGCACCTCCTATTTTGAAAAGATTATTCAAACCGGTAGTGCACGTTTACTCTATGCATTTTTTGTTCTATCTCCAGTAACACTTGAACGGCTGCACTTATGGCAAAAATAGTAATGTTCATAATGAAAGATATTAATATTTCACACAACTTTTGTTTGAAAAGTTTCTTCATAATTTGTACCAGTTATGAGATAACTGCTACGAAAAAACTCAAATATCTTATTTACGTTGCCATAGTTATACCTACACTTGTGACAAATTTTATTAATTTTAAATTGGATCAACCATGAGTTACATCATTTGTTTCTTGTTTATTGAAAACAAACAAGCATTACATTGACAGTTAATAGACAATAATATGAATTAATATTTAAAATATTGATTTCTTATTAGAATAAATTGTATCAGGTAAATTATTATAGAATCAATTTATATTATATATTTGCTAATATAATTAAATAACAATTTCAGAGTTTTACTGTGGAGTTTGACGGTTTAAGAGTGAATACGATAAGTACTTCAAATACAGATCCATTATAAATTGGTATAATTATCCAGTTATTATTAAGTTATAGTAATTTAATTTGCATTTTCATTTTATATTGGTTAGCAAAGATTTTGTTATCACTTAATAATTAATAATTATTATCTGCGTCCGTTTTTGCCAGGAAAACAAAATAGACATTTCATAGTATTCCTGTAGAGTATTGGTTAGTTTGACCCTTTGTTTGAGATTATATATATATATATATATATATATATATATATATATATATATATATATATATATATGTATATATATATATGTATATATATATATATATATATATATATATATATATATATATATATATATATATATATATATGTAGACAGTTTGGGATATATATGTATATTAATATCTATCTATTGAAAACTACGTAAAAGAAAGTTGAGTGCAGGCCACTCCAGATATTTTTTTACTGTTTTCGAAATGATGCCTGTGAACGTTCTACAGCAAAAACTGTTTATGATAGAATTATAAAACTTTGAACTTATCACCCATATAGTGTCCTATTTCTGGAAACAATATCTTAATCCCAAGTAATGGTTTCTTCTTGCTACACATTTAATATCTCGAAAACGGCATGGTTAGCGAAAAAATGAATATTATACAAGTTAAAGATATGAAAATGTCTAGCAACGATTTTCCCATTGGCAAGATGCTTCGCCACTGGTAGTAACCATGAATACCTCATATAAATAAAATGTTCCGAATAATACAAATACACAATTCAGAATAATTTTAATCTGCGAACTCAGTTACGTAAGGTACTTTTTTGTTGAATAGTATTAAATATAACCTTGAAAAAGATCTCGGTTAATAGTTTGTTAACCTATAAATTGTTGGTTAATGTGCTTAAAGAGTTACATCACACAATTCTTGGACTTGAAAATAATCGTTTCTGTACTCTTATAGATAAAATGCAAATCAACAATAGACTTTAATTATCTTAAAATATGTTTAAAGTAATTGACAAAAGAAAAAGCAGATATCTCTCTTTGATTATTATCAATATTGTTATCAGTTCATATACGCATGCATACCTCATGTTTAGAGCATATGGCCAATGTTATTGCCAATATACATATATATTCTTTTAATAATTATAAATATATATTATCTCAAATAATTACAATAATTGATAAAGATTCCTTATGAATCAGTTTTTCGTATTTCTTTCTAATTTTATAATATATTGGTGTCAACAGGTATTGAATAGAAATATAACTACTTTGGAAACTTTAAAACTAATGAACTCAAAACGATGTTTTTAATATTTCATTATGTTAATAACTAATAAACAAAATTATAGTCGGTAGCACAGGACATTGCCCTAATTTGGGACACGATTGCGCGAGTATGGCGGCCCCTTACATCACCCTATCGCTATGGCATATGTAATTTATTCTTTGTTCTAAAGTGCATTTAACTTTGATCCGACAATGCTACAGACACACGACCAAATGCTTTAGCTTCTTCGGTACTTCGTACGGCGAGCTAATTAGCCGCACAACATTTTTTTCTCACCCAAAAATTAACGTGTTTACACTCAGTCTGGCTATGTATTTTTTATATGTTTTAAGTGTGTCGCAATCAGTCCAAATAATTTATTTGCAATGCGTTATCACAAAAACTCAAGGATATTTTGACAATTTGAACTAAACTCACTTTTATTTCATAGTTTATCATTCTAAATGTAACAACATGAGACATTATTCAAGCGGTGCTCGATCATGGAATTTTTTTTACTGGTTCCCATAATATTTAGGTGCTTATAGATTTAATTATCTTATAGACATTTTATTTATTTTTTGTATATTTTATAAGAAATCTGACAAATCAAAAATATGTAATACAAACAGTTCGCACAGTTCGCTTCATCTCCTACACGGTGGCTACGCCACTGCATGGGGAATATAGTAAATTGGACGTGTGTTTTAGTTTTGCTGCACCAATTCTGCTAACTAACCAAATCACTGCAAATTTCCAATTTAAATTTTGCTGATAGCAAACATTTGCTCGATAGATCAAGTAACTGTACTTACTAATTACTTTAATTTACTATCCTCGATATGTTTTAGTTTGGAAAATGGTAATTTTATATTTACCCTTGTTCCATAATTATCGTAGGGCGAATTTAAAACAAAATTAAACATAGATAGTATAAGTATAAGAAAGTCGAGTGAAGGTCACTCCAATTTTTTTTTACTATTAGTAACCAGTAAACGAACTAAAATTTTCTCGAACTTTGCTATTACATTTTTAATTTTATTGAGTCTGCAAGGATAGAGTTGAATGGCGAAGGATTGTAATATTGTGATTGTAAGATTGAAAAGGCTAAATTTTTTTAATTGAATAAATATTAAGTTCGGGCCTATTTGAATAAACTAATGCGTAAATGTCTTCCTATTGCAACCTTGGTAACAATGAGAACGCATTCGCTTTCAAGGCAAATTATTATTTGCAATTTTGATTATTAAATCGATTATTTTTAGGTCGTATTATTTAAAAATATACTTTCTTGTCCTTCCAGTAACTGTATTTAATGCTTTACTTGGTTATAAATTGCCTTATAATTGCTGTGAAACAGAATGTGTATTGTAACTAGGGAAATATATATATACTAGGGTCACCCGTGGGCACCATGTGCCCATATAGTATACAGAACATAGGTCAGTTTTGACTGATGCCGAATTTTCATGTAATTTAATAATAATAACACGGTTTTTCTTCATTTTGTATCGTTTCAATATAATAGTAATACAAATTTCCACATCGCAAATAATAATAAAGAAAAAATCGAGTTCTTTCTTTGAACGCTATTTTGTTCTTAGATCACTATGCTGAGATTAACTAATCGATCGCTTATCATGCACTGTGTAACATCCGATAAATTTAAACAAAATTTTGTTTAACTTTGATTTTAACCTTGTATGGTGCATATGTGTTGTATCATTTAGACAGTTTCTATGATTGTATATAAAAAACAGGTTTATAAATTTACTTACGATTGCTGTTTATTATTTGAATCGATTATTCAAATAATATGTATTACAAATCCTTTTTACACAACATTTTTAATGATTTGACATTTGATTCATTATTGTTTTTGAATTAAATAATCAGGCTAGATTCTGAATTTTGCAGTATTAATCTGATGCAGTGTCACAACGGCAGTTTTAAAAGTAATGATAATTAGTTATATGCTAAAATACAATGGATTGTGCCATCAAAAATAAAAGAATAAAATTGCCAACCAAACATGTTTCTAAATATGTTTGTATTATCTCTTCAACATTTTATTTCTCTAATAATCAGAATTATAAATTTACTTACTTGCAGTTATTATAATTTGACGAACTATAAAATCTTACCGCAACTCATATTTTCAAAAATCACTGCTTCTTGGCCATTTTGAAGTGAAAAATATTAACTATGAATTAAAATAAATGTACAGAAACACGTATTTGCTAAAAATATATGCTAATTAGGCAATAATATGCACTTATTTCATATTATATACTTAAAAATTGAAATTATAGCATGCTACTCCCCTTAAACTTAAGATTAAACTTTGAATTGAAGATTTATCACACAAAAACCAATATTGACATTTCATTCTGACGTTTGATTCGTTTTTGTCTATTTCAAAGCAGACTGAACTTCAGAATCGTAGTGATTGTTTTATTTCAGTATACACTATTTGATTATTTTTTATAACATTATTAACAGTCGCCATGGTGCAGTGGCTAAGTGTCATGCCTTTCACCCTGGAGGTCGTGAGTTCGATCCCCGTCTATGCCAATCTGCATTTTTACAAAAAAAAGCGTTCCACACATACACACTCACATACAAACATTTCTGGGTTATTATATTAATGATAGTTTTTGACTGTAGCGCGGTCATAGACACACACACACACAGACATCAGTTCGAAAATAGTCAGAAATGATTCAGGGAGATTCAAAAACTGATGAAAATGCTATAAAAATAAAAACAATCTGCAGTGACATATACATACTGGTTTTCTTTCTTGCTAAATTTAAGGTTTTTCAAGGTTAATTCAGTTATCATTTATTGAAACACTGGTTTTATGTCAAAGTTTCGGACTAACATTAGCAACAATATTCTATACATTAGATTATGCAATTAAATATTGAAAAAATTATCTACTCAAGGTCGTTTGCGTTTGATTTACAGAATTATTATTTTATTTATAATATATATTTATAAAAATATTTACAATTAATGTTTCTAAACGTAGCGACTATTTTACATTCAATTCAAGGATGGTCAAAATCTCAAGTTCGAAATTCTTCCTGATTACAAAACTTTGAACAAGAAAGTGAAATGATCTATTGATTATAAGCTCGCCGGGCAGCTAGCTGAAGATATTGGTGCTATCTATGCTTGTTTAGTATATACCTGAACATTCCTATGTTTAAAATATATAATATTGTGAGACAACCTTGCATATGTTAGCAGGAACTGTCCAACTAATAATTATAGAAAATTATATATTTTCTTCAAATACCATATTTTTTACTGCGCACTACTTCTAGCAAAAAGTATAGACGAAAAAATAAATCATTCGACAAGGTCCCCGCATAGAGGAGATGTGCGGATACATGATATTAAATTGTTCTAACCTTGACTAAGATATCTGTGGCGTCACTCGTCATTGTCAAAACTCGACACATTTAAGTCCGTGACCATGATTGCTATGGTTTGCAAACACCAAAGTAAACAATAAAAGTTACATTTTTGCTAGAATCAAAAAATTCTAACGGCTCAAATCAGCGGATATTTTGTGCCACAGTTGCAATTTTTTGCTCGTTATTCACCTGTTTAGAATCCGGTTTATCCCACATTTATTTAAATAATAGTACAGTCGCTGAAGAAAGATAGTCTAGTCTCTAATCAAGTCTCTAATCAAGTTTAGCTCGTTCAGTAACTATATATCAAAAATTTGGCGTGCCCTACACTGGACTTACTTGTATATATAAGCAAAGAGTCATCACTTCATCTAAAGCATAAATTTAAATAAATTAAATATACAAAATCCGCAATAATCAAAACAATCGCTCTACTTTATTATACGCAGTAAGTACGAATATACACGTTTTGACCTTCAATGAATCGAATGTGACGGAATTGTGAAACTACAAACTTAAAAAGCTTGTACGAATAAAAACCTACATTTATTTTGTATTTTCTGGATATTAGTTTAAATTAGTACTTTTGGAAACTACAAATATGTACTGATATTTTATCAGTGATCTACCAGATTTGATATCTTTTCTGGTGAATTGTCTTATCACTGTTGCACTATTGCACAATTTGAAATTTGTATGCACCATAAATGTTGGTCTCAATTCATATTGTTCGGTTTCTTCTGCGAAGCCGTTTCACAATTTCTTGTTATTACATTCGCAAAGTTCTGGTTTAAAATAAAAGTAAATTTTCTGAAATACTACGTTGCATATTTACGGAATATATGCGTTATTGTTTTATGTTCTAATTTATTTACAATTTTAAAACATGCTTATCATGTTTTACATTAGCAATAAATTAGATAATTTTAGTAGTATCTATTTCTAGAATTGTTGACAAATTTTGTAATATTCGCACTTATTCAAATTCCATATTTAGGAAAAACTTCAAATCAAATTTAGTGTTAAATTAAACAGTATTTTAATCCCAGTTTGTATTAATTTCACACAATGTTTTATTAATGTAGAAGATTTTTTAATTTATTTAATGTGATCTTCGAAAATTATTAAGAGTAATTTATTAGAATGGTTCGTTCCCGAAATGTAGTAATATCAGATGTCACGTTTGTGCTCAGAAGGATCACTGAATACCCCAAATTCAAAATATAAATTGACAAATCATTAATTTCTCACTGTTACAAAAGTTTTCACTAGTTTATATTGGTGAGAAGTTTTTTTTTTTAATATACAACAAAACTGTCGATTTTCTGTACATGTTATTGATATGTATTACCAATAATTGCCAAGGTCAGTATTAATGACGGCCGTTTTCAAACCACTAAAACCTCGAGTATCGAATTTAAAATTAAATTACGCACGCATATTAAATACACCTAATTTGGGTCAAATCGCTCTGGCACCTTCAGAGATATAGAGACCACAACAATCTTTCGGAATCAAAAAGACGTGAAACGAATTTCTGTGCAAAATTCTGTTGTTTCCGAAAATGTTACAGGCACACGACCGAACACAATTGCTTTTTTATACTAATCTGGAAAGAGTTAAAAAAGGAATGTGTAGAGATATCACCTTTGTGCTCTAAAGAGTTAATATTTTTATCATAAGAACTAGTTACGATTTATTTGACAATATTTAACAACAAAGTAACGACAGATATCGCCTTTGTGCTCTAACTATTAGTTGATATTTATTTTAAAAATTGTCGAATTTTTATAATGTTGTTTTAGTAATTTTAGAAGCTTAGGTACAATGGACCTATGCGTTCAATTCGCTTTATAATATATGCACATGCGCTCACCTATGGAGGTTCTCACGCTGCACAAGTTAACTTTTTAGTCGCGCCAACATAAAATTGTTGATATTCAATTGTGTGAAAGATTTTATTATAATAACATCGTCTATTCTTTAGGGAATTCATTTTACTTTCTTTTACGAAGTAATAAGTAAGCCTTGTAATCATGAAATATTTCGAACTCGAGATTTCAACGGATATACACGTTTTGACCTTCCCTGAATCGAATGTAACTATTTTCAGAATGACGTCTGTCTCTGTGTGTGTGTGTGTGTGTCTGTGAACGCTCTAGAGCCAAAACTGTCGAACGAAAAATTATGAAACTTCAATTTTAAGACTTGTATATGGTCTAGCTGTGCACCATTTATTTTTGTAAAGAATATTCAAATCGGCAGTGCATGTTTACTTTATACATTTTTTTTTTCTATCTCCAATATCACTAGAATGGCTACACTTACGGTAAAAATAGTTATGTTCATAATGAAAGATATTAATATTTCGCACAACTTTTGTTTGAAACATTTCTTCAAAAAATGTACCAGTTGCGAGAAAAATGCTACGAAACATTATAAATATCTTGTTTACGGATTCGCATATAGCTTATAAAATCGGATCATCTGATCAATAGACTCAATTAGATAACTGTAGAGTATTGGTTAGTTTTATAGCTGGGTATGGTTATATATACATATATATATATATATATATATATATATATATATATATATATATATATATATATATATATATATATATATATATATATATATATATATATATATATATATATATATATATATATATATATATATATATATATATATATATATATATATATATATATATATATATATATATATATATATATATATATATATATATATATATATATATATATATATATATATATATATATATATATATATATATATATATATATATATATATATATATATATATATATATATATATATATATATATATATATATATATATATATATATATATATATATATATATATATATATATATATATATATATATATATATATATATATATATACACTACCGTCCATAAGTTTAATCGCACCTTGCGTAATAGTGGTTTTTATAGTGAAATGGCAGTTTTCTAAGATTTTTTTAGGTAACAATAAAAGGAATATATAATTTTAACATACCTAATTTAATTTCCATAAAAAAAAACATATTTATTATTACATATTAACACGAACTAATAATTTAAATTATATCGCACTTTCGTCGAAATGACCACCTTTAGATTTAATGATAGCCTGGCAAATTCGAGGCAGTCTATCACACAGCTTTTGCAAATACTAGCCATCAACAGTACTACAAATAGTTTTAAGAGATGACCAAAGATCATTTTTTCCTCTTGGAGGGCATTGTATACATTACTTATATTTTTACTATCACCGATCTAAAATTTCACTGTCTT
Organism: Leistus spinibarbis; assembly: GCA_933228885.1. Taxonomy (NCBI): domain Eukaryota; kingdom Metazoa; phylum Arthropoda; class Insecta; order Coleoptera; family Carabidae; genus Leistus; species Leistus spinibarbis. The sequence continues at coordinate 5,064,782 of OW121793.1, forward strand.
TCAAAACAAACGTCGTTAAATTTATTTATATATCTTCATTTATAACATAACTACCCTATCTTGAAAAAAAATGTCTACATCGTCTCGTTTTTGAGTTTTGAAACAACACAAATCTAATTTATTTAAGTGCGATTAAACTTATGGACGGGAGTGTGTATATATATATATATATATATATATATATATATATATATATATATATATATATATATATATATATATATATATATATATATATATATATATATATATATATATATATATATATATATCAATCATTCAAAAATAACCGATTTATATATATATATATATATATATATATATATATATATATATATATATCAATCATTCAAAAATAACCGATTTATATATATATATATCAATCATTCAAAAATAACCGATTTATATATATATATATATATATATACATATATCTATATCTAGTGAAAACTGCGTAAAAGAAAGTCGAGTGCAGGCCACCACAATTTTTATAAATAATTAGTTTAAAAAGGTTTTTCTTCAAAAGTCAATATAATTTAGCTAGAGGCGGCATCATGCTTATAGACAAGCGGCGGTAAAATCATAAATTTATCTTTGCCTCGTGCACTAAGGAGTATATATTTATATAAAAAATTATGACAATTAGGTACAAAATGCAATGTGTCATTTTATCTAAATTAATCAATAGTTGTACAATATAATGTGTTTGTTATCTTGTAAATGTACAAACTACAAAGTTTAAATGGACATCATGAATTAATACCATGAATTTTTTTTAGTACAAAATGGAAGTTGAAGCAGATCTAGGCACTGAGCATATTAAGGATGATCCTTTATTCAGTCCATTCGACATCTTTCTGTTAATCGCATTACTGGGTTTTGGCGCTTGGTGGTTCCTTATACGACAAAAGAAACAAGACACACTTTCAACACCTACCAAATCTTACACAATCCAGTTAGTACTTTAAATCACGATCTTGATTCATATGAATAAAAATATGCGAATATTTCTAGACCAACATCGCTAACATTACAAACTACAAGCGAAAATTCATTCGTGAAAAAGTTAAAGACTTCTGGACGAAGTTTGGTGGTGTTCTATGGCAGTCAAACGGGCACTGGTGAAGAGTTTGCGGGCCGGATGGCCAAGGAAGGCATCCGCTATCATCTCAAAGGAATGGTAGCTGACCCAGAGGAATGTGACATGGTAAATTATAAATATACTTTTGTATACAAATTATTTTCAAATTAATCATGACATTCAATAATACTCTTCCCGGAACGAATTTAACCGAATGTAGTCGAATGGGTTCACTCGATGCAAGGCCCACGCGCATGCGTCTATATTCTAAAGTACAGACAACCCGAGTTCCATTTCAAAACGTTGTTCGTGTTTTTATCGCTATTCCTGTGCTATTAAAACACTTTTCGAATACCAAATTTTATTAACTAAATTATTTTACCTCAATTATTATATGCATAATAATTAACAGATAATTATTGCAATAAAAAAATTTTTGAATAGTTTATTTAAACTTGAATCGTATAATTATTTAAACTATACGTTTAGCATTACGTAGCTTATCTACCTTTAAAATATAATTAATGAATTTTCATGTATGTTATAGCGATTGTTCGCAAATCGAGCATTCATAAACCTTGACTTGTCTGTCATTCAATAAATATATATATATATATATATATATATATATATATATATATATATATATATATAAAATATTGATAAAATACTTTGTTACAGGAAGAACTTGTAAATTTAAAACAAATACCAAATTCTTTGGCCGTATTTTGCTTAGCAACTTATGGCGAAGGAGACCCCACGGATAATGCCATGGAGTTCTTCGAATGGATTCAAAATGGTGACGCTGACCTCACAGGTTTAAATTATGCTGTAAGTATTACATATTATACAAAAATTCTAACTACTATTTCTATTTAATATTATATTAATCTCCAATCCATAATAACCCAAAGTTAAAACTCTAAATTAAATAATAATTTTGCAGTCTATAAGTGCATTAACCTTAACATCATTCAATATTTTGTACTTAAAAATAAGTCTGTTTCTATTCGAGCAATGAATTTTGAATAATTTTAAATTGAAAAAAAAAAACTAATTTAAAAGTCAAATTCTAAACTAAAATAAATTCTGAAATACATTGAACAGACATCTAGTGAGCGTTGCTCGCACCAATGTATTGGCTTTGAAATATTGTGACTGCAGCACGTGCTCGCCAAGGTTATCTAGCGTAGTGACATAATCATTTATTTCTAGTCAAAATATAATCAAGTCCAAACAGCAATCTATTCTTTTCATATTTATTGTGAATATAATTAATGAAAATATGTTTTTTTTTTAATAACACATTCCACGCAAATTAATATGAATGTTTTAAGTCGTGTTTTTGTACGGGCAGTTATAAATGTTGCTAATGGCCGCCATTTTAATTTAAAATATTCAGGAACCGGGCAATTTAAAGTGGTAAGAGATATTTTGGTTGTGTACTTTAAAGGGATTTTAATATTTTTTAAATGTTTTCTACATTGAATTGAATTTAATTTTAAAATTGTTTACATATTTTATGCTTATGTAAAAGAAATTAAGTACTATTTTATGTTTTAAGTCGTGTTTTTGTACGGGCAGTTATAAATGTTGCTAATATCCGCCATTTTAATTTAAAATATTTAGGAATCGGGCAATTTAAAGTGGTAAGAGATATTTTGGTTGTGTCCTTTAAAGAGATTTTAATATTTTTTAAATGCTTTCTACATTGAATTGAATTTAATTTTTAAATTGTTTACACATTCTATGTTTATGTAAAATAAATTAAGTCGTGTTTTTGTACGGGCAGTTATAAATGTTGCTAATGTTCGCCATTTTAATTTAAAATATTCAGGAACCGGGCAATTTAAAGTGGTAAGAGATATTTTGGTTGTGTCCTTTAAAGAGATTTTAATATTTTTTAAATGCTTTCTACATTGAATTGAATTTAATTTTTAAATTGTTTACATATTCTATGCTTATGTAAAATAAATTAAGTCGTGTTTTTGTACGGGCAGTTATAAATGTTGCTAATGGCCGCCATTTTAATTTAAAATATTCAGGAACCGGGCAATTTAAAGTGGTAAGAGATATTTTGGTTGTGTCCTTTAAAGGGATTTTAATATTTTTTAAATGCTTTTTACATTGAATAGAATTTAATTTTTTTTTTTACATATTCTATGCTTATGTAAATGAAATTAAGTACTATTTTATGTTTTAAGTCGTGTTTTTGTACGGGCAGTTATAAATGTTGCTAGTGTCCGCCATTTTCATTTAAAATATTTAGGAATCGGTCAATTTAAAGTGATAAGAGATATTTTGGTTGTGTTTTAAAGGGATTTTAATATTTTTAAAATGCTTTCCACATTGAATAGAATTTAATTTTAATTTTTTTTACATATTCTATGCTTATGTAAAAGAAATTAAGTACTATTTTATGTTTTAAGTCGTGTTATTGTACGGGCAGTTATAAATGTTGCTAATGTCCGCTATTTTAATTTAAAATATTTAGGAACCGGTCAATTTAATGTGGTAAGAGATATTTTGGTTGTGTCCTTTACAGGGATTTTAATATTTTTTAAATGCTTTCTACATTGAATAGAATTTAATTTTAAAATTGTTTACATATTCTATGCTTATGTAAAAGAAATTAAGAACTATTTTATGTTTTAAGTCGTGTTTTTGTACGGGCAGTTATAAATGTTGCTAATGGCCGCCATTTTAATTTAAAATATTTAGGAACCGGGCAATTTAAAGTGATAAGAGATATTTTGGTTGTGTTTTAAAGAGATTTAATATTTTTTAAATGCTTTCAACATTGAATAGAATTTAATTGTTCACATATTCTATGCTTATGTAAAATAATTAAGTACTATTTTATGTTTTAAATAATATATGTATTGTATTTTTATGTATCTTTTGCCCAAAAATATAAATTCGTCGAAATTAATCGAAGCGTTAAGCATTTTACTATTTTGTTTTCTATATTATAATATGTTAATTAATTTACTAGTTTATTTTCGAATTTTCAGTAGATATTAATACAAGTTTTCCTTGTGCAGGTTTTCGGTTTGGGTAACAAGACGTATGAACATTACAATGAAGTTGCAATTTACGTAGATAAACGTTTAGAGGAATTAGGGGCCACACGAGTGTTTGAATTAGGTTTAGGAGATGATGACGCCAAGTAAGTATTTTAAACCTATACGATTCTTGACCGAAAATATTGTATAAATTATAATTTTCTAGTATTGAAGATGATTTCATCACATGGAAAGATAAATTCTGGCCAACCGTGTGCGAATTCTTTGGTATTGAAGCCACTGGTGAAGATATCAGTGTACGACAATACCGATGTTTGGAGCACAAAGATGAAGTTAACGATCGCGTGTTTACGGGAGAGATGGCACGGTTACATTCACTACGTAATCAGAGACCGTATGTATTAAAATAATCGTAAAGAAGATGCAAATATTGTAATGGTTTTATAATTTTTTATTTTAGACCTTATGATGCGAAGAATCCGTTCTTGGCTAAGATTGTAGTAAATCGGGAATTGCACAAAGGCGGCGGACGCTCTTGCATGCATATCGAGTTCGACATCGATGGATCAAAAATGCGTTACGATGCCGGTAAGTTATTTCTATTTAAATTAAACCCTGCTTAAATATGTTTTCCTGTGTCCGAAATTATCGGAAATCTGCGTGCATGTTTGTGTTTTATGTTTGATTTGCTACTTTAGTGAAGCATGAAACGGTATGTATGAAATCCTATTACTTTTGTGTCCTTTGTTCCAAATACGTAAGAACGTAAGTATTAAAATTATCTTATCTCGTATAACCTCGACATATCCATCTAATTTTTATATATTTTTCATTAATTATAATAAAGTATACGCATTATTTAATTATCAATACGTTATTACATGAGTATTATCTAATCTTCATAGCCTCGAAAAATGTATGTATTTAATATATAATAATTATAAATGAAATCTCAATTTTGGTTGAATACATCTTAAAATCATAAAAACCATTTCTAAACCCATACAATTAAGGAAGAACAACACTGTGACGGTTTAAAAAAATAGATTTTTCTTTTTTATATAATTTTAAAGAATGTTTCCCTAAAATATGCTGAAATTCGTACAAATAACGAAGGTACACCGCATTTTCCTTTGACGCGCACATTACTGATTGACAATGGTCGTTCATAATATTTTTAGTGTGATTAGTTGTAATTTTGAAGTGAAAATTCATTGAAAATGTAGTAATTTAACCCCTAAACGGCAAAGACAGGACAAAAGAAAACGACATTGTCCTCCAAATCGTTTTGAAATCGAACCGGACGACACGACACCAAATGCTGCGGCACTTTAAACGCGTTTCTCTCGAAACTCTATTTTTTGTTATGGGGCTGGACGCCCACGCTATAATTTACACCTGATGATTTAAGTTGAAGCTTATAAAATTTGCTTCAGTTGTACGTAGGAGTTATTTCTTATTAGGATATTTCGTTTCCTTTTCGGTCAAAAAATAGGGGGAAAAATAGGTAATTTTTTTTAAATGTCCACTATTCCGCGAAGAATTTTTTTTTGCAAAAACCTACGTACAACTGAAATAACATCTAGATTAAGAAAGAAAAAAAAAATTGTATCAGATGATTACAATCTGCACTTCATCCATAACCATGACGCTACCTCCTCTTTGAGCTGCCCCTGGAGAACTCAAACAACGGCATCAACCTATTATTATTTTTCAATAAAAAAAATCTTGAAAAAACTTTGATATATACTTTATTTAATGCATCAAACCCCATAAATCTACTATTTCTAAGTTCAGAGAAAAAAATTCGAGAAGATGAGCAATTTTTTCGGCCGTCACCGTGTTCCCCTTTAATGTGATGGCACTTTTAAAATGGGCAGTTCTGCCGAATGAATGCACACACATTAAGGTCATTATCCCATTCCTAGGAAAACGTATAGTTCATAGAACGTTTACTGAAATTTAAAATACGAATGTATGAATAAGTAGTCATTTTTAAAGAATTGCCAAAATGATGGATATTTAAGATCTTGAAACTGTACTCAATTACTAATTTATTAAACAGGTGACCATCTTGCCGTTTACCCTGTCAACAATGCAGATCTGGTGCGAAAACTTGGTGAAATGACAAACAAAGATTTAGATGTTATATTCACATTAACGAACACCGATGAAGAATCGAGCAAAAAACACCCGTTCCCTTGCCCATGTTCTTACCGTACAGCGATTACACACTATCTGGACATTACCCAAAACCCGCGAACTCACATACTAAAAGAACTCGCAGAATACGCAACTGATCCCGCGGAGAAAGAGCGTTTAAAACTAATGTCCAGCACTTCGGCCGAAGGCAAAGCATTATACCAACAATGGATAATACAAGAACACAGAAATATTGTTCATATCCTTGAAGACCTTCCCAGCTGCCGCCCTGCGCTGGATCATTTATGCGAATTGCTACCTCGGTTACAACCGCGATATTATTCTATCTCCTCATCGCCGAAACTATACCCAAATACTGTTCACATTACTGCTGTGTTGGTTGAGTATGTTACTCCAACTGGTCGCCAAAATAAGGGCGTAGCCACGACTTGGTTAGCGCAAAAACATCCACAAAATGGCGTTGAAGCACCCACAGTCCCTATTTTCGTAAGAAAATCACAATTTAGGCTTCCAACTAGACACCAAACGCCAATTATTATGATTGGTCCTGGCACAGGGTATGCTCCGTTCAGAGGATTTATTCAGGAGCGTGAAGTAGCGAGAACCGAAGGAAAGGTAATTGGAGATACCATCCTTTATTTCGGATGCCGGAAACGGGCAGAGGATTATATCTATCAGGAGGAATTAGAGGAGTATTTGAAGAGTGGATTGTTGACGATGCATTCTGCGTTTTCTCGGGATCAAAATGAAAAGATTTATGTTACACACCTACTGGAACAAAACGCTGAGGAATTGTGGAAGGTTATCGGCGAAAATAACGGACATATTTATATTTGCGGGTAAGTTTTAGTTATGACCTTACGTGCATGTTTTCAGCTTCCCATACGAAGTACAGAGTAGCTTAAGCATTTAGTAGTGTATCTGTTACGTTTTTGGATCATAAAAAAAAAATCGTGTCTTAAATCCAAAAATATATAACTCATATACTTGAATGTTAATCATTACATTATCGGCCGCTCGTAAGACAATATTTGTGCCTTACACTCCTCTTAAAGTACCGGAGCGATTTTAACCAAATTTGTTACACATATTCTTTAGTATCCCATTTGGATGCGATCGCAGTTTAAATCCAATCGCCATATACTTCCGAAGTTATAGGGTCCCAAATTTGGAATCTCCTTTACACTGTCTCTAGAAAGTCCCCTGCTCGAATAGCATATATTTCTTATAAGGTGCACTAAAGGCATAGGTGCCTGTACTCAAGCTAGTTCTATTACAATTATTCTTATAAATTTGATTTTAATACAATTTTAGTTCAATCAAAGGTGGATTAAAGACTATGAGCATGCTGCCCCCTAATTAAATTGTACTTTGTTTTGAAGAAAAAGTTTTTTTTTTATACTAATTAACTATAACAAGTTATTGTCCTAAACGTTGTAATAAATAACTTGAATGGCAAATACTGAATTGACATGTAGGGTATACTAGATTTATATATTAATAAGTGATTATATTTTGAAATTAGTGATGCACGTTCAATGGCAAGCGATGTCCGTAACATTATCCAAAAAGTAATCATGGAAAAAGGACAGATGACCGATCAACAAGCAACTGCGTATATCAAGAAAATGGAAACACAAAAACGATACTCCGCCGACGTATGGAGTTAATCAAAATTCTCGTCTAGAAGTTCTAAATAATAATAATAATTAAATTAAAACATTTTTTAAATAAGATACATCATGTTGTTTTATCTCTATAGTTTATTTTATTTTAGACACATTCAGAACTTTAATGTTATGAAATAGAATATTATTTTAAATCTGTATATTTTATGTTTTACAAATTGCAGCTATATAAAAAAATGAAATCATTATTTATATAAATATATATATGTTATATTATCGTTGTTTCAGATAGGTGCTGTGAAATATTTTTATTCAAGTTCAGAAAATATTGAATATGAAAATAAAATTTATATTATATACATTTGTTTTGGATGCCTACTTCTTTTTAATATGTTGTACAGATCGTATTTATATACCTAGTATTTTTATTGCATTTTTTGTGTTGATTGCATTAATTTATTTATTTTTATTCTACAGTATTTACTTTCTTTTCGAAGTAATTGTTAAGAAAAATTTCGAACTCAAGATTTCCACGGATATACACGTTTTGACTTTGCCTGAATCGAATGTGATTTTTTTCTAGATACGCATATCGTATGTACTATGCCTGAAAATATGTTAACTGAGAAACAAAATAGAAATAATTTATGTCATTTTCCACCGGTTAACACAAATAGATCGACTGAGAACGTGTATCAGCGTAATGGTTATTGCAGATAAATATAGAAATATATTTTGAAAAACAGTACGTATTAAAATATATATATTTGAATATATTGACATGGTGAATATTAAAAACAATTTAGGTTTCATGATGATGAAACAGTATTTGATAACGTAATAAATAATAAGCTAAATCCTAAATGGTACAAGTTCAGTGTATTATTGTGCTAATTGGTATTTTTTAACAGTTTCGAATATATATTTATAATGAAAATTATTTAAAAGAAACTCGAGTTCAGGCCACTACTCATTCTTCTTATATATTGTAAACCCAAGGCCAGACAAAAATTATTAAACAATAATTTAGATATTTCAAATATTGAAGCGCAATTGTTTTAAAAATTGCTTTTTATATAAATATATTTTTAAAATCCATTAATTATTTTATATTATACGGCGAACTGAAGGCATTGGTGCTTGTACTATATTAAACTTTAAACTCATTTCCATACAGTTAAACTTCCACATCTCAAACTTCCATAAGTTGAATTATTGTCCGTGAGATTTGTATATTCTGTATATATAAACTTATTTTTCTATAACTCGAATTTTCTATTTTTTGGCCGCTCTTTTGGAGTTCGTCTTATGGCAGTTTGACTGTGATTGGCAGTGAACGAGTTAGTATTTTATAAGACATGTGTAACAATAGGGGTTTCCCGTGAAAGAGATATTAACATAATATCTACTTTATTCAACAGACAATATGGCTTTATAATAATTTATTATAGCTTAATTAATTAATTAAAAAAAACTAAACATGTCTTCAGTAAGCATTATTTCGATTTAAAATACTTTTAAAAAATGCGGGAAACCCCTATTACAAGTAGTAATTTTGTTCATTAATATTTTAGATTATTAGAAAATATTTTAAAAATTGGCTTAAAAGAATTATTTTTTATGGTGAAATATAAACTAAAGTTGTGTAAAAATCACTTTTAAATCTCTACTTGATAAATAAGTATGTTAGAGCGGTAATTATCACAATATTTAAACAAATTGAAACGTTTTTGTATGTCCAAGGTTATAAAGAAAATCTAAATTAACTACTTTAAAACATGAATTGTACAATAAAGATTTCATGTAAACAAAATTAGGGAATTTCAGAATTGTATTTAATGCCTAAAAGTTGCTTTAAATGGCTATAAAATAAATTTTTCCTATTTTAGGCTACCATTTTATATTGCAGCTGGCGGCTGGCGCTGAAGTTGGTAATACAGAGTCCTGTGTCGGCGTGTATGATATGCTTGACATTTTTGTGTTGTTCTAAACAGTTTTACTTAGTTTTTATTTAATTTCAAACTACTAGAATAGTGGTAAGCACATTTATAAACATATTTAATCATAGAATTATGCTTATTTTTAATTGTACAGCGATTTTTATGTGTGATTTTAACCTTAACCTTACAAAGCTTAGCGTTTCTCTCAATTATGTTTGTTTTACATTGATTTCAAATGTAATACGGTTTCGGTGTTATATTTATTTATAATGGTAGCTAATTGTTGATTAGTTATGTAAATTTTATTGAATTTGTAAATTTTTTTTTACAATATTCATTCAATATCAGCAAATTGTTGATTGTAACAATGAATTTTAGTTATATTTATTGCCTTGGAAATGGAAACGTGTCTAAGTGGATTTGTTTATTGTATTTGAGCGAAATTAATATTATAAGAAATCATAATTTTAAAATGTTACATACATATTATTTATGCAATTTAAATAATTTAGATTTTCTAGTATATATGAATTTAAAAACTATTCGTAAGCTTAATTCTAATTGTGTAAAAAGAAAAACTACAAGAAATCATTTATGATGGACCAAATATGTTGTATAAGTACAAACATTAAAATCGTTATTTTCATATAATTGAATTAACACATTTTGTTTACATATTTTTTGAGTTCAGAGAATATTTTCTGTGACCTAAAATGTAAATTATATATGTAATAAATTCATTTAGTAAATAGGTCGCTAGGTCGTGACCTAAATTCAATTTAACTTTATTTAACTTAACAACATTAATTAGGGCTGACCTGTTTAAATTTTATAAAACATTTCGCTCGCGGTACGAAGAAGAGCTAAAGTAATCGGTCGTGTGTCTGTAGCATTCTCGAATCAAAAATTGTCCTTAACATTAAATGTTTATCTCGTCGCGCTGAATCCAAAAATATATATAACTTATATACTTGGATGTTAGTCGTCGCTCGCTCGTGTCTTCTACTTCTCTGAAGATATCGGAGCGATTTGAACCAAATTTGATACACATATTCTTTGGTATCTCATTTGCATACAATCGCAGTTTAAATTCAATCGCTCTTATGTTTCCGGAATTATCCTTAATGCTGCGCTTAAGAAAATAATTTAAATTCTAAGATATTATATATCTATTTCATAGGCCATAAGAAAATATTAAAAATTATAATTATAAATTTTAAAATACAGGGTTTCGAATCGTTAGTTTTTTCGTTTCGGTTCAATTAAAGAAATAAATATGTATCAGTTCGGTTCCAATTTTCGTTCCGAAAAAAATAAGTCTTTTTACCGGTTTTGGTTCAGCTCAGACAGTGTAATTTTTTTTTAAACATGTTTCTAATTGTAATTAACCGATTGTTTTTTCGGTTCAGCTCCGGTTTTCATTCCGGCAAAAATAACAGTTTTTTCTGGTTTTCAGTTCAGCCTTGTTAAAATATGTATTACTTTCTTTTACAAAGTAATAAGTAAGTATTGTAATCATGAAAAATTTCGAACTCGAGATTTCAACGGATATACACGTTTTGACCTTTTCTGAATCGAATGTGACTATTTTCGGAATGACGTCTGTCTGTGTGTCTGTGAACGCTCTAGAGCCAAAACTGTCGAACGAAAAATTATGAAACTTCAAACTTAAGCTTTGTATATGCCCTAGATGTGCACCTCCTATTTTTGAAAAGAATATTCAAACCGGAAGTGCATGTTTACTCTATGCATTTTTTGTTCTATCTCCAATATCACTAGAACGGCTACACTTACGACAAATATAGTTATATTCATAATGAAAGATATTAATATGTTGCACAACTTTTGTTTGAAACATTTCTTCAAAAAATGTACCAGTTGCGAGAAAAATGCTACGAAACATTATAAATATGTTGTTTACGTTGCCATGGATTCGCATGTAGCTTATAAAATCGGATCATCTGCTTTTTTGTCAGGAAAACAAAAGACTCTATTAGATAAATGACATTTCAGAATATTTCAGTAGAGTATTGGTTAGTTTGACAGCAGGTTTTGGATATATACATATATTTATATCTAGTGAAAACTGCGTAAAAGAAAGTTGAGTGCAGACCACTCCAGATATTTTTTATGTTTATGTTAACTTGTGGTTGTGTGTGAGCAAAAAGTCGTAATCGGCAATTTCAGCTTCAGGTGATAATTATTTGTACTCAAATGCCGGTCCTCACATTCGCAACTCCGATATTAGCCACAGATGGACCTACGGTGCAGCTTTTGTCATTGTACTCAAATGAGTACACTTGGAGATAATGGGTTAAGATAATTTCTATGAATTGCATTGTTACATTATATTCTGTATTGTTTGTCAATGCCAATGAATCCATAGCAATATCATTTTATCTCTTCAAAAATCAGGATTATAAATTTACCTATTGCGTCTATTTTGTTCTGTATTGTTTGTTAATCAATCAATACTCAAATTAGTACAGTAATGGTTTAAGGCATTTTCTAATTATTTTGCGATCGTAAAGTAAAACTGATCAGTCAAACCGAGGAATCATAGCAGTATTAATTCAACAAATTCCAAAATATCCGTTGTACAAATTGCGTCAGCAAGAAAAACGTCAAAAGCAGTATTTCAATGTGAATTAGTGACGTACGAGTTATGGAAACATTGTTAATTTTCGCTCTTCAAGATTAAGTTGGGGATTTGTAAATCTTAAGTTTAAGGGGAGTTATTATTCAATTTTAAAGATTTCAATGGTCAAAAAAGTGAATATTTTTGCCTGATTTGCATTTTTTTTTTAGAAACATGTGTTTTTGTCCATTTATTTTAATAGAATTAATATATTCGGGGCAATAAATAATAATAGTATTCATATTTATGGAACATATACCTAAATAAATTGGATTTAGCATTAGGAACAGATACAAAATTGATAATTCGCCACCACAGTGAACTATATTTTGTATACAATATGGGCACACGGTGCCCATGGGTTACCCTAGTTCACAAAACTTTTAATAATTTAACGTTTGATTCGTTTTTGTCTTTGTAACAAATAAATAATTAGTGGCGAGACTAGAGTTTGAATTTTGCAGTGTCACATCATTATTTAAAAGTGATAATGGCCATATGCTAAAATGCATTGGCTCGAGCCATTAAAAATATTAATTTTGTAATTTTAAATGTTTTTGCCTGACAATCAAATGCCTACGCATGTTTGGAATATCTCTTGAAGATTGTTTAAAAAAAATTGCTATAGCGGAATTGATGACAGGTTTTTACCAGCAATGCGTTCTACACATACATTCAAATATACATACATACAGTCTGAGTGTTTATATATATAATGCAGATAATGAAAGGGCAAGAGAATCGAGTGAATACCACTTGAACTTTTTTTACATCGATTTTGTTGGAAATATTGTTTACAAAACTGGCGTCCATTTGTGCTATCGTTCAAAAATGGTAGCAAAGTGAAGGAAAAGTTGTACCAACTTCGTTGTATGTGAAAGGGCTAGTAATTTGGTACGTAATGAAGTTAGTGCAATTATCGCGCAAAATATATAGGTCTCTATATAAAACACGTGCATGCAAATGCTTTAATTGGCCACTCCACATTACTTAAGTGCACTTTTAGTATTTTGCGGCATCGACATAAACTTGTTAGTGTACTGTCTATACTCGCATCTCATACTCTTCGCTTCACCATTACCTCTATTACTTATACACAACCCCTTTATAACGTAATCAAATCATGACAGTTTTCTACATCATAATTAAGTTGGTACACATTTTATAATCAGATTTACAATGAGATTTTAATTTTTAATTTTGCTCGTCGTAAGGTAGTACAAAGAAAATGTATTTTTAAATATCAATTTAATGTTATTTGAGTACATCAAAATAATTTTTGATCCGTATGAACGAGCAATACGATATAGGCCGCTGTATCCTGTATTTATCAGGAGGTGGTCCCAAGAACGGTCAGAGTGGGCTGAGTGTCGCCCACGGAAGACCCCTCATACGTAACCTTAACGCTTACGTATGAGGTTGGGTACTTGACTTGAGTAAGACGGTTGAGGGTTAAATATATGGGGTTTTGGCATGACTGTGTGTGTGTGAGAGAAAAAATATAGACTGGCTCCTCATTGAGTTTGTACTCAAACCTGTAGCCTAATTTTAGAGCTAAAATAGCCTGGATTCCGCGGGCCGTCAAGTATAAATATTTATATATTTATACTTATGTAATTGTATGATAATATTATTGGTTTTAATGAAATATCGTGCCATATACGAGTAGGAAAGGCAACAGTGTTCCCACTACAACAAACCTACATGTAAGAAAACCCATCTTTAACAATATAATAATTGTTTATAGTGGGAAATTGATTTAATAGTTAAATTTATTATTTACACATAAAATAGATTTTAACTTTTATTAGTAACCACTCTAACGTCAATCCTATAAATAAATTAATAGCAAACTTCAACTTTTAACATTACTTTATGTGCAAATAACATGTTAATTGATTTTTGCATTTAAATTTATTACGTTAATAAATAAAACTTTGCATTTATGCATGGTACACTCATGACCAAAAAAATGTAGAAATGTTTTCAATTAAGTTAAAAAAAATGGGTTGTGGCCAACGCGGGACTTTCTTTTACGTAGTTTTCATCAATATTTATTGATTATAAAAATATAATATTAGGAAATAATAATCCAACAGAAACAATATGAAAACCAAGGTTACCTTATATAAATGAATGCGTTGAAAATTATACCAATACCAATTTGTAATGGTTTTGAAGTACTAACTATCAAAACTAACCAATTATCAACAGAAATATTTTGAAATGTTATTTATCTAATTCAGACCATTTTGTTTTCTTGTCGAAATATTGACAGGCGCAGATGATCCGACTAATTAAGCAACATTCAAATCCATGACAACATAAACAAGATTCTTAAAATTTTCGGTAGCGGTTTTCTCGTAACAGCTACATTTATTGAAGAAACTTTTCAAACACAAGTTGTGCGAAATATTAATATCTTTCATTATGAACATAACTATTTTTGCCGTAAGTGGAGCCGTTCTAGTGATATTGGAGATAGAACAAACTGCCGGTTTGAATATTCTTTTCAAAAATAGGAGGTGCACAACTAGACCATATACAAGTCTTAAGTTTGAAATCTCATAATTTTACGTTGGACAGTTTCGGCTCTAGAGCGTTCACATACACACACACACACTCACACACGCACACACACACACACACACACACACAGACGTCACTCCGAAAATAGTCACATTCGATTCAGGAAAGCTCAAAACGTGTATATCCGTTGAAATCTCGAGTTCGATTTTTTTGGTGATCCCTATACTTACTTATTACTTCGTAAAAGAAAGTAAAAAAATCTAAATTAATATATACGTATATTTTGAATTCTAATTTGTTTTAAAATGCCTGTGGTGATTATTTAAAATGTAGGAAGAAATACATAGGTAATGAGAAAATAGCTTAAAAATAAAATTGAAATTAAAATAATTTTGTGTGCATCAATATGGAATTAAGTTTATTTTTAGAAATTTAATTTCGTTTATAAAAGAAATACTATATATATATATATTTTTGGTGTAATATGAAACCTTACTTATTTAGTAAAGTAATTTGATCCTATATTTTTGGTATATTACACTGTAATGAAAGGGAGTATTTTCTCATGTAAAATCACGCATAAAGCATCATATAATTGAAGTGAATTATAAAATTACCGTACCAATAAAATAGTTTAGCAAAATCTAATCAAATTATATGTGAAAATCATTAAAACTAGATAATTTCTTCTACTAATATAAATTATAATAAATTAATTTTTTGAATATAAATTATGTTAGGGTCCCCTAACATGATTTCACAAATTAAAATTACGTATTCATATTCATGAAAATATATTCATAAATTTTAAAGTACACAAAGAAACGAAATTCTTTGAATAAGACAAATGCAGGAAGTGGGGGCATTGAAGTGGAAGGGGGACCCAAAATGAACCAATCCAGACTAGTATTATAAGTTAAGAAATCCAATGAGTTGAGAATTGTGCCAAGGGGCCTCAGGAAATTATATACCGGAGAATATTAGAAAAGTTTATAAATAAATCACAACTAACCAACCTCTCAGCCTACCCTATTCACTATGTGCGTTAGACAAAGACACCATACATACAACACGTCGAATTTAATCTGTATCAAAGGCAAACCTGTTTGGTCCACTTCAAAATAAACAAGAAACGAATTCTTATGAAAGAAATGAAAATTTTGTTTTTATACATAATTAAATTTACGTGTCTTCATACGCATTAAATGTCCATGTTATAAATACACTTGATAGGTTAAGCTGGTTTTATATTAGAATTTTTATTTCAAATTGATCCCAAAGGCAAGAAAATAAAATTGTAATTTATATTTTTCAAATTTCATATATTCTATTAAACAATTGCCTTCATTTTTGAACCTAACCTTGCAATCATGTGTATGTACACATGGTTAGGTTATCTCCTTAAAATCAGGGGTAGTAAATATGTTTGTTTCAGAAAAACACAAAGTAAGTGATTATAAAAATATGTATTTTTACACTGCTGGGGTCTTCCTACATTAAGAATGAAAAAAAAAAAAAATTACAGAAGAAATCATATCTTTTTAAATTTTTTCATGTATATTTATTCACACTTTAAGAGATCAAAAATATTTTTTTTGGATTATTACGTTGGTTATTTTGGCCACACGAATTTTTTCAAAAAAAAATCAATAAAAAGACAGTTGATATGATTTTGGCCGTCTGGAACATCTGAAATAAAAGGCAAATTATTAAGTGTTAAAGTCGCTATAGCCCGAATTAAAAGGAACTTTTTTCATCGAAATATAACAAAATGGTGGTCAATTTTCCGACCCCAATTTTTTCCTACTCTTAAAGTGTGAATAAATATACCTGGAAATGTTCAAAACGATATCATGATTCCTTCTGTAAAATAAAATATCTGGAGTGGCCTGCACTCAACTTTTTTTTACGTAGTTTTCAATAGATAGATATTAATATATAATGAAAATAACTGGATAATTATACCAATTTATAATGGATCTGAATTTGAAGTACTTATCGTATTCACTCTTAAACAGTCAAATTTCACAGTTAAACTCTGAAATTGTTAATTAATTATGTCAGCAAATATATAATATAAATTGATTCTATAATAATTTACCTGATACAATGTATTCTAATAAGAAATCAATATTTTAAATATTAATTCATACAGATAACTGTCAAAGGAATGCTTGTTTGTTCTCAATAAACAAGAAACAAATGATGTAACTCATGGTTGATTCGTTTTAAAAATAATAAAATTTGTCACAATTGTAGGTATCACCATGGCAACATAAATAAGATATTTGAGTTTTTTTGTAGCAGTTTTCTCATAACTGGTACAATTTATGAAGAAACTTTTCAAACAAAAGTTGTGCGAAATATTAATATCTTTCATTATGAATATTGCTATTTTTGCCGTAAGTGTAGCCGTTCTAGTGATATTGGAGATAGAACAAAAAATGTATAGAGTAAACATGAACTACCGGTTTGAATATTCTTTTCAAAAATAGGAGGTGCACATCTAGGGTATATACAAGTCTTAAGTTTGAAGTTTCATAATTTTTCGTTCGACAGTTTTGGCCCTAGAGCGTTCACAGACACACACACACACACACACACACACACACACACACACACAGACGTCATGCCGAAAATAGTCACATTCGATTCAGAAAAGGTCAAAACATGTATATCCGTTGAAATCTCGAGTTCGAAATTTTTCATGATTACAATACTTACTTATTACTCTGTAAAAGAAAGTAAAAATGTTTAAAAAATTATTATTTTTTCATTGTCAAGACCCCTTAAAATTAGTGATATCAATGACATGTTTACCTTTTTACCAAAATTAGTAGTTATAAAACGTTTTCTTCTTAAATTATTTCTACTTATACGATATGAAAGAAAGTGATCGTAAAAATTAACGGCCTCGACATTTTAATGGAAATATCCGTTTTGAAGGTCCCTGAATCTATTTTGACTATTTTCTCAATGATGTCTGTGTGTGTGTGTGTGTACCGAATATCGTTGAATAAAACATAATATTTTGTATTTAAGATTTCGGAAAAGAAAACCAATTTTTGTAAAACATATTTCAACCGGAAGTACTTGTTTACTCATGGCATGTATTGCACCTCTCAAAAACGACACGAGAAATATATTAGAGCCGTATGGCGAGCTGAAGGCATTGGTGCTTGTACATATGCATGTTTGCATTAGCTTATGCATAATAAACATAATATTTATGTTATAATTTGTAAGGTCATAGCGTGCAACGTAGTAATTTGTTTTAAAAGCACCAAAATTGTCGAATAATCATTTTTCCAGAAATAAGGTTATAAAATAATGTAATGTTAATTTTAAATAGAAATTTCTTATATAGGACACATTAACTTTGAAATCGAATTACTTTAACGGAACAAAATGATTGTTTCCAAGTAGAATAAAGTTTGTGCGACCAAGTTTTATTTTACTATATATATCTAATATTACACTATGAAACTCTGCAAAAATGCCAACTTTGTTACGGGATCAATACTTGGAAAATTTTACACAATCTAATTTTATCTTTTCAGGAAAAGTTATATCATAAAATAAAACTCATGTCGAACTATAATTTGCAATTTTAAATTGAAATTTTACAATTATTATTATTTAAATTTCGAGAAGTTTGTTCGTGCTAAGGACTAACGTAATTAGCTGTCGTAATATTCTTATAGTATTAATGCTTCCAGCTTAGGAAAAACATCAAGATTAAATACATGTCAAACTACAAGTTATTTGCAATCTTTAAATGAAATTTAACAAATATTATTATTAAAAATTCGTGAAGATAGCAGTTTCTATTTCTTGTGACCATTTTTTAATAATAATCATTTTATACAGGAACTTCCGATATGTTACTATTAGATTTATATTATTCCCATCATAAGTGAGAGTTTTTTTGTAGATCAATAAAAATAAGATCAATTTTGAGAATGTTCAAGACACATATCGAGCACTGAAGCTTTTTATATAACGCGTACGGTTGCTTATAGTATTGCATTGAGCAAGATTTATGCAGAGATATAAATAACCGGTTCAACCTAACTAATCATAACTGTACTATATTTATATTGTAACAAAATTAACTGTTATAGTTAAGTAGCGTCATGACATTTCAATTCATACAAATTTATAATGTTAAGAAATCACCTTGGTGGAAAATAATAAATTTTCTTAAATCCCCGAGAAATATTTCACTGTTGTGTCTTGAGACCTTGACCGTTGTATATTAAATAAATGAAAAGAAAACAAAAAACGTTAGAAAAAGATAGAAATCTTCGTTTGTTATGTTATTAATTATTGATGTCGTGCACTGGAAAATATCGTGATCATTTCAAATAAATCAAAAAATAAAGCAACCTTAATTAACCAGTTATCGAAATCACATTTTATATTAAAACACTAGTTAATTTTAAACCTTGCCATTTTTTAGTTACCAAAACTTTTTATCTTTCAAGCTTCCCAGTGATGTTTTATTTTTAAAGTACCCTCTCGACTACAAATATTTATTTTTCTTTTATTGTTGACTTTTGTTTAATTTCACCCAAGTAGTACAGTTGAATAATTCACGAAAGAATTAACAGCATCATAAGAGGGTGCTTAACCCCTCTTTAAAGGTCTTAAGCTTCATAGAAATCCCTTTCGCATTATTTAATGTCATTGTACAGTCGCCGAAAAAAAATGTTTGCCAATTTTTATTTCTACATTGGGGAACAGTGCTGTTTTTACCTTTAGGCTAAAAAAGAGCTTTTTATGACCAAAATAAATTAAGTTCCTCATACAATAAGCATAAGAATATGGGCATATTACCTTTGTGCTGTATAGATAAACCTCTTTGAGCACAAAGGTTATTCTATGCATATTAGAAGGCATTGTAATTATGAAAAATGTTGAGATTTTAACGGAAATATACGTTTTACGATCTTGGAATTGAATCCGACTATTTTCGGAATGATATCTGTATGTTTGTGTATTTATATATGTATGTGTACGCCTAGATATTACTTGAATCAAA
Organism: Leistus spinibarbis; assembly: GCA_933228885.1. Classification (NCBI taxonomy): domain Eukaryota; kingdom Metazoa; phylum Arthropoda; class Insecta; order Coleoptera; family Carabidae; genus Leistus; species Leistus spinibarbis. The sequence continues at coordinate 5,084,831 of OW121793.1, forward strand.
ATGTTTACTGGGCCAAACCCTTTAATGGCCAAATTATGAATCTTTAAACATAAGTCTGGTAGAAAACCTATTTTTGAAAACAATATCTAAATAGAAAGCAATAGTTTACTCTTGCTAGTTTTTTCCATATCTCGATAACAAAACAAATGTACCTTATATAAGTTAAAGCAACTTTTGTATAATTAATTTTTAAATATAAATATACTGAAAAATTGCTTTTAAAAATAACTATTTTATAATAACGTTTCCCTGGTTACAATACATAGAAATCGTTTCAAGAATTTAATACAAAATAAAGCATTACTATAGGTATATAAGTTACAATTAAATTTCGACATTCATTGATACCGCGATTATTATGAAAAATATTGGAAAATACGTATCCATAGTTGGATTTTCTAGTATATTTTTCACACAAAGTGTTACGAAATTTTAATATCCTTTACTTTTATGTCTTTAACTTTTTCTGTGACTCGCACCGTTCTCGAGATAGTAAAAAGGTAACAGGTGTAATTTTTAACCGCTAGTTAAAATTTGGTTTTCATAATATGGGGTTCTCTTTCACTCATCTTGCTGTAAAGCTATTACAGACACACACACACACATACAATTTGGACATTACATGCTATCGTCGTATTCTTTTTACATTTTATAATGTGATATATATAACAAATTACGAAAATATTCAGCAGCAAGTGGATTTTTGATAAAGCATAAAAATATTTGAACCTTGACTGATATTTCCCTGTCCTTTTCTTATTTTAACATGTGAGTCGTGTATAACGAATTATGACAATGTCCAGTAGCAAGTGGATTTTTGTTTTCTTTTTCATTTTTATTTTTTTTATTTTCATATATGTCATAATTTATATCGTCTTCTGTCTTCTGATAATGTTTCGAATTCCATTCCCACAAATCAAGTGGACATTATGTCAGGAATTAAAACCATGGGTATAAATCAAAAAGAAATGCCATTGTCTACGAAACCAGTATGGAGATTTTTCAAATTGAATAATGGGCTCGGACAAACCACTATCCTGCGCACTCCCCTCAGTGCCCCTCTGCACCCCTAGTGTGTCCATATACATTTGTTTTCATTCGTGTTTAAAAAAAACGAATATCTATTTAATCTTATTTTATTTTTTATGAACCTCTACAACACGCTATTTCCCACCAAAATGTATGTATTGAAGTATTTTCATATATTTTGAAATGGAGTACTACAATTTGCTAAGTAGACGTTGCGTCTATAAATTTTGTATTATATAGCCTATGCCGCGTTACTCGGAATTGGCCTCTGTTGACTTGTAAATGTTTTTATTTTTGAGTATATCGACTCTCGTGTTATTCATCCATATAATAGTATATAGTTATGCTTGCCATTTCAACTTTTTATTGGTGCTTGTAAAATGACTCAATAAAATCAAATTGATACAGTGTATCATGGAATATGTATCGTTTTTGCCACTAAACTCTGGGGATATACAGGTTTTTGCTACTCTATTCAAATTGGTTCACCATTTAAGGGTCTAAATATGAATTACATAAATTTTGTGTTGACAAATTTTATTTAGTTAAATCGTTATTTCAGTTAATTGAAAATAAAGGCTGGAGTGGTCTTCTTTCTTTTCCTACTACTATTTGTATTTATATATAATATATATATATATATATATATATATATATATATATATATATATATATATATATATATCTTAGCAATCGTAGGGTGAAGTTAAAACCAAATAAAACAAACATACAGTTAGTGAATCGACAAGAAAGTCGAGTGTAGGCCACTCCAGCTTTTTCAAATTGTAATATTATATCTTCTATATGGAAATAATAAGATATCTAATAAATGCACTACATTTTCAATAAATAATAAAATTTATTAAAAACACATAATTATATAATAGGAGATTTGTTTGGTTGACCGCATACCCCATGTCATTCTCGGACAAATAATTATGAGTGCCGGGGTCTTGTTGATATTACATTTACATTGGGTAAAATAAGTTCAGCCATTCGATACTAGATGGTGCCAGATATCACGTTTGGAAATAAATTTCTTTTAAAAATAGCAGACAATACGAGTTTAGCTGAACTACTTGCCCAATACTTCAACATAGACATCATAATACTTTTAACTATTTCTTGTATAAAAAGGAAACAATGCTTTATATTTTTTGCATATCTGCGTGGAGGGTCAAATTCTATAGAGAATTCTCGAACTATTAGATAAATTATTGTCATTTCCTTTTTTTTTATCGTGTTAAATTATACGTGAATTTTTAATTACACATACGTGATATAATTAATGATATGCATAGATTTCATGACAGAAAAAATGTTGCCAGTCATGTCAGATATTAATATGATTAATTATTTACAAATTCATGTTGATCATTATCAAATTGAAAAGTTACAAAATAAATTATTGAATTAATACAAAATATATATAGATATTACTAAATTAATAAAATTAAGCTAAATATGTTTTTTTAATTTAATTTTTTTGATATTTTTCCTCAAAAATAATATCCTTTTAGTTCTACAAGTTAAATGGCATTTTAATTAAAAATGCAACGGGAACAAATTGAGTACTCATATGTGTATTAAATTTGGTTAAAATCAACTCTGTAACTTCAAAAGTGCTGTCCACAAAGTTGGTTTTCCAAACACACCCTTTATATATGCACATTTTCGGAATCTGGAAGATCTGGAACGAATTTCTGCGTAAATATTTTTTGATTACGACAACGTTACAGATACACGTCTTAACATATGGTAGCTCTTATATATATATACTGTGCGACTTCCTAAAATGATAATCTGGTATAAGTCACTTATATGCTCCAAATCCCGAAATCTCATGCATTTGAGAACCAGACGAATTAATTTTATTTAAAACTTAAGCATAAATATCAAAGAAGTTTTTATAGCAAAACAAAAACAGGTTTTTATATTTTTCGTCGGTTTACTTTTATTTTATCCCCTTTCATCCCTGCCTAGCTCCCCGCCAAGCTTTGTCTCCCCCATCCAATGATACACACGCTCTCACACACACTGAAAGAGTCAGAAAGTCCACTTTCTTTCTGAAAACGTCTAAAGTAATCTCACAGATGGAAGCCATAAACCTATATTACTCGGGAAAGACTATTCTATTTCTTTTTTCCCGTCTTATAAAAATTTAATATTACTTTTGCTCGTGAGGTGTGCGCGGCGCAAGGGGGGTGGGTATACATACATACGTATATAAAACGATATATGCACCATATAAATATTCGAATATTAATGCTAGCATAAAATTATTTACATGTCACAAAAATTGTATTCTGTAAATTGTCATAGTTTTTTAGTATTTTTTTGTAGAGTGTACTGGACGTTTCATAAATTATATTGCATAAAAAATTATACATACATACATGTATGTTTGTAGACACGTTAAAAATCTAATTGCATTTGTTTCATATATGAAATAAAAAATTTAATACATTTGATGAATAACTGTCAAACAAAAATGTCAAGAGACCTTTTTTATTGTTTTGGAAATTCAAATAAAATTAATTGAATTTTTTATTAAATTTCGCGGATTTACGTTGGAAATAGTGGCAAAATATATCATAACAAACCATACAAACTATTATTATCAAACAATAATAATTTTAATTGTAAGATAGTTGCGTTATCGTTGACAAGGTTGCCATATCTACTTATTCAATAACATTGTTGTACACATTAAATAAATATCAACAAATTCAATTGCTTTTTGCACCAGTGTCGTACAAAAATAATGTTTACCATGCATACATACATATATAATTTGAAATAATAATAAACTTTGTCACCAGTGTCGTACAACATTAATCTTGCTAAACATCAATGAGAAACTAGTTAAATTTTACGTACGGCTGTATGCATTTAACCTTCAAGCAAATCATTTTTTATATAACAAGTAAAAAGTGATTCGTAAGGGGATAAGAAACGCTGTAAGTCATTGTAAATGGTGAAATATTTCTGTAAATTATTATATATTTTGGAAAATTTGCAAAGCGACACATTCCTGCTATAAAAATGCTATTATTTTTTATCAGATCGTTCGCTATGATTGTAATATCATTTTAGTTTTGTGAATTGTGATATTTTGTGTGCAATTTGCATACGAATTCGTCAACATTTTGTAAATCTATTCGCAGCGCTCGTAAAAATAAACGGCGCAATTTAGAACTACCATTACACGCGCTAGCCTTAATATTTTATTTTGTGCTTTTCGATCTTAGCACCCCTGCGTTCTCTTCACACCTCCCCTCTTTTCCACTCGCACACAGTTTTGCGCGTGCTAAATTCTAGAATTTATTAGTTTTTTATTCATTTAGAAAATTTGATGATGCCATTTTCGCATTCGGGGTATATTAGGGTATTTCATTTTTATATTTTTCACTCTCATTAAATTAGGAATTAAATTTAAGTTTATTGTTTCATTATTTAGCGAATTATAAACGGCTTAAAGGGTTTATATTTACGATTTAATTTTTTATTCACGCCGACTGTTTTATATAGTTGATAGTTTTTATAATAACGACTTTATTAATTTGTTTAGCTGCGAACGGTTTAGATCGCTATTTCATTTGACGGCCAGTGTAGTGCGCTGTTGGCTGTTCGCATTTACAATTCTCATATGACGAATTGAAGGTATAGGTGCTTGTACCTATGAGTTTTAGTTGTTTTGCAAAATACAATAAAGTGTTTAAAGTTAAACTCAATCGTCATAGTATATACAAAACGCGAAGTTGAACTTCAAAAAATTCAAATGAGCTAAAATACAATATTTTAGACTGACAAGATATTCTTTCTAAACATACACAGACACACACACACGGGCGCATACAATGAGGAAGAACGCAAGATTTATTTTTTGTTCAAAAGTTTTCCACTTTACAGAAACATTTTCATTTGAGTATAAACCTCTTTTTTTATCGTTCGCCATTATTAAAAAAACTTTGTTGCTGCACCTTAGATAAGATGATGGAAATAATAATATATATATAGGTATATACATAACAAAAGTTAAGTTTTGATGATGTTATACCAACAAAAAGAAGAAAATGTCGGAAAATTATATTAAAAAAATGGAATTTAATTATAAAAGTGACCGCATTATTTTCTCGCTACGAGATTGACAATAAAATTATATTTAATTAAAAATGCCTGGATCCTAAAACAATTCAACTTACTCACTTTTAATTTGTTTTAACCGTGGGTGGGACACATCTATATTTAAATTTTTAATACTATTATTACATATTGTCACAGTGCTTATGAGATATTTTCAATTTTGTCAAAGCTTGTTATTTCTAAGCATGTATATAGATCTATACCAAGAATCAATAAAAAATTCAAATTGCATAGATTATTTTTATCGATTGGCAAATCATGTATGTTATGGGGTTAATAATTTTTGATAAGTAATAAAATAGAAGGGTTGGATACGAGAGAAAAGTGTATATGAGAGTTGTGTTCCGCGAGAGTTTGTTACAATTTATCTTATTTTAACTCGACAGGATTCGTATGTGTGTGTCTATTTTACTCATACTATATTACTACGTACAAGCTGCTCTATATACGTGTATGTATGTATGTATATATGTATGTTGGAATGGCAGAGAGTTATAAATTTTAGTTTGTTCGTAAATAAAGTTGAAATTGATAAAATATTGCAAAAGTTTGTAGGATGAAAATTGCAAGCATGCATAATTCATAACGGTGTGCGCCTAACTATATGAAGAAGACTCAAGTTTTGGTTTGCCTCTTCTTCTTCTTCTTACTTGTTCCTCGTCTCTCGTATAAGGGAAATGTTTCAGAACATATCCCACACATACATACATACATGCATACAAGCTACTTTGGCACAGTGAAATAACCAAGCGTATAACAGACATTTATCCAGTCATCTAACATGGATTAATAGTTTCAAACTTGTTAATTCTTACAAATTTCATTAAAAAATTAAAAATTCACTATATTTTACGTTACTTCTCTTTTATTATTTCCTGAGAATTATTTCTGCGATTATTATGAGATTAATAATTTGCAGGGACCTGCACTAGACTTGTACGAATAATCAAAGCATTTTGATAGATATTTTGTGCTATTATTTTTACTAATTTGTTACAAAAAGAGAGAGAATCATTATTTTTATACGACTCGTATAATATTGTTAGATTTTGACATTCGTTGATAGTGCAATAATTAAGTAAATATGGAGTAATAATGGATATAGCATATATACATTTATAGGCGATTTTCCAGTAGATGGTAGATTTTTTCATAAATTGTTTCGTACAATATTTCATGCGATTTCCCAGATAATGTAGAAAGGGTTTGAAAAATAGGTTTCTTTCGGGCTATATGTAATTTTCAATGGCAATTTTTCAGTAACTGATTGTAAGTTTTTGAAAATAATTTTGTAATTCAAAGTTTCCTAGCAATTTTAATATTACTTTTCCGAGATATTGTAAATGAAGCTGGAGTAAACTGTTCCTTCCGGTTACGATATTGTTTTTAAAAATAATAGATGGTGCACATCTGGGCTATATACAAGTCTGAAATTTAAAGTTAAACAATTTTTCATTCAACAAATTTGACTCTGAGCGTTCAAACAAATACACAGACGTCCTCTCGAAAATTAATTGGATTCAGGGATGATCAAAACGTGTATATCTGATAAAATCTCGAGTTCGGAAATTTTCATAATTCTTCCTTTTAGACTTTGTCCATGAAAGTAAAAATATTGTATGATCTGTTTATTTGCATTAAAGTAATGCTTACAAAATGGGCGGATCTATTTGATTATACGTGACGTTTTCAATTACGCGTGTATTTCATAACTCAGTGCGTGAAAATATACGAATTAATTCAATATAAAATAAGTCTGTAAAATAGGCAAATGAATTTATCGCTTTGCACATTTTGTCCGGAACAATTATAATTGCAGGCTTTCAAGATATAATTGACAATATAAATATATATAATATAATAAAAGTGGAAGCCTTTGTGGAAATTAACTGACAGATTTTTAGTTACCAATAAAGGGCGCTGCTGGGTAATGTCGCTCTTTGAAATTGAAAAGAGTAGTAGGGGAATGAGTGAATCAATAGACTGCAGGCTTTTCTCTTTCTATTACTTCTATACATTCACGTATATGATGAGAAGAGAGGTATAAGGTATACTATATTCATTTCAATATGAAATTTAGCATTCATCCTCGAAATTGGATGGGAATTGAAATGAGAATTGGAGAGTCGACCAAGTGGAAAAGAATACGAATATAATAATAATATATGATGATGAAAAGATTGAGGAACCTATATACGTATTTGCTATGTAGGTACATGTTCTTCTTCTTCTATCTTTCTATAAGACTGCACTGCACTGTGCACGATATGTATGTATTGGACAAGTGTGCGTCTCATATCATTGTAAATTTAAATTCAAAAGTATTATTTGCTTAGTTACGGTTTATTGCATATTTCCGAATCGTATCAACCCAATAATGCCCACCGTAGACGTTATCATGTTTTTAGCTTGTCGTTGAGATGCACACAATTCATGTGTACTCGATACATTTTTTTGTTTTATCTCCAATATCACTAGAACGGCTACACTTACGATAAAAATGGTTATGTTCATAATGACAGATATTCATATTTCGCACAATTTTTGTTTGAAAAGTTTCTTCAAGAAATGTACCAGTTACGAGAAAATTGCTACTAAAAATCATAAGTATCTTGTTTACGTTGTCATGGATTTGAATGTAGTTTAATAAATCGGATCATCTGCGCCTGTCAATAGACTCAATTAGATAACTGACATTTCAGAATATTTCTGTAGAGTATTGGTTAGTTTTACTGCTTGTTTTGGTTATATATATATATATATATATATATATATATATATATACCTAGTAAAAACTGCGTAAAAGAAAGTCGAGTGCAGGCCATTTATAAGTCGTCTTGGACGAAATCTAAAGGCAGTTTTGTAAACATGGAAATGTTCGAGATTTTAATGAACTTTCACATTTTGACCACCCTTGAATCGAATCTGACTATTTTCGAGATGACCTCTATGTGTGTGTGTGTGTGTGTATCTGTGTGAACGCTATAGAACCAAAACTGTTGAAGGAGATATTATGAAACTTTAATAAACTTTTTTTTAACTTTTTTAAAGTTTTTATTTAGTTGAAGGAACTTATGTTTGATTTCATTTGTAAAATGTATTATTTTCTGAAAAATCTATGTAATGGTTATTTCCTTAGTTACAATTCATATTGATTTTGTTTCATAGAAATCGTAGAGTGCATTTAAAACAAAATAATGCATTATTGTATTTACAAATAGTAAAAGGAAAACAATGTCTAGTGAATGCCACTCCAGCTTTTTTTATAAATACAAGTTTCTAGAAAACATTGATATATTTTCTAAATTATTGAAATTGTACTAATCAAAAATCAAAAATCTCAAATATTTATTTTATAATATTATTGAAGAACATTCTGAATTTTTGTCTTTAATGCAAAATATGAAATAAAATAATAAATAAAAAATTAAATTAAAATATCATTAAATCTAAATAAATTTCGGAGTAACATCGATAGAATATTAAAAAATAATCGATTCATCGTGTATCTTTCTTGTCGTATACTCGTATAAAACAGCTTCAGTATTTGGTCATGTGTCTGCAACTTTTCAAAAAATTTCGCCAGGAGTTAATCTCGATCTTATTCTTCTGGAGTTAGAGGGTCACTAACCCCCATAAGAGGGGTAGCGTAATATGCCAAACAAAACACGATAATATAATATGTTATATTCCTATATTTTTAAGAAATCATGACATACCACAAATGTATAGGTGTTGTCAATTTATGAGTCCACAAAATGGCCGATTCGATATTTATTTTTATAAATAATATTTACCGCAGCGCGCGTGTACATATATATGCTCGAATAATAAATTATTGGTTTTGTTTCCGAAATCGGATTTTTTTCTCTGTGTATGTGTGTGTGTGTGTACTTTGAGAGTATGATAAACGGGCGCCGGAGTTAGACAGGTCCATATCGTTTATAGAAATGGGTATCTCGTGTCTGTATGTGTGTGTGTGCATGTGGTTTCATTCGTTAGAAATATTGCTTTCCGATATGTGAAATGGCAGACAATGTACCAATGGGGAATTTGCACAAATACACCCACACACACACGCACACCAAAATAGTATATTTAGTGTGCTACTACGTTTTCGATACTTTTTTTTAATTCATTTATTTTACTCAATATGGCATTTAAATTTCAGCAAGATTTTTTTTTAATTTTTTTTTAGAAATATGTAATAATATTTTTCACAACTTTTTATTGTCAACGAACAAGCTTAAACCAAATAACAGAGATTGCATATAATTCCCTGTGTCATTTTTTATTAGTAATATTTTTCTATTTTAACAAAGCAAAATAGATATTGACGATAAGTATCAAAATATTTACTTCTAATATCTTGAAGAGCCAATGAAAACGACTATTTAATGTTAATATTATTTGACGTAACCATTTACGTTTTAAGTATAAATATATATTTATTTAGTTTAAATATTTTCATTTTAAATATATTTTTACAATTTTTTTTTGTTATTCCACGTTTAAAATTAATACATTTTACTCATCAGTGCACAAAGGTGACATGTTCACGCTTTTTGTTTTGGAATAATTATTATTTCATTTTATTCATTGGTGCACAAAGATTTTGTTTTATTTTTACTTTCTTATACGCATGTATATAAGGAAGTATTTTTAATCATGAAAAATTAAGAAACCCAAATTTTAACGGAAATACACATTTTGCCCATGCCTGAATCGAAATGACGCCTGTGTACGTGCGTGCACTCTAGAGCCAAATTCGTTGAAGGTACATTTATAAATAATTAAACTTAATACTTGTATACGTATGTCCCAAAAGAAAACTTCATAATTTGAAAACATTATCTTTTGTTTGAAAAATAAACCATTTACTGTTTCGTTTTTAGCTACAGAAGAGCTAAAGCATTTGGTTGTCTCAGAATTAAAAAAATCCTTAACAAATATATATATATATATATATATATATATATATATATATATATATATATATATATATATATATATATATATATATATATATATGTATATATATATATATATATAAATATATATTTATATATATATATAATATATATATATATATATATATATATATATATATATATATATATATATATATATATATATAGTGTAAATCCAATCGCCCGTATACTTCCGGACTTATAGGACCCCTTATTACTGTCCTTAGAAATATAATTAAAATAAATAAAAATTCATTTTCTAAAATTAAGAACCTAAATGGCATAATTAAATACAATTTAATTAAAATTTAATATTTTATCCTCAAGTGCGAAGTGGGAGGGCGGAGATCGCTGCTCGTATCTCATGTATTTCCTATAAGACGAGCAGAAGGCGTTGGTGCCTGTACCTATTTTTGAGTAAATCAAAGAATTGTACAACAAATTGTAAAACTTTTAAATATCAATAACAATTTTTCAAATTATGAACCCAAAGGCCATTATAATAAAAAGCAATTATTTTTCAATTTAAAATATAATGCGCGGATTGCGGTGGCGGAGTCCGCTGCTCTTATTTTAACTTATGTTATAGGGCTAATAAAATATCGAATTTTGCTATTTTAGATAGGGTAAAAGACAAGATGCTATTTATTTATTTATTATATTATATTGAGTACCTATTCTATACACATATTTATAAGAGGAAAGGCATATATTGTGAGATATTTTGCCTCTGATAAAAACATGTTATTTTCGATAATATATATTTTCTGGTATTTTCAATACGTGTTACCATGGCAACGTGCATTTCTAATATACTCGATAAATAGAGACGCTGAATTGATTTTCATGAGAAGAAAAATTCGTGACAAAATACTCTTATTTTGCATTTAAAATAAATTTATTTTCTATAGGAAAATATATAATCGAAAATCTACACACAAATCTTTCATCAACATTATAGAACTATATTATTCTATCTCCGTGTTTAATACTTTAAACAAATAATTGATAATGTCAACAGCACAAAAACAATTTGAAACTAACATAGCTACAGGCAATAATGCCTTATAAATATTTTAGTGAAAACAAAATTACTAAATAGAGTACGGCGTGCCAAAAGGGCCTGGCACTCCCACTGGTAGTTCATCCAAGCATTAAAGTTATAGTCATTTTCGGAATCAGGAAGACGTAAAACGAATTTCAGTACACAAAAGCTCTTTTGTACACTGGTCTCATATTTTATCAAAGTATATATTAACATACATATAAAGTCATCAAAAAATGGCCAAAGCTCCTATTATAATAATGGAAATTATTTCTTTAGATATAATAAAGCTATAAAAAGAATACCATAATATTAGGGATATATTTCTATGAAACTGTATAAATAAAGCAGTTGTTCCGTAACAGCAATAACAAAAGAATTCCAATTGAAACAAAGCTGCAACGTCTGTCGAATACACAATAACATTCAAATTAAATTGTACAATAGCACGGCGAGGTTTGCGTTTGTTTGTCGTTCATTGTATCTCCTCCCCGCTGGGGAAACTAACCCTATATTTGTTGTAAAGTTATGAAACGGAAAACATTGCACAATATATTTAATTATTATTATTTTTTGCAGTATTTTCCAGTGATTTCTTATGCTTCATCTACAAGAACAACGTAAGTGCATTTAATATTTTATTGTTTTACTAATATTCTGTGCTACGTAATTATTGTTTTCCGCAGTAGAATATATTTACGTAATTAATTTTTAGAAAATCGTAAAATTTTAATGAAGCTTTACGTAAATATTTGAAATCGTTCTGAATGTTAAACATTATTCTGAAATATATATATACTGCTTTTAGAATATTGTAACAAGGATAACAAAGAGTATTTTGTGAAAATATATACATGTCACCTTTATGCTCCAATTAGTTTAAATGTATGAAATATAATTACTCTATTTGCGGAAATTTAAAAAACAAAAAAAAGTTTATAAATTTTTAAAAAACGGTAATTTTATTTACGAATTTTGTGACTACCAAAAAAATCTGCAGTGGCACGGACTCAACTTACTAATATATATTGATGTATATCTTTAATTTGTTTCAAATTTATGCTACGATTGTTATGAAACAATATGTATGGTAATCAAGGAAATGAATAATAACTATTTTAAAAAGCTTTCAAACATGAGTTATTAGAAATCTCAATATTTTCAACTTTGATGAGAATTACTTTTTGGGGATATTGAAAAGTAGTGGTTAAGATATTGTTTTCAAAAATAACAGATGTACGTCCAGTTTCATTAGTTTACCTTCAACAGTTTTGACTCTAGACCGTTCACATACAGACACACAGACGTCGAATTTGTCTGTGTGAACGCTCTAGGGCCATAACTGTTGAAGAAAATAAATTGAAACTTTAGACTTTTATATAACCTCGGTGTTTGAAAACAATATCTTTACCGGTAGTAAAGGTTTATTCTCGTTACTTTTTGTATATCTCGAAAACAAGTTAGAGAAGAAGTGATTCATATAAAAGTTGAAATTTCCAGCAAATTTTGCATTTTGAAAATTAACACAAAGACGGTAAAAAAATTGTAAATATAATTTTGAATTTTAAAATTTGTACTAAACTATTTTTTAGCTCGTCGTACAGTAAGTACAAAAGAGCTATAGTGATTGGTCGTGTGTCTGTAACATGCTCGGATCGAAAAAAAATCTTAACAAAAAGTTCTTGTATTTTCGCCCTGAATCCAAAAATATATATAACTCATATACTTGGATGTATGTATCTCGCTCGCTCGGTCGGTCCGTCGTAAGACCTGAGTTTGTGACCGCAACTCGTCTGAAGGTACCGGGCCGATTTTGATGAAATTTGGTATACATATAATTTCCATGCCCGTGATGTTCCCGTCGCATTTTAAATCCAATCGTCTATACAGGACCGGCGTTATAGGCCCCCAAAATTTGGAACCCTCCTAAATACTGCCCTTAGTCAACTTTTAAAATTTTTAGAATTTTTTACTCAATATTCTAAGATATTTTATGTGATTAAAGTTTTTTCAAATTGTGAGCCCATAGGCTTAAAAAAATAATATAAATATAATTTGAAGTATATCAGACATCGATCGCCATCTGTTAGTAAAATGAAGAAGTTATATTTATGTGACAGTAATTTGTTTGGTTATATTTTCCAATGTATAAACCATTTGCTTCTGTGTTTTAATTAATAAAATTTGGAAATGTTCATCAAATAATTATCAATATCTTTGGCAAATCACGAAACGAACGATATTAACGTAACCCATGTGGATGTGTGCAATTTTAAATGTGGGGTTTTTGGAAATTAAAACTGTTATGGTACAGAAATAAATAAATGTCGGGATCATAATTGGTTAGATTGGTTCAATGGGCAATGTGAGTATAATGTCGATGATTAAGAATTATATACGTAAACTTAGAAATTTATTCATTTCATATTAAATGCCGATGAAATATCATAACAACAATAAATTTTTGTACTATAATAATTGCTATCGCTTTTAGTTTTGTATTTATTGATGTGACCGCGCTCGCCGGAACGGCGAGCTGATAGCACTGGCGCTAGCGCCAGTTCTTGTTTTATCAAAGTAATTTACAAAAAATTGTAAGGCTTTTTATTGATAACATTTTTTCAAATTGTTAACCAAAAGGTCATATTAATTAAAAACCGCTGCTCGCATCATATATTGTTGCTGGGCGCATAGGTGCGTTATACCTAAGCTATTTTTTTTTTTACAATGACTCAATTCGAAAATCTGAATACAATACGAAAATTTTATTTAGGTATAATTTAAATCTGATCACAATATGAATGATTAAAATTTCTATGGGGCTATTATTGCACTTTGCACCAGAATAGTAGCCCATATAATTGCGTTGTATAGTTGCTATTGTTAACGCGAACAAAAGGATATTCAATACCTAGGTGCAATATGGGATTCAATTAAAATTACTTATATCAATCGCCATTTTTAATAAATCAGTTTTGTATATGTAAAATGAAAAAGTCTGCCTCACGTAATATATGTATGTATTTTATTAATATTTATAAGAAAGCCTTCTGCTGGCCACAACAAATATTTAGTCTACGGATGCGCATACTACTTATTTGATTTCAAATATTACTGTTAGAACCAGAAAATTAATCTAAAAATGGTCAAAACTCAGCAATGTCGGAAATCCCGTCCGAGCTTCGCTGTCCCGTAAAGCGATACACCGTCCCATATCTTGACCCTCACCAAATCGACCATAAATGCCTCGAAAATATATCTTCAAATATATTCAGTCATAGCCGTAAAAATGTATCTATATTTATACAAAATACTGGCTGTAAAATAATTTATTTCTCATTTTCTATTAAGAGGGGTGCACACACTAATATAAAGCGACGGGTTGGAGGGGGGCGGAGGTTTGGGGAACCGGCGCCACCCCACCACTTTTCGCTGTCGGCGGGGGAGGGGGTATGTATGCTGCCATGGAAACAGCCCAAATGACGTATCGATCCAATCCATCTCACTTGCACTCATCTAGCTGTATTTCTTTTTCTTTTTATACTCTCCCCCCACTCTTTTATGCCCCCCCCCCACTGTCGGCGGCGCAGAACTGACTTCTTGTACACATATTCAACGTATTACCCCTTGTTTTTCTACAACTATTTTGGTTTTTCCTGGTCCAACTTTTCTCGTATATATAGACATATATACTATATAGATACCTTTTGAGGTTCTTCTTCAACGGAGGGACTAAGGGTGTACCTCCCCTTGTTTTTCGTTTTATTTTTGTAGAAGTTGCCTCTTTTAATATTCTGTTTCTATCCTCAAAGAAAACATTCTGTACTGTGCGCATCTCAAATCTTATTTCGTTTTACAGAAAATATTTTAGTTTTTATTTATTTTTCAGTTTTTTTTTGTTGTTGTTTTGTATACTACGGTGAAATTGAATTTCAATATGAAATAAACATGGAGTCACACACTCATGCACGTGCTTAACACGTAATACGCTGCATGACCCATCGGAAATTACCTATGATAAATATAATCAGCTTAGCATGACAGTTTTCTTAATTACCATTATATATTGCAATACAGTATTATATAATTAAACTCTTTGGAGCACAAGGGCTCTTCTTAATTTGTGAACAGTATGATTTTTACTTTCTTTTACAGAGTAATAAGTAAGTATAGGGATCCCCAAAAAAATCGAACTCGAGATTTCAACGGATATACACGTTTTGAGCTTCCCTGAATCGAATGTGACTATTTTCGGAGTGACGTCTGTGTGTGTGAGTGTGTGTGTGTGCGTGTGTGTGTATGTGAACGCTCTAGAACCGAAACTTTTCTACGTAAAACAATGAGACTTCAAACTTAAGACTTGTGTATGGTCTAGTTGTGCACCTTCTATTTTTGAAAAGAATATTCAAACCGGCAGTGCATGTATGCATTTTTTGTTCTATCTCTAATATCACTAGAACGGCTGCACTAACGGCAAAAATAGTTATGTTCATAATGAAAGATATTAATATTTCGTACAACTTTTGTTTGAAAAGTTTCTTCAATAAATGTACCAGTTACGAGAAAACCGCTACCGAAAATTTTAAGATTCTTGTTTACGTTGTCATGGATTTGAATGTAGCTTAATTAATCGGATCATCTGCGCCTGTCAATATTTCGACAAGAAAACAAAATGGTCTGAATTAGATAAATGAGATTTCAGAATATTTCTGTAGAGAATTGGTTAGTTTTGATAGTTAGTACTTCAAAACCATTACAAATTGGTATTGGTATAATTTTCAACCCATTCATTTATATAAGGTAAGCTTGGTTTTCATATTGTTTCTGTTGGATTATTATTTCCTAATATTATATTTTTATAATCAATAAATATTGATGAAAACTACGTAAAAGAAAGTCCCGCGTTGGCCACAACCCATTTTTTCATTTCATTGTTGACATACAATTGATACTGCGATTACCCTGAAACATTAAACATTTTAATATGTTCCCTTTTTCTCTATCCGTAACGAAGAAGAAGCAAGAGTAAACTTTTATACACGGTTAAGATTTTGTTTAAAAATAGAAAATGAGATTTTCTTCTAGGCTATATACAATACTTCAATTGAAATTTTCAAATTTTTATCTTCAAAAATTCGATTGTATAGTTTTCGCTATAGAACAACCACACACACACGGTCATACACAGACACACAAACGCCATCTCGATAATCGTTAATAACAACTAAGGGAAGCTCAAAGCGTATATTTTCGTTAACATATCAAGTTTTCATTATTACAATACTTCCTTTTAGACTTCGTTCAAGAAAGTAAAATGCAGTAATATTTTAATACACTATACATTCTAAATTTGTTTTTGTTTTTCACCGAGAAGAAGGAAATAAATTTACATTTATCTTATTATAAAGAGAATTCGTAGAAGACGCAAATAAAATTGACATTAATGTATCACATATCACGAAAGAACCTCCTTATATATTATTGAGAAAAGCTTTTTGCCGAACATCATTTGAAATATGGAAAGTTGATGAAAATGTGAATGGCGCTCCGGATAATTTATTGGAAAAGTATTGATTAGTTTTCAAACTTAATGGAAAATGATTTAAAGTAAATTTGTCATGATTGGAAAATTGTATAAATATATCAGAAGTTTGAGGAAGAAAAATAAAGAGATGCCACTTACGAGGTCATTGAATGTTTTATTTAAATAGATAAATCACGATATCCCCACCCATTATTATTCCGTTTAATTATTAATAAAGATTTTTGTTTGTAAAGTAGTGTTGTTGGTTTAGTATTTGTCGTGCTTCTAATAATTATGAATTTCTTTTCATATTAAAAGTGAATTTTTAATGAGAAGTGGCTTGCCTGCTTGCATTGCATACAGAACAAAAATAGTGTGTATATAAGAAAAAGCAGGGCACACCACACCACCAGACATTTTATATCGTTGTTCAAATTAATGAATTCCATTTGTCATAGAATTCATTTTCCAGTTTGAAAATAATTAAAAACTTTATCCACTTCTCAAAGAAACGTACAGTGGTTGCAATTCAATTAAAGAGTTGGTTGGTTGCTCTACTCATTCCTCTACGAAAACTCCTCCTGCCGCGTTTATCTCTCCCCAACATTCTAGCCGCGGGGGAGGGGGGGTTCTTATCCCCTCTCCTTGTTCGCGAAAACTTCTCCCACTTATTCTTTTGCTCAGACTTTAATAGCGAAAACTTTTATGACACAATACAATAAATTGTCCCTTAATGGTATTCTTTGCGAAAATATATTTACCCTATATATGCGTTGATGGGATACCAAAATTCCGCATACTTATATTTTTCTGCTTTGAAGAAGCAGATTTGATATATCACTTATTTTAACTTTTTTGAATATTTTCACTATATATTGTTAACTTTATTCTAAAAAGTTGAATTATAATTGTGTAGTTGTTTACTGCCAAATTCTGGCAATTGTCTGTGGACCAGACAGTAAATAATAGTCGTTTTACCCTATAAAATAAATTTTTAAATTAGGGTTTTATTGCAATAGAAAATGGTTATTTTCCTGGACTAAAAACAATAAGTCTAAAAGAAAATTTTCTAATCATACACGTTTTCAATTTCCCGTCTCTGTGCCTCTGTACTTCGTACGGCGAGCTAAGATTGTACCATTTCCTGAAAAGTCACTTTTGTAAATAACTTTATTACATTTACATTTCCCTAGTTACAATATATATTGACATAGTTTCAACGTAGAATCAAAATAAAGCAATAATATATATTTATAGATACTGAAAATATAAGAAAGTTCAGTAAAGGTCACTAATATAAATGCCAACTTCACCGACCTAGGTTCAGTGCAATTTTTTTTTGTATTTTTTACTTACTTGGACGAAGTCTAAAGTAATAGTATTGTCAGGAAAAAATCGGACAAGTGACTTTTACGGAATACACGTAACTTTGAACGCTCTATTGCAAAAAATAAAAATCCTTAGAAAATAAAAATATGGAACTTTAAATTTTAAGTTTGTTTATAGCTCGGATAAATAACTATTATTAAAAAGATATTTCTTTTCACCGATATTGATTATTAGTTCGCTCTGGAGGGTGAGCAATTTTTTCTCTAAAAAATTGGATTGGCAACTATAAATATTTAGTTGTTTACTGCAAAATTCTCATTAGCGCCCAATTGTCGCCACGTCTATTGTCTGCCCCGTTTTTTGCTGTACCCCTTAGTGCAATCCCTCCCCCGCCTACCCCATCGTACTACCCTTGATGGCGCGCCTATGTATCATAATAAATGTGTCATTAAATCAGTCGTGCGTACAATCTATTATTTATTCATAATAATTTATTGTGTCATTACTGTCTGAAAATAATCGCAGTTTGAATAGGGAAAAATGAAGTCTATCATTAATCAACATATATATATATACACACACACATTCACGTAAATGTGTGCGTGTGTGTGATTTTGATATTTATAAATGATTGGCGTATAATTAAATTTCTGTGTCTCTTTTATTATTAAACATTGAGTTATGGTTAACGTAGTTATACATATTTGTGAGATTTTTCATAACATTTCTCAACATAACTAGTAATTTGGTTTGGCTATACCCTAGATATTGTTTCTTGGAACAACTGAATAATACAACAAAAATAAATTGGAATTGGTCCAATTATGATTAGAGAAAATAACTGTATTGTAATATTTATTATTGTATTTTCTTTATTAGGAACATTCTTGAAGACATTTCTATACCTACTTAATAATAGAGCTCCAATAATAAAACATCGTTTTTTTTTTTTTTATTGATTTTAGTATTTCTTGGCATTTCTTCAAATTTATATGTAATAACATTAATTCGCCTGTATTGATATCCGTTGCTAGTACTTCTAGGTAGCAAATAGTTTTAAACATCATTATATTAAAAAAAATGGGTTGTGGCCAACGCGGGACTTTCTTTTACGTACCTTTCAAGTACTAGCTATCACAACTAACCAATACTCTACAGAAATATTCTGAAATATCATTTATCTAATTCCGTCTAATTTGTTTTCTTGTCGAAATATTGACAGGCGCAGATGATCCGATTAATTAAGCTACATTCGAATCCATGACAACGTAAACAAGATACTTATGATTTTTAGTAGCAATTTTCCCGTAACTGGTACACTTCTTGAAGAAACTTTTCAAACAAAAGTTATGCGACATATTAATATCTTTCATTATGAATAGTGATATTGGAGATAGAACAAAAAATGCACAGAGTAAACATGCACTGCCGGTTTAAATATTCTTTTCAAAAATAGGAGGTGCATAACTAGACCATAAGTCTTAAGTTCGTAGTCTCATAATTTTACGTTCGACAGTTTCGGCTCTAGAGCGTTCACACACACACTTACGGCAAAAATAGTTATGTACATAATGAAAGATATTAATATTTCAGACAACTTTTGTTTGAAAAGTTTCTAAAAGAAATGTACCAGTTACGAGGAAATTGCTACGAAGAATCTTAAGTATATTGTTTACGTTGTCATGGATTCGCATGTAGCTTTATAAATCGGTTCATCTGCGCCTGCCAATATTTCGACCAGAAAACAAAATAGACTCAATTAGATAAATGACATTTCAGAATATTTCTGTAGAGTATTGGTTAGTTGTGATAGCTAGTACTTCAAAACCATTAGAAATTGGTATTGGTATAATTTTCCACTCATTCATTTATATAAGGTAAACTTGGTTTTCATATTGTTTCTGTTGGATTATTATTTCCTAATATTATATTTTTATAATCAACATCTATGTTTCATATTGAAGAAACAATACTTTATTTTATACATTACGTATAAGAAAGTAAATAATATTGAACTACACATGTTTCCGTTATAAAATATGTTTACGCCGAAATTATTAATATATAACTGAATTACCTACGGTAACCTAAAAACATTAGTGCTTGTTTTTGAGATAATTAATGTTTTAACAAAATACAGTTACGTTAAAATATGCATTGAAAACTAGTGTATAAAAATAAAATGGAAAAAATACAAAAATGTTAATTAAAATAGTACAAGCAACAACGTCCATACATCATCAGTTTAAAACGTCAAACACAATTCTAAACTGTCAGTCACAACAAACCAACAAATTTTCACCAAATATGTCCACTTTGTGTTAAATACTCTGGAGCTATATAACTCACCCGCTATGCTCATCTTAGGATACCTATGTTGAAAATAAAATGATAAAACTTGAAATTTATTATTTGTATGTAGTAATTTTTGAAAATAAAATTTAAGCCGGTGGTTAAAGTTATCGCAGGGAGAATATAATACAAAATAAAACATAAATACAGATAGTGAAAAGATAAGAAAATCGAGTGAAGGCCACTCCGACTTGTTTATTATATACATTCGGAACCTATTTTATTATATAAAGAACCTTTGGTTTTAACCGAATTAGTCTGTTATATCGCGATTTTACTGTAATATAAATATACAGCAAAATGGCAATACTTATTCTTTGATTATACGTACAAGAAAGTCCAGTGTAGGACACGGCAGTTTTATTTACTTTTATTATTATATGAAACTATATTATTAATACAATCATTTATAATATATTATATTTCACCCCCTTGTACGTATATTACTCAGAATAACACTGCAAGTAAATTGTTTTTTAATAAGCACAGCATGTTGTGAGTGTATATAAATAATAATTACTTGTAACACGCACCTCTGAGAGTACGTTGGACACAAATTTGTGGTAAAGTTAGCCTTGGAATACTCTTCAATATGTTTTTAACTGTACTAAATCAACTAATATTGACTTTTTCTATTTATAAAAAATGTAACACCACACAAAATAATATTTGTTTAAACTCAAACCTGCCTTTTGGAAACTGAAACTAGATTAAGCAAACATACGTTTCGCTTGACTTAGTTTAGTAATTTCTTGTTTACTTCATGTATTCGTTAAATAATTTTGTGTTCAAATTATTTTACCATAAAACTTTGCATTCTTATTCTGTTAGGGTACAATGGAATGCGTATAATTTAAAAAAATTCCTTGCAAAATAATAAACTCGTGAGTGTTTTGCATATGTGCCAGAAGGACCGTAATTAATTATTTATAATGAAACTGCGAATTTTAATTAAATTTTTTCCATTTTTTTAAATTTATTTTTCCCAAATATATTTGTTTAGTAATCTAATTTAATGCTATTCTAATTTATATTTAGCTCGCTGTACAAAGTACAGAAGAGCTAAAGAAACCGGTTGTATGTCTGTAGCATTCTCGGATAGAAAAAATCCTTAACAAAAAGTGTTTGAGTAAATCAAATAAACCTTCTTAAAATTGTAAGATACTTTATATTTATAACATTTAATCAAGTGAATCCGTAGACATAATAATTAATACCAATTATTATTAAGTTTTGGTGTGTTGGACTTATAAGGCGAGCTGAAGGCATAAATGCCTTGTACCTAAGCTCTATAAGAGGTTCGATTTAATCTAAAGTTAAGGTGGCCGTATGAATTCAGGGGGATTGTTAAAATTTAGAGGTATTCTTTCATTTATTTCTTCTTGTCGAAGCCATTTCCAATTGTACGAAAATTGAATTGGACATAAATGAAATGAGTTTAGAATGACGTAAATTGTGAAAATTTCACGGAACTAAAAAATATATTGACTGAAATTGGTGTTATTCTGTAATATTATATAAAATGTTAGCTCGCCGTACGAAGTACAGAAGAACTAAAGCAATGGGTCGTGTGTCTGTAGAATTCTTGGATCAAAAAATGTCCTTAGCAAAAAGTGGTTGTCTCGTCACCCTGAATCCAAAAACACATACTTGGATGTTAGTCGTTGCTCGTAAGACCAAATTTGTACCCTCTATTAATTTGAAGGTACCGGTGCGATTTGAACCAAATTTGTTACACATATTATTTGGCACCTCATTTGAATTCGTTCGCAATTTAAATTCAATTGCCCGTATACTTCCCGAGTTACAGGGCCTCAAAATGTTGAGCCCGCTTTACTACTGTCCTAAGAATAATAATTAAAACATACAAAAGTTCTCCTTAAAATTCTAAGATATTTTATATTTACGAGATTTCTTCATATTGGTAATTTAATGGTCATAAAAAAATTACTTAGGTAATTTAACAATTAATGAATTAGAAATTAAAATTAGCTTAGCATTCTAAATTGCATACTTATAATAACGTTGCTTGTAGATACTTTTAGGTAATGCCAATTTTATTAATAGAGATTGGTCGGTAATAGTGTATGCATTATCGACTGAGAATTGCAAATAAAATTTGTCGTTTCGTTTTGTTTGATTTAAATTGTAAATGAAAATTAATGAACGCTTGCGTGGAAGTGCATATGTGAATAGACCTTAACATGAAATTTATTATGTAGAAATGTATAGTTATTGTTTATATTTACGGTTATTTTACGGTTTAATCAAGTCAATTAACTGTCAATTTTGAAATTATCATAAAATTGAATACTGGCCACCAAGAAATCGTCAAGGAAATTCAAATTACTCATAACGCATATTTTATTGTTTAGTTGTCAAAATTGAAATATAAAACCAAATCTTCCCGTACATCTACAAGTGAGATTAAAAACTCAAGAAGCAGTATTGCGAGGTAGTATTGGCAATAAGAGTGAAACTCGACTCACTTCAATCTCAAATATTCTGATTTACATCGTGGGAAAAAGAACGATCTATTTTAAATTATAACTGAAGTGAATTGGGCATAACTGATATTTCTATTAAAACGAAAGCGCTTATTATGTATTTTTTAATAAACTTAAATGTATATTACATTTACATAAAATTTAAGTAAATAAAGGCTTCTCTTTAATTATTTGGAATCATCCAAAAATAAAAATTAGCTGATCGAAGTAATAAATACCTATATGCGGAAATATAGAATTTGTCCCTAGCCATTTTTTAAAGTTGTCACAGTTTCATCAAAAAGGTTTTCATTACGTTTTTTATAAAAAAGAAAAATTGCTAGAAATGTTAATATCTTCAACTTCTATAAGAATCACTCTTTCTAAGAGTAAACTGTTATTTTTGGAGATATTGTTTTCTGAAATAGAAGGTGCATACCTGGGCTTAAATCAAGTCAAGTTTAAAGTTATTAATTTTTTTCACAGATTTGGATATGTCAAGGTTTCACATAAAATAAAACAATATTTCGTTGTAATACGAAATAAATAATTTTTATTATAAATTCTTGAGTCTAATAATTAGATGTCAATTTTTAAAAGACAGTGGCCTTCACTCAATTTTTTGTCCTTTCATTATTGGTTTTATTTTGTTTTAAATTCACCCTACGAATGCTATAAAACATATTCAAATATTTTCAAATTCGATTTTTCAGTAAATGATTAATTTTTTTTCAAAAAGAACCTTTAAGCAAATGTTACTAGAAATTTTCATATCAATTTCCTTCAACAGTTTTGGCTTTGTAGCGTTCATACACACACACAGTCGTCATCCCGAAAATAGTCAGATCGATTCAAGCTTGGCAAAAACGTGTATTTCTGTTAAATTTTCGAGTTTGTAAAATTTCCTTATTGCAATACTTTCTTTTAGACTTCATCCAAGACATAAAAAGAACTATTTCTTTTTAAAACTAATAAATAGATAATATATATATATATATATATATATATATATATATATATATATATATATATATATATATATATATATATATATATATTGGGATAAGACGGTGTAGTCTACGGAGTAAGATGGGGCCTTTTTGTCCTTAGAGATAGGACAAACCTGGATATATTTTCCATCATTGTCTTTCACACTTGCTTACAATTGGCACTGTTTACTTATTCTTTGAGCTGGTCGTTTTCCTGGTTGTCCTTTCTTCATTTTCTCTCTTTGCTTCAATTGGAACGCTTTTACATGAAGGTAAAGAAATCACAGTGGTCTTACCTATGTTTTCACCATATAATCATAAGAACCATGGGGTACCCCATCTTGCTTCTAAAAGCATTGTGAAATAAAACTGTTTTTTAAGCTCATGAAACATAATCTTCTGCGGAAAAATGTATTCTAAACAAATTGATATTTATTATAATTGTGTACCTATCTGCTAAGTTACATACACAAGAATTTTTACCCATTACTTGACGAAGCGTACAATGACGACATGCGGGGGAAGACACAAGTTGGCGTACAAATAGTTAACTAGTTATGATAAAAAAAAATTGATTACTTAGGGACCCCATCTGACCTCACTACCCCAACTTCCTCTGTATGGGTACCAAGATACCCGGTGTACAAGTGTGTTGTTGAGAATGAGAATTAATTAAATGAATGATCTATACACATTTGACGATCTTTTGGAATGCACATTTAGAATGTTGAGTGAATAGATCCATTTTGTTGACGTTATACGTATAGGTATTGCATTCCAGTGCAAAATATATTATATGTTCCTGGAAATTTAAATTTCTCTGAAACTCTTTCTAGTATCTCTAGTATAGGTACTTCAGTCGGAGCTGAGTCTTATATATTTTTTTTTGTTTTTTATTGAATTTCCTCTTTGCTCCATATTTTTAATATACAGGGAATAAAATTAAATCAAGGCGCAAGATGTCGTTGGTTGGTTGGTTAATTTTTTGCTAGTTGTTTTATTTAGATTTTTTGTTTTATTTCCTTACCAGAGCTTGCTTTGCCTGCTGGAACGTAATCATATTTATTTACATCAAGCGCATCAACAAATTCAATTTATTACAGATTTAATTTTTTCACTTAAAATCATCAGAACAGGATGTACTTTAATTTTACACTTTTCTCTAAATAAAAACTTGAACAAATTATTCAATACCTTTAAATATATGAATACTTGTGTGTATGTTTATGTGAACATTTTGACAAAATTCATGATGAATCGGAGTGATTATGTACCGTTAATACAATGTCATGTGTGTAGCATGTATATGAAACAACGTTGATCGTGTATCGTGTTTTGTTATGTGATGAGAGGGTATTATAATAAACATTGTGTTAATTTGCTAAAACGATTTTGTTGAATTAATCGCCACTGATCATGTTGTTTGATAATTAGATAACATGACAACAACCAGTACATTTTGTCACAGTGGTTTTGTTGGTCGCGACCCATTGAGTCTTTAATGTACGCTTTTTCAGTGCAGGTTTAAAATCCAGGTTGAGTTTGAGTTCAAGATTAGTACTTGTTGAATAACAATAGTAAACATTGTAACCTTGAAAACGTAAGGTTAAACCTTATCACGAACCTCATAATTGCCGGTCCAGACAGGTAAAGTAGGAAGCGCACGAATATCGCAAAGGCATAAGACCTAATGCTATTTATTACTCATTTTCTTATTAAAATCAGTCTTATAAATTAGATTTTAATACAATTCTAGTAACATTCAGCTCTACTTGGTTTAGATTTAGATGTTTGATTTAATTTTTTTTAATTTAAGATATATAAAACAGTTCCATTGCAAATTATAACTTCAATATAACCTCAAATATATTATTGTAAATAAATAAAACTGTTAAATACATAACATTATTGAGCTTTATAGCCCAAAATTATAAGTTATACACATTTTTAGAATCAGGATGGCATGAAACGAATATCTTTGCAATCTTTTTTTGTATCCAACAGTGTTACAGACATGCACCCGAACATTATAGCTCTTTTGTACTACCGTACAAGATAAAAATATTTGTAGAAAACAATGAAATATTTCATTTGTGCTCTAAGTGGTCGATATGCCTGGTTTCATGAACGATATACAATGTATTGATTGTTTATTTATAATTATTTTCTTGGCTGTTGATGTAATTCGCGAACTGAACTATATATAGGCCTTATGTCCGTGACGTGGTGTAAGGGGACGGGGTTGTTTTTATAGTCGAAGCAAAAGTTAATTAAATGAAGTGTGGATTTGATTAAGGAAATCCATTAGAGCGCGAAGAAACCATATTCATTTGAAATAAATTTAATAATTAATCGTTTTTATGGGAGTTTGTTAAAGTACTTATTAATTTCTAGCCCCCTTACCACCCAACACCCTCCTCTGCACCCCGCACCACCGTACACTACCATCTCTCCAAAGTTATCCAACGTCAGCAGACATTTATATTTGCGCGAAACTTTGTTTTTCGAGACTCAGAATTTAATCCAATTAATAATTGCACTGCTTAATATATATACCTAGTTTTGTAATTAATTCATTTATTATTTTTTTAACTTTTTCGTTTTCTTCTGAAGAGTTGTTGAAGCAATTATTGTAATCAAAATAATTGAAATACAGTTTTACGATTTGATTAAAAGTTATAATATGTTAAAAGCTAAAATTATAAGTCTGTCACGTAGTCTCTGTTTTTAGCTCGTCGTACAATAGTACAAGACAGTGTTAGGTTGTGTTTCTGTAACATTCTCGAGTCGAAAAATATTCACTCGCCTCGTCACTTTGATTATGAAAATGTATATAACTTATATACTTGGATTATGTCGCTCGTTCAGTCGCACGCCCGTAAGATCAATTTTATGCTCATATCTCCTCTGAAAGTATAGTACATACGATTTTTTAAATATAATGTGTATTTATGGTAACATACATAAGATATTCAAGATTTTCCGTAGCTGTTTTCTCGTAACTGGTACATTTTTTGAAGAAACTTTTTAAACAAATGTTATGCGAAATATTAATATTTTTCATTATTAACTATTTTTGCCATAAATATGATATGGGAGCGCCAAACGTGTTTTTCCTGTTTCCGTAGCGTTATTTTAGTTTCCCGATTTCTCTGTAGTTTAATATTTCATTTTAGTTTAGGTGTGAATAGCCCACAAGGCTGATACACCATTAATTTTATCCATTCCAATCCTCGAGTTCGAAATTTTTCATAATTACAAGACTTACTTATTACTGCATATACGAAAGCAATAATAATTAGAAATAAAACATTTTTCACATCAATTGTGTTACTTTTATCAGGGCTTTCAGCATTTTTTATTTCATTAATTACCTCGATTTTATTAAGAATGTCGCCCACGAACAATTCAAAAACATTGGTTATACAATTAATTAATGTTTAATATGTATAAATTGACAGTCAACCTTCTTTCGTGAACTGTAAGTAACGAAGGGTTCCGCTTCGTTGAAATGACCCCCCTTCAATCATATTATTCATTCCTCCTCTTCCTGATGATATCGATCACTGTTATTTCGTATTATTAGCAGTCAATTTTAATTGGATCAAAAAGCATGAATTCTTAAAGCGCAGCCAATTTTCGCATGTTCTTTTTTACATCCACAAAGCGGTTAGATATTGTAATTTATTGAGGTTTTTTTGTGAGGTAAAAATGAAATTGATTGTACAATAGAGTTACTTACGGACAGATGAAGTGAATGTCGAATTAAAGATTAACAAAAAAGCTGCAATGTTCAGCACTGGAAATTCTTTTAAATTATATTTTATTACAGAGAAAGAGAGCGAATATTCCGACCAAACTATTATAATTATAACATTATTATAAATGTTTACATTCTTTGTACTGCAAATATCATGAAACAATTAATTAAGTAAATGTGGTTACCATGGATACCACATATACATTTAATAATATTCATAGCAATTTTCCTGCAAATGTTAACGACATAGCAACTCGTGATAGTGATACTGTGATGACGTAAGATGGGCATATAATAATAATAAGATTATTTAGCCTTAATACATTAATTATAAAGTTTATGCAAATCAAAGAACACATAGGACATATATGTATGGATGTATAAATTACAAAACTTTACAGTGCCCTATATTAGGCTTAATATTACAGTAGAGGTTTAAGGTATATCCTTACGTTTCCATGGCAACGACATTTGTGTAATAATGTTATTCAAAGGACATTAAATACAAAATGTTTTACTTAATACCAAAAGCTTTACTTGTACATATAAATGTATTGATATATTATTTAATATATATGTATTATTTTATTATAAGCAGAGGCAAATAGCGCGAATATTTTGACCAAAATTTAATAGTATTGTGTCAAATATTGTCATTCGTGGATTTAATAAATACTGATATAACCATGGAGCTAGTTATTTTTCAATAAATTGTGTTCTATTGTGAAAACTTTTCAAATAAAATTTATAGTAAAATTGATAATTCAATGTTAACTTTCTTGGACGAAATTTAAAAAGAAGAATTGTAATCATGAAAATTGACCATCCATGTGTGTGTGTGTGAACGCACTGTTCAAAGGAAAGTATTGAAATATAAAACTTAAGGCCTCGGTGAGCCCTCCTATTTTTGAATTCATATATTATCAGGAAGTAACAGTTTACTCATATTACTTTTTTAATATCTCGGAAACGAAATGAACATACAAATGTAAACATTTCTAGAACCTAGTTTTATACCATTATTTACCATGTATTATACCATTTATTGAAAAATCAAGAAGGGTCAAAATGTTAAAATTCAAAATTGTTCATGAATACTATTTATTTTGTACAACGTGCAAGAAATGTTGTGTGCAGAATAATTGTCTTTATTGGGAATCCCCAGTGGGTGCCGCTGAATATCTAAGGCATCC
Source organism: Leistus spinibarbis (assembly GCA_933228885.1). Lineage (NCBI taxonomy): Eukaryota > Metazoa > Arthropoda > Insecta > Coleoptera > Carabidae > Leistus > Leistus spinibarbis. Next base: position 5,113,654 of record OW121793.1, read on the forward strand.
ACCTTAGAACCTCGAATTTTAGATGTTAACTGTCCCTGTTTGTATATGTGTGCGTGTGTTTGCGTATGCCATATTCACAAAGTTCCAACTGATTCAAATCATGCACAAACAGTAAACACTAATTTATATTTGCACAACGATGAGGAAACAGCGCGCCGATTATTTATAAGGAGCGGAGAGAAGAGAGGAGAGGAGTTATCGCTATGTAAACAACCCCATCTATCTATCTATATTCACATCTCTCTCTCTCTTTCTCTCTCTGTCTTATTTCTACTTCTTCTTCTTGATAGAAGCCCAATCTGCAAGAAACCCTCACCTTGTCTTGCAAACCCCCATAGCCTAAACTAACGAACAATGTTTCAAACAGTCGACGATGTTAAATTTACAATGAGTTTATTCCGAAATAGAATAAATAAAAGGGTATTAATTAAAAAGAATATACAACTAAGCAGGGAATTTATTTTAGGGTTCAAATAATGTTCTTTATTTACATTGTAGCAAATATATTGAACTTTTATGTAAAATTTCAAAATTACATACAATCTCACTTATTGCCATTGAATTTTACATTCTTATACGTAACCTATAAAAGATAGTAATTGGATCACAAACAAATCGACTATATTCCCAATGACGTCTCTGTGTGTGTGTGTGTGTAAACGCTCTACAACCAATTCTGTTCAACATAAGAATATGTTAAAAATTTATGTATCTCTGGAAAGATAATCTGTTATTTTTGATAAGGTGATTTCAACCGGATATGCTTGTTTACTCGTGTCATATTTCGAAAACAACACGAATTAGAGACTATGTGAATATTATAAAAGACATCCAAATTCCTATTACTTTTGTTTAGTTGAATAAAATTTTAAAATATTTAAGGCAACATCTATTTTTGACCAGTTATAAATATTTTATTCTTTATTAAGTAAACTTATTTTAAGACAAACCATCAGGTATGTCTAGTTCGAAGTAATGCCGTTCTGCTCTGGGCTATTTCTGATGGTGGCGCTACCATCAACTTCGATTATTCAAGTATTCAGTAATAGAAATCACACACAGTAATGCCTGTTTATTGAAAGAAAAGGAATTACGGAATTGTTAAACTTTTGATCAAAGTTACATTTCTTAATTACATCATAATGAAACAAACCTCGATAATGGAATAAAACTCCGAATCGATTTTTATAAAGAAAACATATCAGTCGACCGTGATTAAATAAATAATGTCTTGTAAAAAGTTTTTTTTTTTTGAACCTAGAGTTTCGGAGATAAAAAATGAAAACTATCGTAAATGACCTATTTTGGAGGTTTTTATTTTTTATCTGCGAAACTTTAGGTTAAAAGCATTTTTTTACCAGTCATTATTTATGCAATTACGGATCGACTGATATATTTTTTATAATAATCTACCGGGTTTTTGGAGCTAGAGACCTTAACTACTGATTTTTGAAAATAAATATTCAAATACATGATATTACGTCGCCTTGTAGTTTTGGCATACCTTCTTCAGAATATTAGTTAATACTTATAAATATGGGAATAGTTCTCCTGTGAAAAGTGACATTCGTAGATCTTGTAACGCATGAATATTTCATTAACTTAACTATGAATAACAATAAGATGATTATATTTATTAAATGTGCCATTATTTTACGTTGTTTTAAATAACTTAATTATTTACTTTTTATTTTTAAAGCATTGCACAGAACATGTGTGGCACGTTTATATAGGTCAATTTAAACCGTCGTTACTTAATCTTGTAGTTGTTAGGTTTTATTTATATATATATATTTATATATTTTTTAATTTCTCGAATAACATGTTTACTTTCTAAATAACGCTTGTTTTCCTGAATGGTTAATATTTGTCTATTTATAGATTACACGCCATGATGAATTTTAATAATGTAATTTAAAAAGAAATTGCAACATTTACACAGGCATTCAGCCTCAGTCCGCATACAATTTTTAGGTAATGCCGTATGTATGTACAAAAAATAGTATTATGTTTCGTTGAAGGTACTGGACCAATTTTAATCAAATTGGGTATACAATTAATATGAGTGCTTAATTAGTTATTAACGTATTTTATTTAAACCATTAGATGTTAACAATATTATGTACAAGGCACCTATGCCCTCAGCTCGCCTTATAAGTAAAATATGCGATGCGAGCAACGGACTTCCTCCTCCAACTCCATGATTGACATTAAAATTTAAAAATAATTGTTTTTAATTATTATTCCCTATGGGTTCACAATTTAAAAAAATGTTAACATATAAAAAGTCTTACAATTTTTGTAGCTTTTTATGATTTAAAAAAAAATTACAAATTTATATATTTTAATAATTTTCTATGGCTTTGGGTTACCAATGTGAAAACATTTTTAGACATAAAGTATCTTAGAATTTTTGGGTGTTTTAATTATATTTCTAAGGCCAGTATTAAGGGGGGTTTCTAATAAGAAAACTGCGTTATAGGAAGGTTGACATGTTTTTCTTGTTTTTAATATAAAACGAATTAAAAAATTATAATAATGTACCTTGTATTGGATTCTACACCAATATTTGTTTTAAATTAAGTTCGTTATTTAATACATATCTTAACTTGAAATACAAAAATGTTACATACAAATTTAAAAGTTTAACATCGAATAAAATCTATAACAAAGCGTTTTAAAAGAAAACTCGAACGAGATAGAATAAAGTGACGACCAGGTGTAAGTAGCCGATTATCTTTAACAAGGAAATTGCAAAACGGAAAAACCCGATTTGAATCGGATGAAAACAATGCGCAGTTTTGCCGGTTCGAGCGCACAATACGACGCCGGTATTGCTATTACAGTGCTCTCAGTGTCGCGGCGTTTTCAAAATACACCGTATGGCAGCGCTACGATCGCAGGATCATCCCGAAAAGGAATGAGGAACAGAACAGCTTGATGACACAGCCAACTTTAATCAGAAGATGTGTATTTGTTCCCAAACATTGTTACACCAAGTCGTTCTTTACCGAGAGAGCTAAGAGAGAACTTCAACTTTTATCAGAAATAAGAAACAATGTATATGAGAAATAATGGCGTGTTTGCGAACATTGTTGATAAATTCAAAAATAAAATTTTGTGGTGTATAATTTTCAACAAATGAATCAACTTTTTAGGGCACCCTGGCGACATGTCTATATTTTAACAATTCACGTTTCTTTTGTTTTCAGTCTGGCAAGACTGAAACATAATTTCAAGCGTGTATGTAGCACAAAGTGACATACGTAATAAAATATAATAAGGGTCTGTTGTCTTCTTCTTTGCTCGCCGTACGTGTGTCTGTAGCATTCTCGGATCAAAAAATTAATTAACAAAAAGTGTTTGTTTCGTCGCCCTGAATCCAAAAATGTATATAACTTATATACTTGGATGTTAGTCGTCGCTCACTCGTAAGAGCAAATTTATGCCCTCTACTCATCTGAAGGTACCGGAGCGATTCACACCAAATTTGGTACACGTATTATTTGGCAACCTATTTGAATCCGCTCGCAGTTTAAATCCAATCGCCCGTATACTTCCCGAGTTATAGGGCCCCAAAATTTGGAGCCCCTCTTAATACTACCCTTATAAAAATCATTAAAACACTCAAAAATTCTACTACAAATTCTAAAATATTTTATGTCTACAAGATTTTTTCATATTGTTAACCCAAAGCCCGAAAAAATTTATTAAATATTATAATATTGAATTTTAAAATACGCATTAATTTTTTTTCCTCAAAATAAACTAAAGACTTTTTATATCTATATTTTTTTCAAATTGTTAACCAACAGGCCATAATAATTAAAAATCACTGCTCTTACCTAAAGGCGAGCTCTACGCATTGGTGCGTTTTGTGCGTACCAAATCTTGTTTAAATCGGAGGAGTAAAAGCAAATGATTTGTTTACATAAACACATATTAGCAGGATTTTTATTTGGCTGCAATGTTGAATTATATAAAGTTTAATTAAACTTGGGTAAAAAAAAAACTCATGTTATTTAATATAAGAAATATACAAGTTATCATATCATTATTTATAAATATTTATACTGGTAAAACGTATCCTTTGTGTTTCAACTAATCTAAACATTGAATGATTAAATATTATTTTATGTAGCCATAACCGTTCCAGAGTGAGATACTAAAGGGTGGATCATCCCCGAAAAAGTTATAAATTTTTATTAGTTCGCACAACTCTGTATATCATCTCTCATCTGTAACAAAAAACATGGGATTTCCTTTTTATTTATTTTCGGCAATAAAGCTTTAACCAAATTTCCCCCTTCACTCTGTCGAGCCTCTCCCTTAAAAAAATAACATTTGTTCATTGTTCTCGCGGGGGACTCACTCATATTAATTTGCAATTATTTCATTTGGACACGTATTGTATGCAAGAAAATTTATAACTTACAGTACCATAGATTTTTTGTATCTATATATACGGAAAAAAAATATATATTGTTGATTTATCGACCGATTAAAATTGCCACAGCGTGACGCGCGACTTAACCATACACGTGCCGACTGGTTAACCAGTGGTTGTAACCATAAAGGTGTTGAGTTACCGGTGCACTTTTAGTTTGTACGCTTTGATTTTTCGAAAAGTTTAACATTATTTAAAATAATGTATTGTGATCACATCTTCTCGGTTAATTGGTACCAGGCAAATTTTATCCAAATTTGATACACAAATTATACCAAGAAGTTCCCATCGCGTTTTAAACCTAATAGTTTCTGCAATATCTTTAATAAAAATGTTTTTTATTTAATAGTTTGCTTTATTTCTCCATTGGGCTCTTGGAATGCATCTGACTAATATCTAATTAATGCTAAATTAAATGTGTGTCAGTTATTACAAAAATAAAATAATAAATTAAATAAATTCTCATTTACTGGTTTAAGAATTCAACAACAAAAAATTTGAAATCATCTTGGTTTCTCTTCCATGCAAGAAATATTAATATACACTAATCGATTACAATCTGCGGGTATGTAGGTATTTAAAACGAAATGCTCGTGTGCCGCTAGCATGAATGTGTGCAAAGCTATGAAAGAGAAAAAGAAAGTATCATATATACGTATAATAAAAGAATGAATAAGAAGAAATAAAGTTCGCACACAGAACGCACATAAATTATAAATAAAAACAACATAAATAACAAAATGTCCGAAGCGCGAAGTAATTTCCACACCACTAAGTATTCTTGAAATTGCGTTTTAACAAGACATAAAACAATAAATTAAATTAAGTGGTAATAAGTGTTAGTGTGTGTGTGTATGTGTGTGTACGTGCACTGGGTCACACAATCAGTGTTCTAGGTGTACACTGAGTAGCCACAGTGTAATAATGGCTTCTTGTAAAGTTATACAACAACGTCTTCAACTTTAGGGGGAAACAACAACTAATATAACAATCACACTCCATTGACTCTACCCGGATTACTCCGGGGTTGTTTAATGCTAAATCCGATGCTTTATAAAATACAGTTTCTCTATTCGTATACATATGTAGGCACCAATATAAAATTTTCACCCAAAAACGATTGATATATTTATAGATATGCATAATAGCACAATCTAATGGAGAACTGAAAAAATAAAAGACACTGAAATAACAATATCACGAAAACTAGACGAGATATCAACAATCCAAGAACATGTGGTTACAGAGGAGGTTACGCGCAACGCAATGTTGCCAACAAATAATCTGCAAAAGTAATAAAGTTTAAAATAATAAAGTTCTGACCTCGTATTGTAATTAAGGAAATATATTTACAACGCAACCATTTTCAACGGTGATTTTTCAGTAAATGGTGCATTTTTTAAAATAAACTTTCAAATAAAAGTTGCTAGAAATTTTAATATCTTCAACTTTTATACAAATCACTTTTTCTCTAAGTCATGCCGTATTCGAGATATTGAAAAAGTAAACTTTTTTCAAAATTGTAATAATATACTACAAATTCTTTGGTTGTTTGAATAATATAGTTTAAAGTCAACCGTAGATTTTTTATCCAAATCATTCGATTATTTTACTTTTGTTTGTAAAATATTTCACTTGCCGTTTGTAGCAATGTAATAAAGGCGGTTGTAAATTGTGTGCCAGTGTAAACCGGGCTGTGATAAAGTCAGATAAATGGGCGAAATAAATGTAAATAAGACAGTTCGTTGAGAGGAACGGTTCTTAACGAAATAAATATCTATTTATACAGCAGGTAGCAGCAAAAATTAATCTTCCTACCGTGTTATAAAAATATATTTTCGTTGCTCAGCGTAATTCTGTAATCATATAAATAATCACTGCGAAGCGTTATGAATTCGCGAACATTTTTTTAAATAAATTGTTTCACATAAAGTATGAACATATTTTACACACTTAATTATAGTAATTCTGTAATATTCCAACATAAGTTCCATGTTAATTTAATTCCGTCAACTTAATAATATTTTTTAATAATCAATACGCAGTCTGGTAATCATGAAAAATTACAAACTCGACATTTCAATCCCTGAATCAAATGTGACTATTTTCGTTTTAACGCCTGTCTGTAAACACACTAGAGCCAAAACAAAACAAAAAGAACAAATTCTTATAATTTTTTTGAGATTTCATTAAAATAAAAAATGAGACATTTCCAAACTGGTTACATAAATAGCTATTACGTAAGCAATGTGTTTTGTTACGTCCGTCTTTTCTATGAACATAACAAAATCTTTCTGATTCCATTGTTAATTCAATATTCTATTGGTGGAATTAAGTTAATTCGCCGTATGCTACTAGATTTATAATATACTTTATTATCCAGAGAAGAATGAGTTGATAAACCCAGTTTCTCTGTTTTTCTTCTTTAGTTAGAGAGAGATATAATATATGGTCCTTTACCTACATAGTGAGTTCGATTCATTGGTTTCATACCCGCACATTGTCCATATTCTTATACGATTTATTTTCCGTCTATTTGAATCAGCCTTTCATTTTATTTTCATTTTACTTCCTTTTCAGCTCATTTTTCTCTTATTTCCGTTTTTTTTTTTCTGTTGCTGAGACTGCGCATGTGTGTGTGTGTACCCATTTAGACAAAGATTTATAACGGCTGTCAAAGAGAGCCTTTTATATTAGGAAATAATTTTTTTTTTCATCTTCAGTTCTGAATACAATCGAAATACACACACATACATATTATATCGTATGCATCTTGTCACACTAATGCAATCAGAAGAGTCTATCTTTTATTATTTCATTTTATTTTATTAATGTTATATAGACTGTCGTTCTGTTCTATATTATAAAGTCAGGCAATATATTTTATTTCATTTTTATTATCTACCGAATATATTCAGTTATTTTAGATTTTGTAAATACAGCAAAATTGTATTTGGCATACTTTACGCAAGTACGATTTATTAACAGTAAATACATGGGGCATGTAGCTTAGTAATAAGATCTATTTATATTAAAGGAAGCTTATCTGGGCCTACAAAATATAGCACTAACTTTAGTTTTAAATTTTGATAATCGTGAAAACTGCGATTATCATTTATACATTTACTAGGTTCATATTATATTATACAGAATTTAATAATTATTATAATATCATCTTCAAATAAATATTGGATAGTGTATAACAGGTTTAAGTCTAAGTATTACGGTGATTATCTTCGTAGTGGTGACCATTGTCGTTACTGAACCAACGCAAAAAATAGGATTTTAGTAGTGAATATAGTGAAGAGTAAAATTGTAAATTATAAAATAGTTCATCGACTTGTTTATGGGTACAGGTTAGTGCATTATAAAAGTGTTCGACCTTCAGGTGCATTCTTAGACGTTTCGATTTACGGTGTCGACCAACAAAAGTTATTGTTCACGATCCGTGAACGGGCAGTCGGAAGATTTAAATGCAACAGAGTACAGTACCTACGCTACACCATGATAATCAGAACAACAAAACAAAAATTGGTTCACAAATTTACACAATGCACAGAAATAAAAATAAAAATGAGAAAAAACACTTATTTGCATACACATATATGTAGGTACTGACAGTAATCTTTTCTTATTACTTGTAAGGTAAAACAACATTATTATGCGAACATTTAAATTTCCACTTTACATACAGGTACTACACTTAACAGGGTTCATAATATACTCTATATTAGTTTCTATTAAGCACTTCATGCAATTTGCAGCACAATAGTGACATGTACTAGACCAAACTGTTTAAATAGAGCTACTTTGTAACCACAGTATAAGCTTAATATTTTTTAGTACACTGTAAATAACAAAATGTAAAATTAAATTATTTAAATTCCATAAAAGCATGTAACTAAATTATTTTAATTATTGGTATAATATTTAATTTAATTTTTAAGCGAAACTAAGTTATTCAGCGTAAAATTTGTATATCTAATTTACTTATTCAAATGTAAATTATAATATAAATGAAAACTGGAGAGGTCTTCACTCAATTTGCTTATATTTCCACTATCAATTTTATATAATATTGCGCTTGGCGTGCCTTGTTTTTTTTTTAAATTATTATTAAACAAACTTTAAATGAGAATTTATAAATCTGGGAATTATATAAATCAGTTTAAGTAGACAATGGCTACATAAAAATACTTTTAATATTTTGTCATATACCTATGGTTTAGCACAAAAAAATAAAAGTTTAAAGATGAATATATAACATTACGGTCCCTTTGCTTGCTGAAATATTAATGAGTATGAATGGTGGGGTTTGGGAGGGTAATGTGAACACCCTCATATGTTGATGTTGAAGTAATGAAGAAGGATGCGAATGTCGTAAGTAAAAGAGGGTTGGCACCTCAACGCACATTATATTATGTTGGCAGATTTTGTAGTCTTTCATAAATCATACACAACTTTCCTATTAGGAGTAAAAAAAATATATATATATAATTACTAAATAATTTTAACAAGTTTTCGACTTACATTAACGCAAACTTTTAGTGTTACGACAAGAGTTAAAATAGGTTGCTTGTATTAATAATTTAAAAAATTAATTACTCTTAATTAGCAAGAAAAAAATTGTTCTTTAAGCCCACTCTTAAAAATAATTAATTATTGAATGGCGTCTTAAAATAAATAACTAAAAAAGATTTAATTTATACTGGTAATTATAAAGTAAGAAATTAAATAAACATCAAACATCTTGACGTGAAACATTTAATTTTGTCGATGTCGCTTGTGGCATACTTTTTGCGTTATTACTAAATAAATATGTAATTAACTTTTTTTATATAATTACCAACATGACAGGAAAATATTACGATCTTGTTAGAGAATCAACTGCAAAACTAATCAATTCAATAGTTTTGTTGGAATACTCAACACCTGATTAATCAATCATCGGCCAACATTTTCAATAGACTCTGAATCCAGAAATGTGTATAACTCCGTATTATTGATGTTTGTGGTTTGCCCGTGAGATCTACCTTTGTGTGAATTGTTTTTGTGTACTAAATTAAGCATTATTATCGAAAAGAAAACATTATTCTTTTTTTAATACAGATATATATCTTGTAAAAATTATTCAATGAATAACAGATATAAAATTCAAACAATATGCCATCAAGAAAATCCCTGGCCATCACATTAATTTTTTATGAAATCGGTATATTTAATTTATTAAATAAGTGTTATACTAAATGTATTTAAACAATGAAATAAAGCTAAATCGACGCAGTTTATAATTCTTAACAAGTTGTGTTTTTACACTTTGTAAAATGTACTGGGGAGATAATATTTGCATATGTTAAAAAAATAGTGTAAATTCCTATGTTTCCGATTTAGATTCACCACCCTGTATATATTTTATAGCCTTATAACTAATATATACCTTGTCAATTTTCATTTCTTTTTGTATCGCCTCCATTTAATTATAGCAATAGCGTTTCCATTAATGTGAATATTAATTTTGAAATAATGCAGTTATATTTATTTTGGTGACCGATATTAACTGTCAACATTTATTTACTTAATATTAGTTTTCCTACACAATATTTGTCGTTTTGTTATTCTATTTCTTATTAAACTCTCCAAAATATCTCTAGTTTTTTGACGTTTTGTAAAAATAAGGTCAGATGGAATCTGACTATCTACGTAATATTCCATTAAATGGTGGCACGAAACTTATAAAACTATTTTTTCACATTTGAAGATTTAAGACTAGAAATAATATCTACTTTTGTAATTAAAAAAAAAAAGAACTTGCTGCACGCGTGTTGTAATGTAATGTAGTTTATTTTCCCCAAATATTTAATGAATTTTCACAGTGTATACGCATTGTATTTTTCATGTGCACATATGCCCAATAAAATACATATCCTCGCGTGAAACTTATTCTCCGGGGTATGCTGCGTACCTGTACCCCCCTCTCCTTTCAAATAATCCTCTATTGTGCGGGGTGAAGGGGAACATAACATTCCGCCTCTTTTATCTCATTTCTGTTTTTATTAAACTGGTAACTAAATTTTCGTGAAGTTTGTTTGAATTCGCATATCTAAATATTCATTTTTCAAACAAATTTACATACATATGGGACAAAATGATATTCCGTATTTACTTTGAATTTTAAATTTCAATGTAATCATATTCAGAATTAAATCAGTTCGTTTTGTAGTCTACGGGCGGGGTGTGGTGAGGTGAAAAGAGGGCGGGTTTGTAGGGTTGGCAGGGTGGGGAACTGGTTGGTGGGGTAGCAGCATCAAGCAGGTTTAACTTGATAATAGCGCTTTTGTTGGGTACATCATCAAAATCATTGTTGTGCTTGGTATTATAAATTCTTTTGGTCTCTTTAATCAATTCACAGTGTAATTAAAATTATAATTTTAGATCTTGGCGGCTTTTATTTAAATTTTTTGTATTTGTTTTAAACTGACACGTGTTGAAATCAACACAATTTATGTTTCATACATCCTCTCATAACATGCACTAGCCCGAAATGTTCTATTGATATATTGCAAACAGCACATCTTACGAAGAGATTATAACCCGTATAAAAAATGTAAGAAACAAATTTTATAACCATCGATTATTACTTTCATATAGGTTATGTATAAAAATGTATTGTAAACACAAGAAAAATCAACCTCGAAATTTTAGTCAAAGTACCCGTTTTGAGGGTCCCTGTCTAAAGGTCGATTGTCAATCACGCGACTGAAGCGACTAGGGTCCTGCGACCCTAGCGTACCACTGCTCTCCATGTAAATAAATGTAGTCATTGTCCATCGCGCGACTGAAGCGACTCTACTGCTACATGGAGCAGTCTAATCGCGGGAGTCGCGCGACAAGAACGTTTTATCATTGCAATATTTATGAAAAATGGGTGATTCACATTTATGTGAATTTGTAGGACAGCATTTTCTGAAAATTGCTTCATCTTTCAATAGATGTCTTTTCTATTAAAATTTTCTGGAATCTCTCTGATTCTCGAGCAGTGAAAGGATAACTAAGATTGTTTCTCCATGACTCTAATAACAGCAGTAACTTGTACTCTTCTTCCATTTCTTCAATATAATTAAGTTAACCAAAAGTCGCGCGACCCAAGTCGCTTCAGTCGCGTGTTTGGCACTCGACCTGTAAGCTGGAATCGCGCGACCCAAGTCGCTTCAGTCGCGTGATTGGCACTCGTCCTTGAGAACGTTCTACAGCCAATACAATTGAACATAAAAAAATTAGAAATTTGTATATCCTTGATAAATAAATCTTCAATTTTTGAAAAGGATATTTCATCTGGATGTATTTGTTTATTCGTGTCATTTTTTGCATATCTCGAGAACGAGATGAGTTCGAGAAATTGGGAATCTTATAAAAATTGTAGATATTGAAATTAGCAGCAACTTTTGTTTCAAAAGATTCTTTCGAATGTACTATTTACCGAAAAATAGCTTTTAAAAATAGTCATGTTACATTTATGTTTCCCTTGTTACCACACAATAAAGTTAGATTATATTTATAGTATATTTAATCTAAATAAGTATAAGAAAGTCGAGTGAAGGGCATTCCAGATTCCTTTTATTTGAAACCCGCCCTTTATTTTCTGCATATGTTACAATTTTATTTCCAATTATAGTTAAGTACATAGAACGCAATTCAATTTACCCTAAAAAATAATTTATTGATTTTTTCCCTTTATTACAAAATGCGTGTATTGTATTTTATAAGGGGTACCCCCTTGTAAATACAATCAAATGGGCTTTTCAGTCCCCTTTTTCATATAAGGCACACCCACCCTTCGAGATAATATATTTTTCAAACGATATGTTTCATTAATGGCCAGACGAGATCGATATAGCAAATAATCATTCTGAAACCGATTTAACCAAGTTTCAATCCCCAGACAATTGTGTGTACACTGACGCAAAATCGCATTGCAAATTTATTTTTTGTGGTAAACGGCTATGCAAGACACCAAAATAAAAACTGAAGTGGCCTTGACTCGACTTTCTTAGCCTCTTTACTTTTACTGAAACGTAAATATACATACATCCTTGTAAATTTCGTCCTTGAAAAGAAACAAGTCATTTTTGGGCATTTCTAATTTCCATATTATTACATGATTATTTTTGTATGTTTAATATAACATCAAAGAAAATTCCAAATTTTATAACCCATATATTTTCCCATAAATCCAGGCAATTATTTTGCAAGCAAAAATTATAATATTTACAATACATCAACGCTTCATGGTCATATTCTTCAACCAATAGTATTTCAAGAGAAATTTGCCCCACTAAATTAATAAGACACATTCTAGTATGAGCCACCCCAAATGTATTAGCTTTAACTTAAATTAATTTGAATGTTTTAACCAGAATTTGCAATAATTTATTCTGTTGTTATTCCAGTGGTATAAAATAAGTGTGTTATTTGTGGTAGAAAAATTTGTAGCCTTGTTTACCCCGTGTCAATAACAAAACTAATCACCTCGTCCGTTATCGATAAATCGATTAGGTCAATCAATCTTGGCATGTTTTTGTTTACAAATCTCATTTCCGGCGGTTGGTGCACATAGGTAAAAGTATTTACTAAATTTCAATATATTTTTGCTCTATGGAATTCATTATTGTTCCTGTGCAAGTCTCATTTTAAGTGGCAACTTTACATTAATTATTTTAATATTAATACATATTTTTAATGAAATGAATTTTACCGTTCTGCTGTAAGGGCTCGATTATTGTTCATGCATATATTTTAATTCGAACCGTTGATGCTCACTGTGGACATGCTTAAATGCAAAAATAAAAAAATAGAAATGGGCAGCCTTTTGCTATCTGCCTGTATTTATAATTATGCTATATTTTGTTTTAAATTCACCCTACCATAGTTATGTAACAAAAACAATATGTATTATAACCAGAGCTGGGCAGGAATTCAAATCAAAAGGAATTGAAAAGAATTTTAATTAATTTAGGATAATTATATAAGGCTTTGGAATTGAATTAATTTAAAAGCATTGAATTGAATCAAAGCTTTCAAACCCTCAAAAGTTTCAAGCCCTCAAAATGGCTTAAACCCTCAAATATGGTTTCAAGCCAACAAAATGGCTTGAAGCCCACAAAAAGTCATCAAAATGTATAATTGTTAAATAGGCTGAATGATTTCAAATCATATTTCAAGTTAATAGTTAAAAGATTTCGAAATGGTGAATATAAAATAGACTTTAATTCCTTTTGATAGTTGATTTATAATACTAGGCTTGTAATTGTCATAAAGGTTTCAATTCCTTTTGAATTATTAAAAATATGTAATTGATAAACAGGTCTGAATTCCATTTGATGTATAATACAAAATCACATAAAAGATTTGTAATTGTCAAAAAGGCTTCACTTCTTCTTGAATTCCCTTTTGATTAGTGACACAAATTCACACAAAATTATTTTAATTCGCTTTGAATTGTGATTTCAAATTAATTAGTTGTAGGTGATTTGAGCTTGTGAATTATCGAAATAAAAAAAGTTGAATTGTGAATTATGAATTCAATTCCACTAGTAGCGCCTTTTTAGTAATTGGTACGTTTTCGAGAAATTTGTTTAAACAAAAATTGCTAGAAATATAAATTTCTTCAACTTTTATTTGTTTCACTTTTTCTCTAAGTCATGCCGTTTCCGAGATATTTATAAAATAGCAGGAGTCAACTGTTACTTCCGGTTAAAATATTGTATTCATACATAGGAAGTGTACATTAGGGCTATATACAAGTCTTAAGGATTGTTCACAGCGATATAATCATTAATTAAGCTTAGAAATTATAAATAATAATTTCAGTTTGTTGTATGATGTATAATTTAATAATTCTAATATTATTTGGAAGTTTTAATAATTTTGATATGCCAAATTTATGCTCCACAAATTCTATGTTTATGCTTAATGTGTGCATGCAATGGCAAAGGGATTTGGCACGTACAGGTATCGCGTCTAAATTATAACCTCGAATACACAATTATAACAAACACATGTGGTAAGCTTTTGCTATAGAGAAATCAACATTTACAATTATACATATTATAATTACTATAAATCGTATCAATTTACTTTGAAAGGCTAAAATTCAATATTAATTTAATATTGAGATAGCAAAAGGTTTGCCATTACTTATTTTGACGGCTGATGTTATCTATCAACATGTATTTTATCTATTTTGCTAAATAAATTTAATTGTTTTGCTATTTTGTTCGTTTTTTTCTTGTAAAAATAAGGCTAGATAGAATCTGATATCTAACATAGTTGCCGAATCTAATGGTGTATTTACAACAATTCAAAAAATAATCACGAATCGAAATTGCAAATAGGAAATTACAATTTGTTGTAAAAAACACAAAGTTGCAATCTATGAAAATCTAAATAATCATATATTTAAAAAGGAAGTACGGTTAAGTTTATATTACGGATAACAAGCAATAACCAATGTTGGGTAATTTGTTTAAATTGTAATAATAATTTAAGATGTTTGATATTATTAAAGATGGATACTATTTCCTCTCACTTGTTCAACAATATGATTTGCTGTGGAATAAAACAAATATGGTTAGGTTTCTCTCCGTGAAGCAGCACTGCTGGTGCGTTTTTAAATTGAATTCAGTAACAATAATATGAAGCAAAATTCAAAATACATTGTTCTTTAATATATTTATGTTAAATTTGTATTTTAAATACTTATACCTACGTTTCACATTTAGATTTATTAAGTTAGTAATGAAGCTCATATATAAATACTTGCTTAAAATAATACTACCTTCGTAAAAAATATATAAATAGTTTGTTATATGCGTATTGTCATTGATATATCAAAACAAATTTTATTACAAAATAGTTGATAAAGACTGAAGAAAAATTCGCCACCTGGTGGCATTTAGTTAAATTACTTTGACAATAATATGTTCTTCGAATTTTAGAGTGCTATAATATTATAATTTATAACCAGGCATTTATGACAATTTTATTAGGGAAAGCATTTGTTTATTAGTATTGCAGTATATCTTTGTTCTTGGCTGATTACATAAATAGTATGTTTATGTTTTGGCATAGATAGCATATAGAAACACAGTTGTTTTATGAAAACCAACTGACCTTTTCACAAAAGTTCAAAAGTCTAGTCACTCAATACAATATATGTACATATAGAAGATTGATTGATTTCCTACGATCACTAAAATACCTATTGTTATTACAGAACGATAACTGATCAACCAGATTGAGGATAACAGGATGTTCAACTGTATATTGGTGAGTTATATTTCAAATTTACTCCATAGTGAGGACGTTGAACAAAACATTTTAAATTCTTAGGTTTCATATTTTTTGTGCACAAATTATTTCGTGATAATTTTGGTTATTCACATTTATTTTGTATTACAATTTCATTATTATGACACAATTAAGTAAATGTGGGTATCCATGAATACAAAATATAACGTTGTTAATTAAAATGTCAATTTTTCAGTAAATGGTATAATAAAAAAGATATTTATATCAAAGAAAACTTATAAGAAATTTATCTTTAACTTTTATTTTAATCACATTTTCGTGTCGTGTTATATATATTCTGGTTTAATTTTATTCCAAAAGTATGAAGTTATCTTCCCCGATTTTATCTCATATAGGGCATTGTAATTCGCAATTCAATCATATAATGCGAGCTGAAGGCATAGGTGGCTGTAGGTGGCTTGTTTTTCATTGGATCTAAAATGTTTCTTATGTTTTTAAAAAATGTATTGATACTTTCCCAATATGCCATAAAAAGTAATTGTTTGTAAAAACGAATGATTTTTCTCCAATCACCGGATACACATCATTAGAAAATATCGTTATTACCTTTTTAAGTAGTTTTGTTTTTGCAGTAATTGAAATAAAAAGTATATGTTCACAATTACATTCCAAACACACACACAGCAGTTGGTAATTTCAAAAGTTTCTTGCACAGCAATCTTATAAATTTCACAGATTTGCCATCTGGCTTAACCTCAAATAAAACGTAATTGGTATAATTTAAATAATAAATTAATGCATTACTTGCAACAATATTTTAATTCAATTGTTTAAATTTAGTTAAGGTCGAAGAGTACCGGATGTGTGATTATCTAGAAAAGGTTAATTCAAATTAGAAAGGAATTGTGTTGTACAGAAAAAGAAAAAAAAATTATAACATTTAGATCTTATAATTGAGTATTGATCACGATTCAAATTAAACTACTGATTAGTCTATATGTAATCGTATCTAATCTAATTATAGATCATTTACATTCTTTCTCAATTCCGTTAATTTTTTTCATGTTTGCTTTCACATGGATATGGTGCCACCTTAATAAAAAAAAAACACGTTTTAAATACAATCACACTTCTTTAAAAGTTCAACTTCTGTAACTCGCATTTTTTCGTTGTGCATTCTTGAAGTTTAAGGGTTCGACTTATGTGTTTTTCAATATATGGGGGAGAATCATTAACGAACACTGAGAATTATGTATGGCAGTGGTTAACATAAATATACTAACCGCTAACATAAAATATACCAAAACAAATCTTTGCAAATTTTTCACCGCAAATATAATAACCTTACTGCTTCTATTTTCTATTTAAACAGATTTTATTCAATGTACATTAACCCCATTCACAATAACTACTTTAATTGTAACATTTTAATATATAACCAGTGACTGGGCTAGACTACATTTTGCAGAGACCCCATTTTTTAAAAGTGATAAATTGCCATTTATTCATATATAAATAGGTCAGTTTTCTTAATATTTTGGCGCATAGTACAATATTTCAAAATTATACTATAGCTTAGACGGTTTTCACAAAGGCTCGACTGTAAAAATGGTTTAACTTCGGTACTCGTAGTAACTATAATAACAAAGCGTTCTACACATTTATACATTCACTCAAACCCATTCATCTGAGGGTATATAATAGGATACATACCACATATATTTTATGTTTGTGACGTTGTATAATGTGTGTAATATTACAACGAATTATTGTTAATGTCAAATTTAATATCACGTAATTTTTCTAGTTTTTTTTGTGTTTCAAAAATGTGTACCATTAAATATCCAGACTATTTTTGAGAAAGTTTCTTTAATATTTACATTGTAATTTATTTTGTAATAGTGATAGCATTTCGATGATAATAATTTGTCAAATCATGACTAAGAATTACAGTAATCACAATAAGCTGATTGAATAATCAGTTATTTAGAATTAAGATATAATTAGCATTACGTAAATCTGAAAGAAAATGTCAACTGTATGAATAATATAATATTCAAATTGCAATTATTTCCAGTCTATTCATATTCATTGATTATCTTCGAGTCATAGGGTTAATATTGTATCGTTTATATCGATTCGATAGAGAATTATAACACTTATTTTTAATTCAACGCTACGAAATTTATTTATTAATAACACTGCAATAGTATTTATTTTGACCAGCGATAGTAATTTTTACTATTAAGTTTTTATTTTACACCAATATTAACTTATTGATATCTCTTTCTCTCTCTCGGACTATTGATTTCTGATTTACTAACCAGCTATGTATTTCTACTCACCGCAATATTATTAAAATACCCTTTGCCGTTCTTGTGAAATACCAAATGTTGTATTTTCTTGGAAGTAAAAATCGACACAAATGGACAAGTTTGTGAAAATATCGTATTGTTTCTGATGGAGCTTAATATATTGTTGACCTGAGCCCTAGGGGCTTAAAGTGGCTTAAGTCGGCCCTGATTGGAATCGTGTGATGTTACAGGTGTAAATGTAATCAGTTATTAATGTAGACAAGTCAGTTTACACCTGATAACGTTGTGCGATCGCGCGAGCGGTGTAAGTGACGTGTCTCACATGGGACTTTAAGGGCGTGTGTACGTGTGTGTATCTGTTCAACCTTCTACCGCCTGGTGGTGGTTCTAGTAAAACATTTATAGGTCGGCGCTGAGAGGCCAGCACACCGTCGCCTCGTTCTCGACTAAAGCTTACGTACAGATTTGTCCCGTATATAGCTTCCACCCTGGGGAATGTTTAACATCTGTTTCATCCTCCAGCGATAGCTGTATGTGTCATCGATCAGCGCCTGTGTGTGTGTATGTGGTGGCCAGTATATAGTGACCCCACACTGCCTGTACACTAATTCAACCACCTGTGGCGCTATTGTTGCTCAGACTAGCATGAATACCATCACTATTGCACTGAAAACTACTGGAAGCCCGTCTGCCTGATGACAAAAAAATCTAGAGTAACCTACACTCGACTTTCTTATTCTTAGCAAATATATCTTAGGCAAATATGAAATTTTGCTGTTCTACGCTTAGTAGTTTTTAAGTAATGCGAATCACACACATCATTAGGAAAGCAATTTTACAATTGATTATTTTCATGATTTCAATAAGTAGCTACAGTACATCTAACTTACGATGCAGTCTACGTCATATACGCGCCTGACAGTGTGTGCAATAAAGAAAGAATAACACAAGTTGTTTTTACTTTCTATTAAAGAATAATAAGTAAGTATTGTAATCATGAAAAATTTCGAACTCGAGATTTCAACGGATATACACGTTTTGACCTTCCCTGAATCGAATGTGACTATTTTCGGAATGACGTATGTCTGTCTGTGTGTCTGTGAACGCTCTAGGGCCAAAACTGTCGAACGAAAAATTATGAAACTTCAAACTTAAGATGTGCACCTCCTATTTTTGAAAATAATTTTCAAACCGGAAGTGCATGTTTACTCCAATATCGCTAGAACGGCTACAATTACGGCAAATATAGTTATGTTCATAATGAAAGAGATTAATATTTCGCACAACTTTTGTTTGAAACATTTCTTCATAATTTGTACCAGTTATGAGAAAACTGCTACGAAAAAACTCAAATATCTTATTTACGTTGCAATAGTGATACCTACACTTGTGACAAATTTTATTATTTTTAAATCGGATCAACCATGAGTTACATCATTTGTTTCTTGTTTATTGAAAACAAACAAGCATTACATTGACAGTTAACTGTATGAATTAATATTTAAAATATTGATTTCTTATTAGAATAAATTGTATCAGGTAAATTATTATAGAATCAATTTAAATTATATATTTGCTAACATAATTAAATAACAATTTCAGAGTTTTACTGTGGAGTTTGACAGTTTAAGAGTGAATACGATAAGTACTTCAAATACAGATCCATTATAAATTGGTATAATTATCCAGTTATTATTAAGTTATAGTAATTTAATTTGAATTTTTATTTTATATTGGTCAGCAAAAGATTTTGTTATCACTTTATAATAATTATTATTATCTGCGCCCGTTTTTGCCAGTAAAACAAAATAGACATTTCAGAGTATTCTTGTAGAGTATTGGTTAGTTTGACCGTTTGTTTGAGGTTATATATATATATATATATATATATATATATATATATATATATATATATATATATATATATATATATATATATTAATATCTATCTATTGAAAACTACGTAAAATAAGTTGAGTGCAGGCCACTCCAGATATTTTTCTATTCGTAAATTAATGACGCGAGCGTCTTCGTAAATGAGTTATTCTGTACTTTCTTTATAAGAAAGTAAAAAGTATATATTTTGATTTTTACTGACGCGTTTAATATAAGAATAATAAATCCAACGAGAAATTTATAGGGCAATTCTTAAAAGTAATATACATGAAAATGAATGTGTAAATGATACGCTATAAATTTTCAGCTCAGTTTTTACGACTTGGTGTAATCGTATAGAATTATAGTAAAAATCAAGTATAAAAATAAGTTGCAAATAAATAAGCGCACACGTTGCAAATAACAGTGTAGGAGTATTATACATCATGATCCACTGTCACAAGTATATGGTGCAGTTAGTGAATGTAAAAATGGCGCGGGGATAAGGGTGAGCGAGAGAGGACGTGACCCGTGAACGAAACAATGCGTAACGCCGCCGGAATTTATTCGTCTGGCTTTTGCTTTCATCGCTCACATTTTTCAGTCAAACTTTATTTTATCCGCGAGACCAATATAATACAATACCATAGCAACAAGGCAAATAAGAATAAGAATAAGAAGAAAAGGTGGAACGGTCAACAAAGAATAATGCCTCATTTAAATAATATTTTTGTTTTTGTTTTGATATTGGATTCGCTGAATTTATTCGATCAAGATTTAGAATGAATCAGTTCATGTTTTAAAGCTATCTTTAGAGTGCTTAAATGTATTTCTGCACATGCGAATATTTTTACTTTCTTATAAGTATATATATATATATATAAAAGAAAGAATTGTGATCACAAATAAAATAAACCTCGAAATTTTAATGGATATATCCGTTTTGAGAATGCCTGAATCCATTTTAACAATTTTTTCAATGACTTTTGGCTCTGTGTGTGGCTGTGTGAACGCTCTAACGTTGAACTTGACGTTTAAATTTAAGATTTGTATATCTCCTATTTGGAAAAGGATATTTCAACAGGACTACATTGAAAATGATATAGACTTGCTATATTTGTGGTGTGCCAAAATTACGTTTCTGCGCATGTGCTTAATCAGTGTCAGTGTCATATTTCTTTAGAACATTTTTTTTTGTAATACATAAGTATTTCAAATATAAAATATATTTGAAATACATTTTTGTAAAATAAAGATATCTATATGATACTGAAAAAGTCAAAAATGTAAGAATGGATTTTAAACAGTACAATATACTTCGGACAGATATTATTTTAAATAAAAATTTAAAATTCTTTATCCAATAAATACTTGAAATACTTGGCCAAAATAGTTATTCTATTTCACTGCCTGTAACGCAGTTGGCACATCCGTGTGCAATAAACGCTTGCGCATTGAATTTTGAAACTGATCTATTAAACATTTAGTACATGATAAGTTAGTTAAACAAGCACCGCATAGATGACTCTGGCGCATTGATTGTAAAACATTGAAGACCTTGTTCAGAATACTTTGTAACTATTGGTCCGGATCTCGGGGCATGTCTAGAACCTATTTTATTTGATTTACTTCTCGACATCTACGGAACAAAATTTCATTTCCCCGGAATGACGTCGTAAAGAGGAACTAACGTGAACGTGACACTCGTGCTCCGGAACGCACGCGCACACACAGGTCACACCGGAATATGCGGCGAGTGGGTAGTGAATGCCGTTTGCAGTTTTAGAAAATTTTAAAATCTGTCACATTGGATTCTTATATCACCATTTTGCTGCATTCAATCCGTATACAGTTTATTTAATAATGTTTGTGTTTTATAATAATGTTCGGTTTTTATTTATTATTAGTGAAGTCGCTGTTATGAAATATACTATATTTAATAATATGCCTCAACCGGTTACTCTTACGCAACTAAGTATACATGTACGAAGTACAGAAAAGCTAAAGCATTCGGTTGTGTGTTACAATTTGATCAAAAAATTATTTTAACAAAAGAAATATTTTCTCGTCATACATATTACTCATATACTTGGATGTTAATCGTCGCACGATCATAAGTCATTAGTAAATTTGTATCCTCTATTCCTTTGAAGGTACCTGAGCGATTTGAACCAAATTTGGTACACATTCGGTTGAATTCCATTTGAATCTCTCCGTAATACTACTTTTATAAAATATTTGAAAATACTAAGAATTTTACACAAATTGATTGTCGGCGAGCTGGAGCTATGGGTGCATATACCTATGCTTATTTTAATAATACAATATAAATTTTATATATATATATATATATATTTGAATTATACGGGAAAGAATGTCCAGTGTGGAACATTGCAGATGTTTTATTTTATTTTGTAGTTAGTTTTAGAATTTCTGTCGAAAATATAAATGGTTTGAGAACAAATATCGTGTAATCTTGTGCGCTATTTATAATTTAATCTAGCTCCATAAGTTTTAATTACATTTGGTTGAAAAGCAGTCGTATATAATAATAATAATAATAATAATTTAATTTGTTCAAAGAGTAAAACTCTATACAAATAGATTGGTAACAAATTCATAACAATGTTTACATGAGTATATTTATACATATGTTTTTATATACATATATATATATATATATATATATATATATATATATATATATATATATATATATATATATATAACTTAAAATGGATCAGATGTTCAATAAAAAAGATCTAAGTTTTAAGGCAGTTCTCATGTAAAGGGCAGTGTCTCGCATCTTCTCCATGGTTGGAGCGGCTAGTAAGTCTGATATGGCATTTTCTGGGTGCCGACGTATGTGATGTAGATAGTTGGAGCGGACTGGTTCGAAAATGGGACATCTAAATAGAAAATGTTTTAAACTGTCTTCTTCTTGGAGGTTGCAAATACTGCAGGTTACACCTTTATCAAACATGTGTCGATACCCATCTTGAAAATAATAAAATGTTTGATTATTTGTTGTTCTCAATTGGCTGTAAGTTTTTAGGATATAAAAGGGAATTTCTAGGGATAAATAATTATTGGATGTAATGTAGGATTGGAAAGTAGGGCAGTACGTAGATTGTATAATTCTTCTGGTATCTTCTTCGTAAAGTATTTCGTTGTAGGATTTTATGATGTTAGTTTTTTCATTTTTTAGAACGATACAGCTCTGCTCTTCCCAAACTCGCGCGAAGTTCGCCTTGGTGAGTGTGTCCTGTAGGTGTCTGACCCAGTTATGTTTTGGTTGCTTTTTAGGTGGAATAATGTTTGTCAATTTGTCGTTTAGGGCAATAAGCTTGTTATAGCATAATTTAACATATCTTTCTTCTGTCATTAGGAGTATTTTAAGCCAGTAGTTAAGTATTCTTTCCAATATTTTTAATTCCATATTAAATATGCCTGTCTCCCTTCTTATAACATATCCTGGAGTGGATTTTTGCCAACCAAAAATAGTTTTGAAGTATTTCAGTGACCCACTTTCAATGCATTCATGTTGTGATGGGCCCCATGATTCCGACCCATATAGTAGTGTGGGGATAAGCACGCTTTTGTATAGCTTTAGGTTTGTTTCCCAACAGTACATTTTAGCTCTAAGTAACGTATTCTTTATAGCTCCGGCTGATCGATTGGCTCTACTTAGAATTTCCTTTGAATTGGTGTTAAAATTACCTGAGGAAGTAAAAGTTACACCAAGATAAGTATATTTATTTACTATCTTTATTTCCTTGTTTTGGCATACATGATTCATGTGTCGTTTTGGTGGACGTCCCACATGGAAGTGGATTATGTTTGTTTTCTCTTCATTTACGGTGAGATGATGTGCGTTGCAATAATCTGTTAGTGCGTTGAGCTTTCTTTGTATGTTGTGTGGAGAGTGTGCAAAGATAACTATATCGTCTGCGTACTGTAACGACAATATGTCCGAATTATTGTTTATAAAGTAGCCATCGAGGTTTCTTTGTTTAATGTAGTCCTCTAGATCGGAGATGTATAACGCGAAAAGTAGTGGACTGGTGCACTCGCCTTGTAGCACGCCTTTGGTGATTTGAATTTCTTGGGATAAAGTATTATTGACACTGATTTTTAGAACTGCTTCATCGTAAATATTTTTTAAAAGTCTTATAACCTTGCCACTTATACCTAAGTGGTAGATTTTATTCCATAATATGGAATGAGGTATCGAGTCAAAGGCCTTACGGAAGTCTATGAAAATAGCGTAGACACCCTGTTTATTTGTTGAGCACGACAATTGAATTATTGAGCTGAGTACAAAGATGTTGTCGGCGCAGGATCTTTTCCTTCTAAACCCAGATTGGGCTTCTGGCATTATTTTTTTACTTTCACACCAGATTTGCATTCTATTATTTATAATGTATGTGAAGAGTTTAGTTATCGCATTGATTAAGGCGATTCCTCTGTAGTTATTTTTGTCTAGACGATCTCCTTTCTTATATATTAGTGTTAATTTTACAGTTTTAAGATCCCGTGGTAAGTCTTCCTCTGTGAGGAATCTATTTAGTAGGTCTTTGAGATACATTTTCCACGTATACGGAAGGTTCTGAAGTTGTTCGTATATTATTCCATCTGAGCCTGGACTTTTATTTGCTTTGAAAATTTTTAGTGCATTGTTGAGTTCAGTGAGAGAAATATCGCCGTCTAGGTATGGGTTATGACCGTCATAAAATACTTGTTCGAGACTTAATTTATTACTATACCATTCTTTAAAATATTCAGTCCATTCAGATATGTGTATTGGGTTCGTCACGAACTTTGTTTGTTGTAGAGAGTTGATTGTGCTCCAAAACTGCTTTTGATTAGCCACTTGTTTCAGTTTATTCTTGATGTCTAATTTGTACTTCTTCTTTTCTTCATTTATGCAATTTTTATACTTCTTTTTTCTTTGCTTATATAAATCAATTGATTCTCGGGAAAATTCATGTTTCTTACATTCTTTCAGGGAACTTTTAGTAGCTTTTTTAAGTTTTGTACAAGTTTCATTGTACCATTGTTTTTTCTTAGTAAAGTTAGTTTTATTATATTGTATTTTAGAGGTGTGTACGATACCAATATTATTAGAAGTGTGACTAATTTCTGCTTTTAAAAAGTCATAACTTTTTATTGAGTTGTTGTTTGTAAGATTCCCTAACTTCTCTCGAAGTTTTTCCTTGTATAGTTCTGCCTTAGATGCGTCCCACTTCGTTTTTGCTACCTTCATTATATGTTTGCTTCTTGATGTGCTGCTATTGTAGTACGTTTGTGAGATCTTGATTGAGCAAATAAAGTGATCTGACACAAAGACGTCTTCTATAATATTGAAGTCATTTATTAACTGTAGTGCGCTTGGGTCAGTCCATACTAAGTCTATTGTGCTTTTGCCGTTTGCTCCTAAGAAAGTGAATTTGCCAGGAGTATCATTTTTCGACCTACCGTTGAGGACCAAGAAGTTTTCCTGTTCGAGGACTGTTACAAGATCTCTACCTTTTTTGTTTATAGTTGTATCTAGTACTTCTCTATGGGCAGACCAGTTGTTATTTGTTTGCAGTTCGTCCTCTAGTTGGTTTAGACCTCCAATCCGAGCATTAAAATCTCCGCATAGTACAAAAGAATAATTTGAGTATTGTTCCGATAAATGATTTAAGCTTTCAGAGAAGAGTTCAAGTAAAACATCGTAGTTATAAGAGTGTGAAAAGTAAATTGCCCCCAAAATAAGGTTCTGTGTTTTGTTTTGAATTTTCAGGAACATCCAGTGGACTTCTTTTTGAATAACCGTTACATTTTGAGAAAGTAATCTTGAAAATATAATTATACCACCAATTCCTCTTCCTGTACTGGCTTCTTTAACAGCTTTTTGTTCGTATCTATTATATTCTGCCAGAAAATATGGATTTTCTTTTAGTTCGAAATTATTCCAAGTTTCGGTCAGGCATATGATTTCGTGTCTTAAGAGGAGTTCTTCATCTAGAGGAGTTAAATTGAACAAATTTTTGTAGCCTTGGACGTTCCAGAATAAAATTTGATTGAGGGGACTGGATTTTTCATCTATTTGCGGTCTGAGTTTTTTGAAGTTTGTTGTGTGTGAAGTCTTGTCTGGATGTGTCTATCTAAAGGCCCTTTTTTTGGAGTGGCGTTCTTATTTCTTCCTTTTTCTTGAGGTTTTGAATTTATATTAGTTCCTTCATCTTGTACGACAAATCTTGTGAGGGTACTATGTGGTTCATCCTCTAAGTAAGCAGTTGCAGGCATGGAAAAAGACGAGGATAGTCTTCTTTCTGGCAACAGTAATTGGGGTTCATTATTTGCTTCTAAGATTTCATTTTTATTTTTATCTTTTTCATTTCCTTCCTTATTTTCAATGAAGTCCTCGACTGTGTACTTATCGTTGTTTATATATAAGGTGTTTTGATATAGAGATGCTTTGTGTCCGTCCTTCTTGGCTTGAATAAGGTGAGGTTTAAGTATTCTTCAGTCGTATATAAAGGATTATAATTTTGGAAACACACAGGCAGGCGTAGCCGCGATAATTCAAGCCAAAAGGGAGCTTCTATTCATATTGTATTAAATTCAATAACTCAAATGCAAGCCGAAACGTTGGTAAATAAGACTAATTTACATACGCACAATACGAAATTACAACAGGCAAAACATTATCCGACCAAATCTTGACCACATTGTCTATGCTTTCGTATGTTTCTTTTCAAATAAACCATGCTATGAAATCTGCAGTGTCCTACACTGGACATTCCTGTACGTATACTCAAAGAATACTATTTATGCTACGTTAATATTATTTCATTGTTAAGGGGGGCGGGTCATTCTCAAGCAGGAAAATTCGACTAACTTTGGGAGTGGATTGCGGGTAGATAAATGAATGAAACTAAGTGACTGTTTTTGCATCTTATTGGGCATATATTTAAGAGTAAAACCGTATAAAAATTTGTTTGAAAATGTTTTATTTTAAATGTTTTATTGTCATATGAAAATATGGGTTTTCGCGTGCAGCGCTTTGGGCGGGCCTGTGTGGCACTTCAGGATCGTGACTAAAACAGAACGCAAGAAGAGGGTTTTATAGTTCATATGATAGCGCATTTCGGAGACCTCATGCCATGTTAAAAAAAAATTTTTTTCGCAGAAAATTTTCGAGTTGAAAAAAAATCACGTTTTTTTCGTGTTTTTTTTCACCTATTTTATGATAAAAAAAGAACTTCCGGTTACATAAAACGAAAATAATGAGGTTACCGAAGTAGAGAATTCAATTCTCTATGCGGACACGAAATCGCAATCAATTTCGACCAAATCTCTGGTCTCCAAGTGTTCCCGCAATTTCAAAAACACAACTTTTCAGGAGAAGCGATTGAAGTTTCGGTTCATCGCACGGCACTTTTGACTTTACACGTGCGACCGGCAAACGGATTTGAATATATATTTATAGGTTATGTTCCTGACGTAGTTGCGGCTTGTAAACACGATGACAACATCTCTAGGAATCTGCTTTATCGGCAGTCAATAAAGGTTCCTATTACAGGTAACGCTAGGTGTCGAAATAGGCGAATTTCGGTCAGCGCGCAACAGGCGTATTTTAGCTGTCTGACATGCACTCACTAAAATGCGTATCACTTGGCAAAAAATTTCCGGATGGCCATATGCTTTTGAGGACTTATTCTCAGATAGATAAGAAGTAGTTTCATGCAAAAAAAATTTTTTGTCAAAAAAAAATTTTTAGAATGACCCGCCCCCCTTAAATAATAATATGTAACTATTCCGAAAAATAACTTATCTTTTGTCTATTATATCTATTGTTAAATGCACAAAGAACCAAGCGTAATTTCTATTATAATATTAATTCAATAAAGCTAAAAATATGTATTGCTGTTAAAATCTCAAGAGTTCCTATTTCCGCGTTATCACACTGGAATACTTGTTTAATTCTGTGGAACTGTTATTCCGTGGAGAAATCCAAGCAAAATAATTTTTTAAAACGAATCGTATCTCGAATTCAATCAGTGGTGTTTTGGACTACGACGAAGTGAATATTATAACAGGTGGTGTCGATTGGCGTGCGCCCCAGGTACCCCAAGGGTCTGGGGAGTACCGAAAGAGGCTTTCGTTGAGGGGCAGAGACGGGGGCCCACCTGACACTTGCCTTCAGGGGACGCCAGCTGTCGCAGAGCAGGGGTTCATATGTTCGACCTTGATCCTCTATCCCTTAATGATAGTTGAAAGAAAAAGGTCTAAAGTCTGCTTTGGTCTCTGCAGATTTGTAGAAATGTTCTTCAGTCAGTTTACTGTGAATAGGTTCTGAGATATGTTGGAATACTTATTGTGTTGCGTGTTGATAGTTTTGGTTATGTGTTATTTAACGTGGAATTAAGGTAATCATATAATGTTAGTTGGAGAATATTGCAAGGTATTAAAAGTTTGATAGATTAGTTTGAATTGCCAATGTTAAAATGGACAAATTTGCTCTACACTTGCTGAAATATTCATGCGATAATAAGATCCCCCAATCCGGAATTACTATCAATATTTATAAATATTATCTAATATTCTACAGAAGTTATTACTTCTAGGGACCGTGTCTGTTATTGAAATATTTCCATTAAATTATTGATATTTTAAACTGTTAGTGATTACAAATTGCATTATATTCAAGCATTGTTTCGTGTGCATATTGAAATATATATTTCTTTGGCACCGTGTAGATTACTTCCATTTAAGACTATATTTGAGTTAAAAATCGATAATTTGGAATATTAAAACAGCATTTTTCTCATAACCGACGTAACTTCTACACAATCTAATTTATTCTGGAGCATACAAAATACGTTGTATAACGTATGTCGGAGAGTTTATCGGCTGTGCACACAAATTGCCACTTAAATGTAGTATTGGATATTCAGGAACAGATGACTGCATTCACAGCGAACCAATTAGTAATTAAGATTAGACATTACAATTAATAATGCAGATTATTTTATGAAAACCAATCCTAGCATTTACTGCAACAATAATTACGCATTAATTATAAATATGTTGCTATGAACGGTAGCATTGCTTGTCATAAAAAAAAATAGGATTATTATTTGTAATTTATAATCTTAAATACTAATTTATTTGATTCGAAATATGTTGAACTAATTTGTCGATTATTTTAGTACTTTTAGTGCGAACACTAATTCTTTTAGACTTTTTACACTGGATTATCTTATAAGTTTAATATATTTGTATTATTTTATTACTCAAAGCACTCATAATCTTGTTTTATTTTTGTTTTAACTTTTGACATTTTATTTTTTTCGATTGTTTTAATCAGCCTTAAACTAATTACTAATTTGTAAGTAGATTTTATAGTGCGCCAAATTGGAAATACTTAAATACAAATTTTATAATATATTTAACAGAAACTATTCGTGTTACTTTTATTTGAAAATGTACGAGTATAAAATCAGCTAAGCAATGCATACAAATATTTTACTAATTAATTCACATATTATTTACCAGCATCCATTAACATAAAGAAAATTAAAAATAATCAAGAGTAAAATTAATTTATAATTATTAATTTGTTATAATATATACAATTTTTTTTAAATCTGCACTTTACTCTTATGTTTAATATTTCATAATTTAACTTCTAGCAGTTTTTGCTATAGAGCAATCAGTTTGAAAATTGTCAGGAATGGTCAAAACGTGTATTTCCGTTAAAATCAAAATCGGAATTTTTCATGTTTACAATTCTACCTTATATACATTCGGTGTAAAAAAGTTAAAATTGCTATCTTTTTATTTTCACATAAATATAAACGTTAAATCAATATGTCATTTGTTTCATGAACTACTCTACGATATTGAAAGTTTACGAGCACGCACGCACATACACCGGTTATTATATTATTTGAATAAATAAGAATCCAACTAATAACTTTAATAACCTCCCTTAATATTAATTTTTAGTTATGTTTATAAAATTCAATATCCTATTTTTGCTTCGAATAAAAGTAGTGGTAATATACTGAAATGTTTAAAACTATTACCACGTACCGTTGCTTTGGTAACCGTCTAAAATTGTATAATGATTCACTTGGAAAAAGAAACATCTGCCCATTTTTTATTCACACACCCAGACTAACCACGAGCAAACTTACCCCACTGAAGTCACTGCACCCAGAGGTGAAAATTCACACGGAATACATTGCTATACGTTGATATTATTTTTGGGAATTCAGTGCCATGAATTGTTTTCGTATATATATAAACCGTTATTATATAATTTTTAATCATCCCCTCGCATATTAGCACAATACTTTATAAAGGTCATAAAAACCTGATTTAGTTTCAAATAATTTTATTGTACCCGAAACCAGTTAGGGGTCTTTTATTATTAGTATACATAAACAATCTCGCCCTTCTTCTCGAAGGCAATTTCTGTTCAGTTTTCCCCTAATCCAAGAAGCGATATTATTTCTCTGCAAAACATAACCCCCTTCTATAAGAACTAAATACTTGTAAGCATATCAGGGCTGTAGAGCACAAAGGTAACTTCACAGGTGGGCGGTAATTAAATACATGGAATTAAACTACGTAATATAATTTTCTAAATATTACGTAATTTGAAATTTTGTTTTATTACATTTATAAAAAACTATGTAGTTGATGAAATTATAATTAAATTCAATTGTAATATTTGGTGTAATTATAATAAAATACAATTTTAATATTTGGCATTATTTGCTTTTTTTGACAATTAATTACATTTTCTTTTGTAATTATATTTTCATAATAAAAATTTGGAGTGGCCTTCACTATTAAATAACACTGCTTTATTGTGTTTTAAATTAATTCTACCATTGCCATGACACAATATTAATATGTGTAAACGTAATTATAAAATTACTATGTTTTTTGATTAAGCGATTAAAGCACTTATCTAAATCATGTCGTTTTCAAGATATCCAAAAAATGGCACAAGTAAATAAGCATTACCGTTTGAAATATCGACCTCCCAAATAAAGAAATATACAAATCGTATATTCTAAACATTATATTTTTATGTTCAACTTTTGGCTGTAGAGCGTTCATACACACACAAGCAAAATAAATTCATGGACCGTTATAATTTAGATTTTTTTTTTTGTGACTATGTTCTTTGTAAAATTACGTATAAGAAAGTCTAGGAGTTCTTGGTTTATTTTCTATTATGTTATATATTTCTAATATTCAGAATAATTTAAATATATTTTGTTAATGTCAAGTTCGTGTTTTTAAACCCTTCTCCCTCTTTTTATGTTTTCTAATTATACTTAATCGTTTTAGCAAAGTATATGGTAATTAAAGTAATTAAATTATATTTTTTCCACGAATTTTACAATCCCCAATATAAAAGTAATTTGTAAATGCATGGTTCAAATTTTTGCTGTAATTATAATTTGCACCTATGGATGATATATTTATATTACCTTAAAATTATTGAGAAGCAATTAGTGCAAAAATGCTGTCAAACTTCCATAAGTCAATTCCGAAAGTGCGGTGAAAAGACTTCGAGATATAGAAATAATTTTATATATTATGGTATCCAGAGTACACAAATCTCATCTGAAAATATTCGACTTAAGGCAACATTCGACATAGTTTAGCCAGGCTTTGAAAGTCGATTTTTGTAGTATAAATGGACAAAGTTGCTTAAGTTTACCAGTGTAGAGCGGGTTAAAAGACTTCAGTGCTGGCGGGAAGGGTTGTGGAGGGAAACGAGTAAAGAATAATCAGCTAGTAAGATCTAGAAACTGGTTTAAAGACAATCGCGATAACCCCGAATATTTATTAGCGCACCGCGTGATATCACCAAGAAATGGCAACAAAAACATGTGTATACTTATCCAGATAGGCGCACACTGTGCTTTTAATGAACAACGCTAAGTATTATCATGATGTTGGACTGTTTTTACAACTCCCCGACATTCTAAACACAACTTATTTTCACTCTTTTAGTGTAATAATAAATAAATATGGGATGTAAGACGCGAATAATCAATAAGACGGGTTAGGCAGTCGCCTGGGGCTACCCAGCTAAAGGAAGGAACGTCCTTCTTTAGGTCTCCAAATATGAAATACTGGCTTTTGTAATTTTACAACAAAAATTGGTTGCTAATTTGTGACCAACAATAAACGTAGTCATCATACATTCAAATGTAAATTTACATACCAAATTTATCATTTGGAATTACAGAATATTAGTTTTGTGAAATATCTAATAATTGCTGTAATATTTTCAGTTTAAATCATGGTAAAATTACATCCATTATTTACAGTGTAAATTAACTCTTATTTCGTCTTTGTATCAGCTCGCCGTAGGGTGAACTTAGATTTATATATTTTTACTTTCTTATACATAATGTTAGAAAGTATTGGGATTACAAAAATATTTGAAATTTTTATGAATACATCCGTTTTAAGAATTCCAGCATCCATTGTCTGTGTGTAAACGCTCTACAGCCAATACCGTTAATCATAAAAATATGTTTATATTTTAAGTATTTTATATCCCGAGAGAGATATATATTTTCGGTATCGGAAATACGTGAAACGAATTTTTGTGCAAGATTTTTTTCATTCTGAGAATAAAATCAAATTATAGTAGGTTTTTGAGGTGTAAGTTTATTGATATTAATATTGGGATTTTGCGCAAACAAGAAAAATGATTCTGTTATGTAAAGTATGCAAATTCAAATATATTTTTTTACAAAATTGCTAATTTTGTATTATCTTTTAATTAGAATTTAAGAGGTACCACCCCCTTATTAAAACATTGTAACTGGTCTTGAGTATAATGTAAAAAGAAAAACGGCAAAAATATTGATTCAGTGTAGAAATAATTAAAGCGAAAAGACAGTAATTATTCCAGTGTTCGTGAATTTAATTATAGGAACAAATTAAGCATAGTTATTACCAACCTAGAGGCACTAAAATTACAAAATATAATTACACTTAATTATGCGTAAAACGCGCTATTTAAAGTCTACGAGAAAAGAAAAGCATAAACTTATTGTAATATTATACATTTGAATATTTAAGTAGGAATGGATCGATTAAAATCTAAATTAAAATGTACATACAAAGTTGCATTCAAAATTATCAATTTCAAATGCAAACAAAAGGAAGAAACTTCGCTAGATGTATATTTGAATTAATCATGTACGTATTGTAATTAAATTGGTCTTACAATGACTGCAATGTTAACAGTAATTGTTTCCAAGGATCGCTCCGCTTCTACAAACTTGCAGCTGACAGTATAGAAATTAAATTAATTATTAGTTTGTTAGGTGGATGCAAAAATAATTAAATTATAAAATATTTCCGTTATAAAATTGCATCATACTCGCATTTTCGAAACAAACAATCAAAAATCGCACTTCCATATAAAGTGGGCGCTTCAAATGTTGCACAAAGGAAATTAGCATTCTATTTTTCTCCAATTGACTAGTTGAGTGCTTCATCACATTTGAGTTACCATGCCATTGTTTTCCAAATAGATCAATAGTATCTACTAGTAATTGGTAAAATAAAAATCGGTTGTAGCCAACGTAGAACTTTCTTTTACGTTTTATTTCTTATTGTTTTGTAATTTCTTTTTATTCTTCCTAAAATATTTTATATTGAATAAAAACCGATTCAAATACATATAATTTTCGAGATTTAACGAAATTTCTCGGAATTTGTTTTCGTTCCATTATTCAAATTTAGCATCACGAAATTTCATATATATATATATATATATATATATATATATATATATATATATATATATATATATATATATATATATATATATATATATATATATACATATATATATATATACATATATATATATATATATATATATATATATATATATATATATATATATATATATATATATATATAATATGTATTCGTCATGAATGAACCTAGTTTCTAGTGTCTAAATCAGTGGTTCTCATACTTTTTTCTTCGCGTACCACTGATCTATTAAAAATGTTATTAGGATAGTATAGAGCTATGTAAAAATAGAATCCCCGACTAACCAAATGCGTACCACCTTGAGAAGCTCTGCGTACCACCAGTAGTATGCGTACCACAGTTTGAGAAACGCTGGTCTGAATGATTCCCTTTTTGCAAGATGTTGCATGGAAGATTTTATATACAACTGCTTTGAAAATTTATAAAATATTTATGTATATATTGTGAAATTTTGTATATTTTTTAATAATTTGTCAGGCCAGCTTGGTAGTTTAAAATAATGTTACTTTTACGCACTAGTGTTATAATATACTCATTTAAACACTTGTGTCGTAATGAACTTATTTTGTTTATACTTTATTTGTGCTATAATGAATGATTTTTTTCGATACTAAAAAGACAATAAAAAAGTATACTTTTTGAACAGTTGTTTATATAATAATTATTAATAAATGATGTTAAAGTAAAAGTATGAGAAAATATTACAAATACATCATCGGGTACTTATGTATTTCAAATGGTACGTGTGGTGAGGTAAAATAAGAATGATTAAATCATCAAAACTGTAACATGACCAATCTTTCAAATAGAAAACGACACGAAACGCGCTGTCTGACAAACCAGCATAGTGTGGTGTGTTGAAAACCAAACAATCACGAAATAAATGACCATGGCACTCAAAACACGAAAGGCTCCATATCCGTACATATGTACGTGAGTGTGTGAGTAGTAGAATCGTGTTTTCATGAAGACCGAATAGTCCCCGGCCCGTCGCGTCGGGTCTCGCAAACCACCGCTGCATATGGTTCTCGCTCTCGGCGAGCAACAACGGCAGCACGCCAACATCGTTGGTTCAAAAAGCGAATCACGTGACCTGCCGCTCACACAGCTTTGTAAGAGCTTTTAGAAGGAGCAGGAGGGAGCGGGGTGGGGTGGGGGTGGTTCAGGCGAGAGTATCCGGTTCCGGACGCCCTTGATCCACCCGGATATGTCGACGACGGCGGCGGCGGCAACATTGGGACGACACTCTGTTGAACAGGTGGCCGTTCAACGAAAAGAATAATGTTGAGTGCCTGATTTCACCCGAGAACCGCCTTACCTACTAACGCTAACGTCCTCTTGATAAACCTTTTTCTTTCTACTTGTCTAGATAACTGTTAGCATGCGCTATTCTGGTATCCGTTTCATTTGCTTTGGCAATTGTACTTTATCGATGACTACAAAATATACATTCTAAATAAAATGGTTAATAAATGGAAACATATTCTCATTTTTATATATTTTATGTCATAAAATGTTGAATGTTAACCAGAGGCGGACTCAGGATAAAATTTCAATGTAAAAATTGAACAAGAGACCGGATTTACCAACGGGGCCCTTTTATTAAAGTTATCATTATGTTATTTTTTTTTTAAATATTAGGTATAAAATAATTGAGTATATAATTATATATCATAAAAAGCTGGAGTGGTCTTTCTTATTTTTCCACTATCTAGTTAATATAATATTGCTTTATTTTCCTTTAAATTATTGCTAGATTGTCGTGAAACAATGTCCATACGTATGGTAACTAGGGAAACGGAAAGCGATTTTTTAGTAATGGGAACATTTTACGAAAAAAAAAACAAGTTGCTAAAAGTTTTAATATTCTTAACTTTTATAAGATTCATTTTGTCTCTAACTCGTGTAGCTTTCGAGATATTGAAAATACAGCAAGAGTAAACCATTACCTCTGGTTAATATATAATATGATATATATATATATATATATATATATATATATATATATATATATATATATATATATATATATATATATATATATATACACATACATATATAGTAAAGCTCCGCTAAACCGAACCTCCCATAATCCGGATATCCTTGTAATCCCGACAAAATTTAAAATTTAAGTTTTTTTATTATGTTCCTTATAATCCGGACCGACAGATACCCTAATGCGGATCGAATGGAACGCAATGGGGGCTAAACAAGGATGCATTCGCCAAACAAAAATATCAGATTATTTTCAATACATTTTTACTTTATATTCTATTATTTAATAATATATTTGTTTAGTGATCTTTAGTTTTCCTTGAAAATATGTATAATATTTGTTATACTAAATGTATAGCATTTATGCGTTTTTGCTTAATTACTTTAACATTACTTCAGTAATCCGTATTTTTCAATAATCTGGATTGAGCCAGTTTCAATTGATCCGGATTAACGGAGCTTTACTGTATATATATATTAAATATATATATCACAGCTCTTGTTATTGGGCCCTAAATACTGAAATCCTCTTTAATACGGCGAAAAATAAATTAAGTTTACCAAAAAAAATGTACGAAAAATCTAATGTCTATAAAGGTTCTTCAAATTGTGAACTCAAAAGCCGTACAAATTTAATTGAAAATAATAATTTTGAAATTTAAAATATTATATGAAACAATTGCTTTCATTAATTTGTTTTCCATTATTTTTTACTTTTATACCCACTAATCAAATGTATAGCCATAGCCACTGATTTTTAAAAAGATAATCCCAACAGGTGATTTGCCGGGACAAATCAATTCAAGGCTCAACAAAGTTAGCAATTGATTTATTCAATGTTCGGAACAAATTAGGCACTCATATTATTCGTTTGCTAAATATGGTTAAAATCGCCCGGGTATTTTCAGAAGAGCAGCATTCGCGAATCTGATCTTAAGAGCGAGGAGATAATCTAAGTTATAGAGTATACATTTTCGGAATGGAAAAGATATGAAACGAATTTTTGTGCTAACATGTTTTTATTTCGAGAAATTTACAGCACGACCGAACACTATTGCTCTTTTGTGTAGTTGTACGGCGAATTAAATACTTTGAAGCACAAAGATAACATATTTGAGAAAATAAATTTTATCTTTATTGTATTTCATATACTCTTATATAAACTGTAAATCAGTATAGAATGGATACGTTTTATATCATTTTTATAAAGTATGGCTTATCACATTTGTGGTGCGACTGTAGGTAGTTTGAACAGTATGTAATCATCATTTTGACCATATGACAATGAGGAAGTCCAGGCAGCACAGAAATAATTATTGCCACAGACTAGAATATTCATATAATAACTGAAACATCTGTTGTAATACTGTGAAATATAATTGTGTTTAAATCGAATAAAATATCAACCAGAAATGTATATTATGCAGCTCTTCGCTTCCCCCTTGCTTGTAGAGGAGAGTACGTTTCTTTAATCTTAGGAGTGACCTCGTGGAGGCCGCCGGGTACAATATACTGAATCTAGAAAGAAGTAATTGCATTGAGTTTTAATATTAAATTGAGAAATTGCTTTCGTCTTCCTCATCTTCTTCTTCTTCTGCCCGTTTTCTTTAATAACAACGTATTATTTCAATCTCTTCTCCAACATAATTTAATTCTTTATTTCGAAGAATATGCATACAATATACATACACAGATTTGAAATGAAAACAAAACTTCAAATGAAACACGTGTACTCACTGCAACATGAAAAAGGAATTATTAAATTTCGTTATCTTTCACCAAATTAATTGTACTGTAAATCCAGCCCTCCTGGTTCGTTTTAACACTCGAGACCCGAGCCTAAGGACGTTGGACTTACCAGATTTATTGGTTTCTCCGGGAATAATTCATTAGAGTTCAATATTTTGTATTTGCTTTTGCGGAATCCAGTTTCTGATCAATTCTAGTATTCACAGCAACTAAATTAACGCATTATTTATTAAAAATCATGCTTAGGTCCAACGCACCTATGCGTTCAGCTCGCCGTTTGGATAGAATCAGCAAAATACAAGTAACGTAGCCAGCACTACATTGTTTTTAACATTTTTAAGGTTTTTGCACTTAAAATATGAAAATATGTTATAGATATAAAAAGTCTTACAATTTTTGGTAGATTTTTTGTTATACTAAAAATGTAAATTTGTGCAAATTTAATAATTCAAATTTATAATTTCGAATATTTTTTTATGGCTTTTGGGTTACCAATATGAAAAAATCTTCTAGATATAAAATATCTTAGAATATTGTGTACAATTTTTCGGTGTTTTAATTATTTTTCTAAGGGCAGCATTAAGGGGGGCTCCAAATTTTGGGGCCCTATAACTCGGAAAGTATACGGGCGATTGAATTTAAACTGCGAGCAGATTCAAATAGGATGCCAAATAATATGTGTACCAAATTTGGTGTAAATCGCTCCGGTACCTTTAGAGGAGTAGAGGGCACACATTTGGTCTTACGAGCGACCAACAACTAACATTTAAGTTTATAAGTTATATATATTCTTGGATTCAGGGCGACAATCAGAAGGCATTTTTGATCCGAGAATACTACGAGACACACGACCGAATGCTTTAGCTTCTTCGGTACCGTGTACATCGAGCTAAAAATTACTGTGAGGGCTAGCATTGTTTGTCATAAAACAAACACTGTATTCTTTACTGTATCGGTATTTTATAAAATGACCCATAATGAGAAAGACTAAAACTTTATGCAACGACAACTACATGCTGTATGAGAATATACTAAAGTGAATGATCACGCAATGATTGATGCAAATATTTGCATTTGCATCATAATGCTGGTGATGATCCGACTAGGAACATGATGTATTTGATGCAGATTAAGATTGGCACTACTGCGATCATATACGCCTCATAACTTTATTATAATTCTGCGTTATTCAATAACTATTCAAATTTTACTTTGATAAACTAAAATATATTATTACGTTACATATTACGTATTTTTTAAATTATATTTTATTTTGTTACAGATTTAGAAATTCAATTGAGTCTTCAAAGCTGGTAAGTGACATTTTTTATTTAATTGTAATTCGTCCAAGTTTTTCTAAGAGCATTGTTATCATTGTAATGTTACGAAAGCGTTTTTATAACAGCATGTGAACCTCCATAGTCATAGCAGTGCTAACCCTCCGCCCTTGCAAGAGGTCAAACCCAGTACAAATTGTAATATATTACAACAATTACAGTACAAAGTTTACATAGTGAATTTTCATCGAACAAATATTATATAATATAAACTAAATATACAAGAAAACGTTTGCTAATGGTAAATAAACCAGAAGATTAATTTATAATAACAATCTGCGTCTGGGCCCGTGCAGGTATATGCGAGTTGAACAAAGATGGCACCATAGCCACAAGGGTTGATGTGATAGAGAAGGAGGTAGCGAGTGAACGAGAGAGAGAGAGAGAGAGGGTGGGTTGTGATAGAAGAAGAAAGAGGTGGAGAGGTGCTGGGCCCGTAGCGGGCATCGATTCGTTTGAGAGGGGCTCGCACAGTGTTGCCATGTGGCGGTGTTGCATTCCTCAGTGGCTGGCACGGGACCCTGGTGCCGATGTGGCAACGTCATTCACAAACATTGATTCTTTTCCATTATAAATAGTACGCAAAAAATGCGTTCCTATATATCATCCTCCACAACCCCCAGACATTGCTTTGTGGCCCGGAAATTTCATTTTATAACTTCTATATAACAGCGCACTGCTAAATGATATTTCACTCAGACTTACCGCCATTGCATTCACCTATTGTTTTGTTGTTGTTGTTATTAACACTATTATTATGGGTATTCAAATCTATTCTATATTTACGTTATTTTCAAAATCTTATGGGTAACGTCTAGCGAAACGTCGATAGGTATACGTATTTTATGGTCCACATTTTTAATAATAATTTATAAGCTATTTACAAACTTAAATATTTCAAATCTCATAATTACGGATGGGCACAACCTTCACTATTATAGTTATTAGGGGTAACAACTGTAATATTTTGCTTCAAACTTTCTACACTGTAAAAAATAAATGTACATTTACATTCCTATTACATATATTAAGGGGTGTTACTTGTGTGCAGCCGGACATACGTTATACAGCGTGTTTTGTATGCTCCAGAATAAATTAGATTGTGTAGAAGTTACGTCGGTTATGAGAAAAATGCTGTTTTAATATTCCGGATTCCCTCCTCATTTTGTTCAAATTAAGGATTTTTAACTCGAATATAGTCTTAAATGGAAGTAATCTACACGGCTACGTATAAAAAGAACAAGCTTAGGTACAACGCACCTATGCGTCCAGCTCGCCTTATAAGTAATATATGTAATGCGAGCAACGGTTTTTAATTATTATGGCCTTTTGGTTAACAATTTGAAAAAATGTTATAGATATAAAAAGTCTTACATTTAATTTTAGATTATATCGATAAAAAAAAAATTTAGTGCATATTTTAAAATTTAAATTTATAATATTTAATAATTTTTTTCGGGCTTTAGGTTAACAAAATGAAAAAATATTGTAGACATAAAATATCTTAGAATTTTTAGTAGAATTTTTACGTGATTCAATTATTTTTATAAGGGCAGTATTAAGGGGGGCTCCAAATTTTGGGGCCCTATAACTCGGGAAGTATACGGACGATATTGGATTTAAACTGCGAGCGGATTCAAATGGGATGCCAAATATTATGTGTACCAAATTTGGAATGAATCGCTTCGGTATCTTCAGAGGAGTAGAGGGCACAAAATTTGGTCTTACGAGATACCGAGCGAGCGAGCGACGACTAACATCCAAGTATATAAGTTATATACATTTTTGGATTCAGGGCGACGAGACTAACACTTTTTCTTAATGAAATTTTTTGATCCGAGAATGCCACAGACACACGACCGAATGCTTAAGCCTCTTCGGTACTACGTACGGCGAGCTAAAAATATATTTGAATATTAATACACGAATAAATGCTTGCAAATAATGCAATTTGTAATAACTAACAGTTTAAAATATCAATAATTTAAAAGAAATATTTCAATAACTATTGTAGAATATTAGTAAAAATGTATAAATACGAATAGTAATTCCGTAAAAGGTTTTCTCATATTTTGTATTAATTAGCAGTGTACATTTCCATTGTAATTGATGTAAATATACACAATTTTTTTAAATTGCGACTTTCTTTCCCATTTATTCAAGTAATATAATAACCGTTGTATGTGCGTCTAAACTATGGCAACCAGAATAAACACAAAAGAGCCATATTTAAATATGGCAGAGTAATCCATGAAAATAAATTTGATTTATGTGAAAACCTAAAGGTGCCAATTTGTATCATTAGTTTTTATATAATTACGAACTGAAAATTAGTTTGGTTTAGTTCCCAGGGAAATAATCAATAAGAGATAACTAATTTTGCTGCTCTTTGAGTACTCGATTTCTATGGTAATGTTAGTTGCCGGTTTAAGGCAAGGCCCTAGGTGCCTGTTAATTTTTCTGCTAACGTTCACTAAAGATTCCGTATTATTAACGGCTTTCTACTAGTTATGTCATAAAACATTAAATATGCTATTTTAAACAATATAACACAAGGTTGACCGCTTTGATAACACAATCTGTTGTTGTTCTCTAGAACAGCTGTGATGAAAGTCGAGCCCGACTGTTTCATCGTTTTTGGGGTAAAGGTACTCACGGGCGACAGAATGAAAATAATCAAAAACTATTCTAGAACGTGTATATCCGTTAAAATCTCGAGTTTGAAATTTCTCTTAATAATCACTCCTTTCGCAATTTGTTTAATATTATTTCCTTATTTTGAGTTGAAATTTATTTCGATTGAAGTATGTAACTACATATAATAAATATCTTGTGGATTTGACCTTGCTTGGTGCTTTAGAGGGGTCTGGAAAGAGGGGGGAGCTCTTAATCATGCGGGAAATGGACCTCGTGGGAATCGTGCCTAATGGAATGCTTTAGGGCATGTATACCAACCTGACAACATAACTAAACAAGTACATATACAGGGGTTTGGGTAACTACCATCATAAAATAATATTTATTAATTAAGTTGCAATAATTAATTGCGAAAACAAACATCTTATTCGCCAATTATGGGGTTATATAAATTATTAATTAATAACAACTACACAGATATTTATTTTTCATTGATTAATAGCTGTCATATGCCATATATATATCTACTAAAAGAAACTTAGTTATGGCGGTTTCCGCTTTCATTTGCTATGGACCTATAAAATTGGATGGTCAATTCGTGTGTTTCTGTTAAAATCAGAAGTTCGAAAATTTTCATTATTACAATACATTCGTATAAGAAAGTAAAAATTGTGGAGTAATCATGGATATTTATAACTTAATTTACTATTAAACGTGTTTCGAAAAATTAAATTCTAACAAAACTCATCAGAAATTTTAATATATATTAATATACTTTTTCTCCAACTCGTGCTGTTTCCGAAATAATAAAATAGTAGCAAGAAAATGCTTTAGACTAATTTTAAATTAAAAGTTTCAAATTTTATCTTCAACTGTTTTTTGTGTAAAGACCTCACATCATCTCGAAAATAGTCTATATCAATTTAGAGAAACTTAAAAGGTATATTTTCGTACAGAGTAAAAATAAAACAATGAAAACCCGATTACTAGTCTACTGTTTCTATCAACTGTTATAAGTTTTAAATTCAACAAACATATTGTTAATATTTTGAAATTGTGTAAAGCTTTTGTGAAATGGAAATAAAAGCGTTCTTTTTAAATAACAAATTTGAAAATTAAATTTGTTGAGGTCCTTTCAGGAGATAAAATCGCATTCGGTTTTAGTATGACAGCCGCGGGTCGGGTCGTGCGGTGTGCGGTGAATTTCCACGTCAATTCGCTCTTTCATCGTGGCGCTGACGACGGCAGCGGTGGTTGCCGGTACTATACAAAGGGCCCCGAACACTGAACCCTAAAAGGAAACATCCCTATGACCGTGTTCCGCCATATTAACCGTATTATGTACACTTCATTGATGACACGTTTATACCCTTTATTCTATGTCCAGCAGAAACATCGGAAAACTAAACGAATACGTAAATTTGTATCTTTCCGCATTGGCTTAGATGCGATGAAAACATATTTACTTTAATTCGATTTAATTCGAATTCCTAAATACCAGAAATCAAATAAGTGAATATACTCGTAAGTTACATGCACGTTAGGGTGGATCGCCCTTATACATCTAAAACACATTTTTATTTTCTTATACCCTATGTATAAAAGAAAGTAATGTAAACACAAAATAATCGTCCTTGACATTTAAATGTTTATAAATGCATGTGTTTGTGTATTTTTACTAATCTTAAACTCAATATATATATATATAATGATTATTATTTATATATACATATATTATTTTAATTCAAATATGTATAGGACTATACACTTTAATATATGTACGTAGCATTTTATACGTAGATCTTTTTTTCCATTAAAACAAGATTTGGTATGCGTAAAACGCACCAACGCGCCGAGCCCGCCTTTTGGTAAAATATGCATTGCGAGCAGTGGTTTTTAATTATTATGGCCTTTTGGTTAACAATTTGAAAAAATCTTATAAATATAAAAAGTCTTACAATTTTTTGTAGATTATATTAAAAAAAAAATCTTTTGTTCATATTTTGAAATTCAAAATTATAATATTTAATAATTTTTTTCGGGCTTTGAGTAAACAAAATGAAAAAATGTTGTAGACATAAAATATCTTAGAATTTTTAGTAAAATTTGTAAGTGCTTCAATTATTTTTATAAGGGCAGTATTAAGGGGGGCTCCAAATTTTGGGGCTCTATAACTCGGAAAGTATACGGGCGATTGGATTTAAACTGCGAACGGTTTCAAATGGGATGCCAAATAATATGTGTACCAAATTTGGAATGAATCGCTCCGGTACCTTCAGAGGAATAGAGGGCACAAATTTGGTCTTACGAGCGAGCGACGATTAACATCCAAGTATATAAGTTTTATACATTTTTGGATTCCTGGTTCCAAAAAGATATATATATATATATATATATATATATATATATATATATATATATATATATATATATATATATATATATATATCTTTTTGGAACCAGGGAGCCGAGACAAGAACATGATTTTTTATGATCTGAGATTGATATAGACACACTTTAGTGCTTCGTAAGGCGAGCTAAAAATATGAATAACAAATTTCTAATTTGGTAAAACTATTACTTTATGATTGAAAAAAAATCCATCAATATAATTAACAAATCAAGCGATGAATTATTTGTTTTGACCTTTGTGGTTAAAATATTCCGATAAATTGATATTGTCAGATTTACTGTACCGTACACAGAGTGAGGAGAAGGTAAAAAGAGAACGACTATCGGGCAAGAACGCATAAGATAAAGCGCAGAGATAGCTCAGAGAGGATTGTTTTAATGAATATTAATGCCAGTTATTTATACATGTGGCATGACAGAGGATTGATTGTAATATATAATCAAGATATTGTTTTACCCTTGAAGATATAATTACTAGTAAACAAATGTAGACCGAACGGTACAATCATTTCTAATGGAATCAAATTTTATACACAGGCTGTCGAATCCTCTATTTATGCAACATAGTCCCGTCTTTATGTTAAACAATACTAGCGTTCATAGCAACAAAACTTATATATATATAAATAGTGTTAATTTTGTGCTGTGCTGCTACAAAGTGGATTATTATTAGTAATTTTTAATCTTAATTACTAAGTGGTTCGCTGTGAATACAACTGAGAGTTATCGTTTACCTAATTATTATTACAGTTAGTAACGACATCTTTTTCTAAATCAATAATTTAGCATAAGTTAGATCAAACAATTTAGTTAACAAATATTTCCTATAAAATTCATTTAATTTATTGCGTAATAAAACAATGAAGTACAGTTTACTTATTATTAAATTATAGTAGATACCATGGTGTAAATTATGACATATTATCTTGTTAGTTTTAAC
Source organism: Leistus spinibarbis (assembly GCA_933228885.1). NCBI lineage: Eukaryota > Metazoa > Arthropoda > Insecta > Coleoptera > Carabidae > Leistus > Leistus spinibarbis. The sequence continues at coordinate 5,158,492 of OW121793.1, forward strand.
ATATTTATGTCTGCCAATCAACTTACTCATTTTTGGAAATTCTCGTCAAGATTGAAGGACAGTTTTTTTGATTTATAAATCGATTATTATTTTCTCCCTGGCTCTGAGGCAAACTCACCCCATATACGTTTTATAAAGAAAGAAAGCGTTCTACATACATATATATATATATATATATATATATATATATATATATATATATATATATATATATATATATATATATATATATAAATATATATATATATATATATATATATATATATATATATATATATATATATATATATATATATCTACAAACTGGGTGTGCATATTTTAAATTTAATAATTATTATGTTTAATATTTTTTTATGGACTGTGTGTTATCGACATCGTACGGTGAGCTAGGAACAACGATTCGACAGCCTGTATAAACAATATGTAAGAAGTAATTGTAGATTGAGGAAAAGTGTGAAATTGTTTAGTTTGTGATTGCATCAAGTATACCCTACTTGTATCGTTTTGTCATTGTTTATGGATTACATATTAAAACAAATCAGCTCTAGCGAACTTTCCACATCTCAGCAGGCCAGCGTGACTTGCAGAAAACGTGCGATGAACTTCTATTATAGCCAGTAGGTAGTTTGGTTATTTTCACTTTGCAATGTTGGTTGTACTTTCTCTTGCAAAACAGGGACTCCCACATAATTCTTCTACCTTGTTAAGCGCTCACTGTGAACTCTACAGGGAAGTTACTATTTGCCCGTTTGTTATTTGTTATATGTTGGCAACACAAAAAGAAAAAATGCGAACAACTGTTGATAAGATCTTCCCATTTCACTGCCATCGCAAATTACAGCGATTTTAATGACGTTTACATTAGGCCTTTTTATGACCTGCTTAATTTACAACTCTGGGTTTACTATGGTCATTAAATCTTTTAAAACATATTAATCTATATAGGGTTTGTTTTTATTGACACGCAATGTGATAAAAATTGTATTGTTATTTTCATATTTTAGTAACACAATTTATTTATATTTTCTTGTGCAGTACAATAGGTAAAATTGTAATCATGAAATATTACAGTCTTGCGTGTGTGTGAACGTTCTAACTCAATAACTATTAAGTAAAAATTATAAAACTATATATTAAAATTGTATATGTAGATTAAAAGATATGCTTCTATTTTTGACTAAAATCTAAACCGTTGGTTTTGGATTTAGTCTTACTATCGTTTTGCTATCTCGGAAATTATTCAAGTGTAAGAATTAAAGATATTTTTTCGTCGAGAGGATTAAATTGCAGTTCATTTTTTGGATTCCTCTGTTAAACGTCATTCCACTGACTCTACGGAGTACTGGGTTATGGAACTGCTGGAATTCCGCAAATTTGCTCCTAAAAATATTTATACCAAAATATAAAATCGGCCAACGATTAATTCGCACAAATATACATATCTCGAGAATTATACTTTTATTACAGGAAACTGCACTGCACAAACATATTGTTTAAATTTACATAACCCATCATTGGCAACGAAGTATCCAATGACTGTTTAATTTAAATGCATATGTAATTTTACTCTCCAAAAGTAAAATTACATTCAACAATATTACTAGTTCATATGAGTTATTACATTTTTCGTAAAAACAATTGCACTCAAGAATTTTTGAGTTACATTTAAAATTATAGATTATTATGTATTTATATTGACGCATATAATATTACAAATATAGAAAACCAAATATGAATTTGTGTAGAATGTACCGGTAGGTATTGTGAATAAAAATAATAAAGAATAGTATAAAATCACATTTAAACTTAATACGAAAAACTTGAACGAAATATAAAATTACGAATTGTATTACCATGTAATATTACATGTTAATTTAAAATTAAATATATACAACTTGAAGTATTATAAATCTAAAATTACAAATATTCTTTAATGTTTCTAAATATTTTGTAAATTTACATCTTATCCTATAATAAAAATTTAATTACATATAGTAATTAATTTTCCTTAAGAAATATAATTGTACATAAATATTCACTGTAATACTAAAATTAAAAAGAAACAAGATTTGGTACGCGTAAAACGCACCAATGCGTAGAGCTCGCCTTTAGGTAAGATATGCGATGCGAGCAGTGATTTTTAATAATTATGGCCTTTTGGTAAACAATTTGAAAATATTTTATAGATATAACAAGCCTTACAATTTGTTTTAGAATATTTTGAATAATTAGTGCATATTTTAAAATACAAAATTATAATATTAAATAATTTAACAATATGAAAAAATCTTATAAACATAAAATATCTTAGAATTTTTAGTAGAATTTTAAGGTGTTTGAATTATTTTTATAAGGGTAGTATAAAGGGGGGCTCTAAATTTTGGGGCCCTATAACTCGGGAAGTATACGGGAGATTGGATTTAAACTGTGAGCAGATTCAAATGGGATGCCAAATAATATGTGTACCAAATTTGGAGTGAATCGCTCCGGTACCTTCAGAGGAGTAGAGGGCACAAATTTGGAGTTACGAGCGAGCGAGCGACGACTAACATCCAAGTATATAAGTTATATATATTTTTGGATTCAGGGCGAATATACAAGAACTTGTTGATCCGAAATTACTACAGACACACGACGGTACTTCGTACGGCGAGCTAAAAATTCGTCATATCAATCAGAAATGAAAGATACACTGAATTAATTTTAATTTCCAAGGCAATAATTTGAATTTACGTAAATTAATGGGAACCTTTTTTGATTCGATTGATGATCATTTGACGGGAAATATATAATTTTGAGACAATAAGTGCAAGAGAGTATTAGGGTTGAAATAAAAGTAAACCCATATTATATATTTCAAGTCGAGCATAGGCCACCGCAGATATTTATTTATAATAAGATCTACCAGGTATAGGTTTATTTTTATTTGTGTATCGATCGAGTAATAGGGTTATTTGGCAAATATTTATGACGAGTACGTCCCTGCATATAAGCAAATTGGAGCATGCTTAATTTATGCTCTATGTAGATTAGGACTTAATACTGCCTAATAAATATCGTACAATTTAATGTTTCATGCCATATATTTATGTCACATAAAATATATACTAGCTACTATATTATTATAAAATTTAATTATATTTTAGATCAATACCAAGCCATACAAGAGACGAACCATTTTCGCATTCGATTTTGAAAATGTATGAAGTTTACAAAATGAATATTATATATATATTTCAAATATCAATATATAATATCTACATTATAATGTATATGGAATAAATACTTTAATAGGCTTACAAAACACAATCCATTTAATTGCCAATTTATATTTTGCATTCTTTGATTATTTTAGTAATCCGCTTTATGGAACTATAATAAGGGTTTGGAATTAATAGCAATTTCGAATATACAAAATGTTTTCAATCGTTTATCATCGCCATATACGTTGTTCCACAATATATTTATAATCTGAACTGAAAACTAAATTCCACTCTACCAAATTAAAAATTACGTATATTCAGTTTTCATTTTTGACTAGTCGTTCAGTCATTACAATAGAGCTATAGTGTGTGGTTGTGCCTGTAACATTCTCAGAATCAAAAATGTTTTTACACAAAGTCGCTTTATATTTTCCTGAATCCAAAAAGAAAAATATATATTCTACAGAAGTTAGGAATTATAACAATATACAATGCTTCGTATTTTTAGCTCGCCGTATGATGTATAAAGAACTAAAGCAATCGGTTGTGTGTTTGTAACATTCGCGGATCAAAATATGTCTTTAATAAAAAGTTTTTATTTCGCCGTTCAAAATTATATCTAATTCATATACACCTAATTCTGTTTTTACACGGTAGATACGATTTATCTAGACCCTGTTAAATAAGAACCGTGTAAAAAAAATCCGTGTAAAAACAGACATGGGTGTTAGTAGTAGTAGCTCGCTCGTAAGACCAAAATGTGTGCCCTCTACTCTGAAGGTACTGGAGCGATTTGATCAAATTTGTTACATACATATTCTGTGGAATCTCATTTGAATCCATTCGCAGTCTTAATCCAATCGGTCTTATACTTCCGTAGTTATAGGGCCTCAAAATGAAGAACCACTTTTAATACTGATCTTAGAAAAGATAAATTAAAATACTCAAATGTAAAACAAACTTTGTGGATGTATCTCCTCTGAAGGTACCGGGCCGATTTTATTGAAATTTGGTATACAAATAATTTCCACGCCCGTGAAGTTCCTGTCGCATTTTAAATCTAATCGTCTGCACAGGTCCGGAGTTATAGGGCTCCAAAATTAGGAGCCCTTCTAAATACTGCCTCTGGTTAACTTTTAATTTTTTAGAATTATTTACTAAACATTCTAAGATATTTTATGTTGATAAAGTTTTTCCAAATTGTGGGCCCAGGGGCTATAATAAATATATATATATATATATATATATATATATATATATATATATATTTTTTTTTTTAATTATATCAAAAAAAAACATTTTATATTTATAATGATTGTACAGATTGTGAACCTGAAGGTCAAGAGAAAAATATTTATAATAATAATATTGAAATTTAAAATATTGTTTATTGATTGTTGGATGATTGCAACAATAAATTTTGAACTTAAGTAATTGCTATCGCTTTCATTATTGTATTTATTGTGATTGGGCTGGAAGCACTTGTGCTTGCACCAATGCTTGTTAAATTAAAAATATACTTAAATTCCAACATGCAGTGGTGGGGTTCCCTATCTTTGTATAATAGAAATTAATTAATCCAGTTTGTTGTATGACAAACAATGCTAGCGTTCCTAGCAACAAAATGAATAATTAATTATGTCAATTTTATTGCTGTGAATGCTAGCTATGCTTCTCATAATACGAAATGGATTATTATTTGCAATTTCAATTTTCCTAATTCCTAATTGGTTCACTGTGAATTCAGTTTTATAATTGATAATTCAATTTTTTTATTTTTTTTCGTGTACACTTTCATCGCTACGTGAGCGCTCAGTTTATTCCTATAATGAAATGTTGTTAAATGTAAATTGTCGACGGTAATGTAGATTAAATTCGGAAATTCAATCTGTTCCTGTAGTGACATTGTGGTTACTAATAAAATAAGATTGTTGAAGTATGGTCAAGTAGTGTGGTATGGAATGGCACGTGGTCACAGAGACCTCAAAGTGTTACGTTGATGTGGTTTCGTTTACCGGGTAAATCATTGCAAACATGAACCACGGCGACCAGTACCAGTGCGAGGATAGCCCGCAGTCAGAGCATGGTTAGTGTGCGGGTGCGGGTGCGGCTGGCTTGCATTATACGGCGGAGCTGTGGCAAAGGGTGGGCGAAGGCGAAGCAGTGTCGGACGTCGAGAGGCGTCGTCGTTGTCGCTGAACACGACTCCGGGCGTCGAGGCGGATAAACCCCCCACAGGGGATTCTCACAGGTTCAGGTCAACGATCAAGGTTCTGACCCTACTTACACTGACCTTATTTGTCTAGTTCAAGGACACTAACTTAAATACTACTGTCACACCAACAAACTAAAATTACTGCTTATATTTACTTATATATATACTTTCGGATGATATGTAGGTATATATGTATTATTACTTTCATTTACGAAGTAATAAGTTAGTATTGTAATCATGCACAATTTCGAACTCGAGATTTCAACGGATATACACGTTTTGACCTTCCCTAAATCAAATATGACTACTTTTCGGAATGGCAACTGAGTGTGGGTGTGTCTGTCAACGCTCTAGAGCCAAAACTGTCGAACGTAACATTGTGAAACTTCAAACTTAAGACTTGTATAGGGTTTAGATGTGCACCTCTTATTTTGGAAAAGAATATTCAAACCGGAAAAGCATGTTTACTCTATGCATTTTTTGTTCTATCTCCAATATCACTAGAACGGCTACACTTACGGCAAAAATAGTTATGTTCATAATGAAAGATATTAATATTTCATATCAGGATTTAAAAGTTTCTTTAAAAAATGTACCAGTTACGAGAAAACCGCTATGGAAAATCTTAAAATTCTTATTTATATTGTCATTGAAATGTTTTTTCTTTTCTTTTAAGAAATCTATGCAAGCTATACCAGAAAATATTTTGACAAACAAACAAAATATAAATAATTTATGTTATTCTTCACAGGTTAATACAAATAGATATACTGAGAATGTATTGCAGTTAAATATTGAAATATATTTTGAAAAACAGTACGTATTACAAATTATATTAGAATATATTTACAAGGTGAATTTTAAAGAAGCTATATTTGATAACAAAATATGATAATAAAATAACTGGTACAATTTCAGGATATTACTGTGTAGTATAGGTATTTTTTGACAGTTGGAATATTTCTAATGAAAACTATGTAAATGAAAGTACTGTGTTGGCCACAACCGATTTTTTAAAAATAATATTGGGTAGTTCTAGAAACGAAATATCCGGTAGTAGTTTTTAATAAATTTGTTGGCAATCAAAAAATGACTAACTAAAATAATGTAAAATCTATAAATCTATATATTATTGATGAGTTCATGTGTGTGAAATATATAATATAAATGTATATGCAATACAAATGGACTTGGTAACCCAATTAGAGCAACCGTTGCTATAATATAGCAATATGTAATGCGGTATGGTCGGTATGCGATATTCTCCAATTGGATAATAAAATCCTCTTAACTCTAATGTACCATCGCGCTGTAATGCAAGCTATTTCGGAACGATCAATATACGTATACATACATACATATCTAGCTACCAACTTCACTTCTCTATAATGCGAAAATGTATCATATATCCAAATTTGTGTAAACTCTAAATTATCCCTACGCATACAAAAATATCTGTTGTTTTCCGTAGCAGTTTTCTCGTAACTGGTGCATTTTTTAAAGTAACTTTTCAAACAAAAGTTGTGGGAAATATTAAAATCTATTATTATGAACCAATTTTTTTCATAAATGCAACCATTTAATGATATTGAAGGAAGGACAAACTATGCATAGAGTCAACAAGCACTTCCGGTTGGAATATTCTTTTCAAAAGTAGAAGGTGCTCATCTAGTCCACGTACAAGTCTGGTTTGAAGTTTTACAATTTTACGTTAGACAGTGTTGGCTTCAGAACGTCCAAAGACAGACAGACAGACAGATATTATTCCGATAATTATCACATTCGATTCAGGGAAGGTCAATACGTGTATTTCCGTTGAAATGCCGAAATCGAAATTTTTCATGATTACTTATTACTGTGTATAAGATAGTAAATAACTGTTGAACATATATATATATATATATATATATATATATATATATATATATAAATATATAAATATATATATATATATATATATATATATATATATATATATATATATATATATATATATATATATATATATATATAAATATATAAATATATATATATATATATATATATATATATATATATATATAAATATATAAATATATATATATATATATATATATATATATATATATATATATATATATATATATAAATATATAAATATATATATATATAAATATATAAATATATATATATATATATATATATATATATATATATATATATATATATATATATAAATATATAAATATATATATATATATATATATATAAATATATATATATATATATATATATATATATATATATATATATATATATATATATATATATACATTATGAGTATGTCCATTAATTTCGAATGCTTTATACTTACAAATGAAATAATTTTTGAAAAAAATTCAACAGAAGCTGTGAAAAACTTGACTATATTTCATTTATAATGTTACTATTTTTCTGTAAGTTATATTCATAAATATGTAAATTTATATTTTGAGTCACAGTTTCACATGGCGAGAGAACAAATCCCCTAAATTCTTAATATTTAGCCAGTTGAGGTTATTTTAAATTAGAATATAGTTGGGAGTTAAAACAAAACCATATAGATGATAATTATCATCATAAAAATTGTTTGATTTTAAAATAAACGTAATATTTCCACGTCCAAACTGTCAACTAAAATTAAAATAAGCAAAAAATAAAATTTCCTATTAATTTAATATTTTATGTGAGTACACGAAAACGCACTTTGGTAATCAAAATATACTAAAATAATGCTATTTTATATTTGGTTTGATATTCCAATTTTATAAAAAGCTGTTGTGCTGTTTATTTTATTTATTTTATAATTTTCTTATACGTATAAAGATTATGTATAGATATTATATAGCTGGATGATTATGTGTAGTAATTCTTTTAAATTCTTAATATTCGCTTTGCTTCTGCAATAATGGGACCATTTGGTAAATAGGTATCAATGGATATATTATAACAAGCATAGGTACAGGCACCTACGCCTGCCCTTCGCCCAAAAAATAAATACTGCAGTGGTTTTTGACAAATTGACATTAAATGGCTAGACTTATAAATACTTCTAAAACAAAAATGTAAGGATTAATTTTTGAGAAATCTTTTTATCAAATTTAAAAAGTATCCAAGTTTTCTCGTGCACACAATATGGCAGTTGCACGAAAACTTTCCCGATGTACATTTTCATTGACGGCACAAATAAATGATCGAGAAAATTCAGTTTGAAACTAACTGCTCGTGTGTGTGTGTGTGTTTATTTTCTTCTTTCTGCACAGGATTAATCTGTAAAAGTGGACGCAGGGAAAATGGATTAGTTGATAATAAATGTCATAAATTGTAGAGAATGTTTTATATTTGTTTAAGATTTATTGCTTGACGAATGGGTTGTGACGTTTATTGCTGCGCGCAAAGCTTGGGGGCAGACACAGAAATCAATCAATAATCATTATTATTACTTATTTGTAATACTCCTAAAAGCTATTGTAATTTACGATCTTATATTTATGGTCTATTATATAATCAATAACCAATAATTCTATATAAAACTTATATTTTATTTAAACAACCTACAACATATATGATTTTTCAATTGCTATTTTTAGTTTCCAAACTATATATACCTATATATATATTGTGTAAATAAACTTTCTAATAAGAGAAAACATGCGGTGCAAGCGCCATTTCTTCCAACTTACCCTATATTGGTATATATTTTACTTATTCATATTATATATACCTACTAAATTCAAAATTTGGTACGAATCGATCTTCCAAGAAGAAATCCTATCTTAATTTTATCAATATTTCCCAAATATTAATATTCTCCGGACACAAAAATAGTAATTGAAAATATCAAAAACGGAAAATTATCGACTGACTGTGTTCTGTGTACGTTATTCGGCACATTTTATTTTTATTTTTACGATAAAATTAGCATAAATCAAGCATATCAAAAATTTAACAAAATCTAGTTCTAGCGCTTAATCAGACGAGTCGGGTTCGAATCATGCCACCGCTTTCTTCCGAGCTAACTTACAAATTTTAAATTTAAAGTCTTATAAATTTAACTTCAACAGTTATTTTGCTGTTTTGCTCACAACCACATAAACAGACACACACGCATAGATTTTGTTTTAAAAAATATTAATTAAGATTCCGGAATGTTCAAAATGGGTATTTCCGTTAAAATATCGAGTTAGATTTTTTTTTAATTATAATTATTCATAATAGTTTTCGTCCAAAAATATATAAATGATATTTTTTTATTGAAAAGGTACATTACTTCCAAATATATTATAGGTTAGGTTAAGCTTACGATTTGAAATTGGAGTAGTGCAAATGATAAATGAAGAATATGTAACATAGGCCTCGCTTAGTGTGAAGTAAAATTGCCATAAGAGCTTAGTGCATTTCCTACTTAAAAACTTTGCTTTTGCATAAAATCTTAAAAGTCTTGAAATATTTTTGTTTGCAAAATATAATAAATAATGAAACTTCTATTTCTGGGTCAGATCAGATGTTATATATGTATGTAGAATAGTTGAGGATATACAGCACTCAGAGCCCGGAGTCTGTGGGGGCAATACATAAAAATTCAATCATAGCAGTTTTCCATTTTCCAACTTTTTGTATAAAATAAAAAATTTCAAGCACACACACACATTACCTAAATATATATGTGTGTGTGTGTGTTTGGATCGATATGCTTGTAAAACCTCGCACTATTTATACAAGGGCTCCCAGTGGCACGCCTGAGGGAGAGAGAGATGAAGTAAGGAGTTGGGGGAGGTTGCGTTACCCCCACTTAAAAGTATACATTAGCATTACGAACTTTGCCCATATTTTACTCTGTTATGCTGAGTGAGTTACAAGGTTGGCATTACTTCCTTTAAAAAATGAGAAGCCTGGAAGACGTTATCATGAAAATAAATTAGGGCTTCACGTATAGCCTATATCATCATTGGGATTATTTCAGATTTCGTAACTATGTACGTAAATTCAGACTGTAATTTTCCAATTTTGTTATTGTATTGCAATAAATATTTAATATTAATTGAAAATATTCATCAAATTACCATTTTATAAAGACTAGTATCATTTAGACCGCGATTTTTATGTTTTACTTTCTTGGATGATGTATAGAAGGAAGTAGATTTATAATTATGAAAAGTTTCGAACCCGTTTTAACAAAATATTCATCGAATGTGCTTTTTAATTTTATTCGGAATTTACTCATATACTTGGATGTAGTCGTCGCTCGGTCGTTCGTAAGACCAAATTTGTGCCCTCTACTTCTCTGAAGGTGCCGGAGCGATTCACACCAAAATTGGTACACAATCGAACTCGAGATTTCAACGAATATACACTATTTCACCATCCCTGAATCGAATGTGACTACTTTCGGTGTGACGTGCGTGTGTGTGTATATATATATATATATATATATATATATATATATATATATATATATATATATATATATATATATATATATATATATATATATATATATATATATATATATATGAATGCTCTAGAGTCGAAACTGTCGAATGTAAAATTGTGAAACTTCAAATTTAAGACTTGTATATATGGTCTAGTTGTGCCCCTCCTATTTTTGAAAGGAATATTCAAACCGGAAGTGCATACTCTATGCATTTCTTTTTACATCTGCAATATCACTAGAACGGCTGCAATTATTGCAATAATAGTTATGTACATAATGAAAGATATTCATATTTCGCACAACTTTTGTTTGAAAATTTTCTTTAAAAAATGTACCAGTTACGAGAAAACCGCTTTGGAAAATCGTTATATTCGTCTTTATATTGTCATGGAAATACATTATGAAAGAATTATTGTTATAGTTATCGTATTACTTATGCCTGAAAAAATTTGACAAATAAACAAAATATAAATAATGCATGTCATATTGCGCTGTTTAACACAAATAGATCGACTGAAAAGATGAATTTTAAAGAATCAACATTTATGTTTCATATTGACGAAACAATATTTGATAACATAATATAATTATAAGCTAATTGGTACAATTTCACGGTATTTATATGGAGTATTGGAATTTTTTGACAGTTTGTTTGGAATATATATTTCTAATGAAAACTACATAAATGAAAGTTTTGTATTGGCCACAACCAATTTTTTTTTTTTTATATCTTTATAATTATTCTAACCTATGATTATATATTATCAAGAAATGCTTACGAATTTAACGTTAGATTTTAGTATTGTATTTTGACTATGGCGCAAGTCTACCCTAAGTATCTCGACTATAAATTCATTTATATTTCATTTAAATTCTGCTTTAGAATATTTATATTAAAATTTATTCAATATGTCATTTTATTGGAATATGGTGAGATGTCACGTTTGTGCTCCACGTAATTGAAATGAAAAGTGGAATATATTGATGATGATATGATGCTTCGATTATTTCGCCCCTCAATTTTATTTTGGTGTATGTGTGAAGGTAGTAGAGGTAGATATGCACATTGCACACACAACGCAACTGCTATTAAATTGCACATTTTCATCGTGAAAATTCCACGGCTTTGGTGATATGTTGCACTTTTGCAGAGTTCATGAGATATATTACAACGTTCGTATATCATACCCTTGCCATAACTATCCAACTTTTGTAGGCTCATAAAATTGCTTTTATGTGCTTTTTCCATATTTTATTACCCATTATTTAATCCTTTTACTGCTTTATTTTTTTGCCATTTTTTTTTTATTTTTTAAGTGCATAAAAATACCGGCGACCATAGCAACACCACTCCAGTCCAGTTTCGTCCTATATATAATACCAAACTTCTACTCAATATTATTAGTACATCTGGCTTTTATGGTGCTTCAATTTAATTTTCATACGTGGTCGCATAAAAAATATTTTAACTAGGAAATTCGATACTCAAGAGCACAAAGGTGACATGCCCATATATAAATGCATTTTTGTGTTACGAATCTATAAAATTTTATCAAACTTTTAACACAGTTCGTCTTACATTTTAAACTATTTTACATTTACAAAACGCTGGAGCATCCTTCACTCGACTGTCTTGTTCTTTCACTAACTGTTTTTATAATAATTCTATATTTTGTTACAAATTCTATATTTTAAACCCTTAGCCAGAATAAACCATTACTTCCGATTAAGATATTGTAAACCAATTATAAGTGTTTTATCGGAATAAATAATTTAAATATACCACAAAATATCGACACATATTCTTTCATTATGTGTACAAGAAATAACCTATCTCTCTGTAATTTTACCGACTTTAAGAAAATTACTAATTTTAATGTATTTTTGTTATTCTTGATATCTTGGTTTCATTTTGCTGGAGAAGTAATTTAAAATGACCCCAAATTAGTGGGAGTATATATACCGGCAGCAAATCAGTTAGCCAGATACGCTCTGCGCAAACGCATTATTATATGCGAGACTCTAAAACACTGGCTCTCACATAACATAACGTATTCTGCAAGTATGGGTGCACATGTCACCTTTGTGTTGTACTGGTGCGATTGTACCCAAAATTGAAATCGATTATTGGCGCAAAAACGGCCAAACCTTTCTTCCGCGACAAGAGAACGTTACAATAAATAACACAGGAATTCTGAATTGAATTGCTGTAATAATTTCAAATTTAATCAAGCTCTTAAATCGTGAACAGCATATCAATTAGATTTCGGCCCCGTTTCTCTTTTTTTCTTTCTGTGTAGCTCAATACCTCTCTAGCTAGTACGTATATATACCAATTCTCTATTTTGTAAACGACAAAACTTTTTATATTTATGCGTTCCAATACGCGATACATTTTTAAAATCTACAAGGCTTCCATTTACTTAATTGTTACACAAACAAAAAATAACGACTCTCGCACAACAAACACGAACAAGAGAGAGGTAAGGGAGAAGCATCTTTTACTTTACAAGCCTAAACAAAAACAGAGTGGCAAAAAATGGAGAGCTACGTATTTAGACGTCATCGTGAGTAATATTTTAGACGTCTATTATTTTCATATGTCGATGTCTATATAAAACCTGATATCATAAAAATAGTTCGATGCTTGAACCTTCGTTAATTTGAATATTATTCGTGTTTTCCTAACCGAGGTTTAAAAGGTGAACAGATTTTTGTACTATCGAGAATAAAGGATTGTTCACAGCGAAACAATTAGTAATTAAGTTTAGAAATTATAAGTAATAATAAATTCCAGTTTGTTATATGACATATAAGGTTAACGTTCACAGCAACAAAATTTATCATACGTTGTGTTAATTTTGTTGCTTGGAATGTTAGCATTGCTTGTCATAATACAAACTAGATTATTATTTGTAATTTTCTAAGCTTAATTTCTAATTGGTTCGCTGTGAGCAATCCTTAAAGCAGTTAATGTTCGTTAGACATTACTTTTGGAAGTATCAGCAATGTATGAACGTATACGTAAGTTTTCGAACGATTTCGAGGCTAGGCGATCATTTTTCTTGTAGAAGAATATGCGGACGTTTTAGTTTGAAAAATATGGACGCCATGTTCGCAAGTATTTTTCAAATAAATATTAGCTTGTTCGTTTGCTAACTTCTTCGACGACCAAGAGTAATAGCGTTCATTTATCATACGGTTGTTTTACCAGTAGTGTATGGCGCTGCATACGGTGGCCACTTGCACTGCTACGGCGCTCCTGTTCACGGCATACTGTACGTACATAATTTTAAGGAGCCCTTTTTACATTTTATAGCCGATTTCGTACGATGAACACGATGTCATTCGCTGCGGTGGTACACACATTATTTTATCACTGTAACATATTGGAAAACAATGATTTTGTAATATAATAAAATAAGAGTTATGATTCTATTAAATAAGGATAAAGATGTTTCGTGGCGTAAAGAATGAGAGATCGTTGAGGTTCAGGTGATATATGGTTTAACTTTTATTTATTGGCAGGATTTAAAATACGAATATCAACTAGGGTAAGAAATAAATGCATGTATACAACCAGCAATACTTCCAGCATCTACAATAATATTATTTTGACGTACGCATCGCTTTAGGGAATATTCCCTCTTCAGCGTGCTATATGTTGTTAGTGTTGATGAAGCTAGACCATACAAGTCTTAAGTTTGAAGTTTCACAATTTTACGTTCGACAGTTTCGGCTCTAGAGCGTTCACAGGCATAAAAACACACAGATGTCAGTCCGAAAATAGTCACATTCGATTCAGGGAAGCTCATCGATCCTTTATTAATTTATTTATTTATTACTTCGTAAAAGAAACGAATAATTAAAAATAATAATTTTTAAGTTTAGAACATTCTACACTGAGAAAAATAGATATTGGTGAATATATATTTGGACAAATATCAGTTGTACGTTTACGTAGTCTATCGTCGCGCACAAACCAAATATCGTTTCTGCGCATTGGTGTATATATGCGCATAGGATTTTGTGGTTTGTGCGCTTCGGTAAGGCTACGCAAATGTTGCGTAAATTATACATAGGCCTTTATGCGTTGTGTACACTGTACGGCAAGCTAAAAGCGTCACAAACTCATAGTTTAATCATTATCGTTTAATCTAAAATTATATTAATACATAACTCGTCATATCAGTCGCATCTACGACTTTCTCAAAGTTTCGTAACAGTTATTCTATTTCCATGAGGATATTGCCCCTGTTAAAGATTGTGAAACAAATACACTATATATGAGTTATATTTCATAAAAAGAAACAATATTAATCATACTAGCACTTATGACTAGTCAGAAAGGATTTCTGTAAAAATGAATTTATAAAAATAATAAAGTATAAAACGAAATTCCATTCCTTCAGATTTTATTTTCAATAACCGATCAATCATTTATATGTTGACATACGTCAATAAAATTGAAAATGTCAATTTTTATTTTCTGCTCGAAAGGTTAGAAGTAATTTTTTTAAAAGAAAAAGGCTAATGTAGCTCAGAGGGTTTTTATAAAATTGATCTTTTAGCATTTTATTTCGGAAGGGTGACTGTGCGTAATTATATAAAAAGGGGCCTTGGTAATCTTGATCGATTACCGAATTAAACTGTAGCTGTAGGGTTGTAGATATATGACTAATTTCAAAATTTGCGTGCAGATTATACAATAAACGATTTGTGCCAATAAACAAACATAGCTGCAGGCGCCAATACCTTCGGCGATCTAGCAATAAAAAAAATGTAAACATGTTTATAACCAATTTACTTTCATGGACGAAGTCCAAACGGAAGTATTGTAATCATGAACAATTTTGATCCCGAAAATTTAAGGGAAGTACATTTTCGGTATGACTTCTGTGTGTGGGTGCGTCTGTACGCGCTCCACAGCCAATCCCATTGTAGGCAAAGTTGTAATTCTTTAAGTTTAAGATTTATATGTCTCTTTTTACTTTTTCTTACTTCTTCCTAACGTTTACTTTATTTTTCTTAGTAAATAATCTATGCAGTATTACCGCAACTATTCTTTATTTCAAAAATATTTTTTAGGTATTTTAACTTAATTTTACTATTAAGTCTTTGGTTTAATATAAAATCTGTTCCAAATAGCTTTTCGGAAAGAAATTGAGAGTTCAAAATGTGAAACAAATATATTTGCATATATTTTTTGAACAAAAGTAATACTCGATTGTGGCATCAATTTGCAGTAACTCAGAGTTCGTTTATCGTGCGCTTTGTGTCTGTATGTGTGTGTGTGTGTGTGTGACGTAAACAGGTAGAATAAGAGCAGGGTGTGCGGAGGGTGGATTCTCAGTTGTGGTTCGTTGCACAGGGGAATGTGGTGGTGCGAGTTGAATGATCGACCTTTCTTCTGACACACAGCACGCACCAAACAGTCTCTTTACAACAACTTAACGTCATGTCGTGTCGTACCACCGACAACCACCGCAGAGCGTTGGCGCTGTTGTTGGTTTCATCCGATTTGTAGTAGTATGCTTCCTTCCTTATCTTCTCACCATTTTATTTAACCCTTCTAATATGACTAGAGAATACCAAATTATTATGGTATTTTCTTTATTTCATGATATAGTCGATTATGTACTTGTTACCCGTGTGCACCAATGGACTTATATTAGATAAAACTATGGAGAAAAGAATGAAAGTTGAAATATAAAATAAAGATGAATAATCCAATAAAACAACTTACTTCAATGTTTGTTACGAGTGACTGAAACATTATTATGATTGTAATCTTTGTATCATTTAATGGAAAACATAAAACAAACATAATGGGCTGGATATTAAATTCTTTATTGTGATTTATCATATCTTTTCATAAACGATGAAATTTATTTTCAGCTTTATATTATTGCTGTAAATCATCCTAAATATTTTCCCGTGCAAATTTTGCAGAGAAGTCTGGAACTTTTTTTTTTAATAATAATTTTTTATTAATACCAATTTTCATGACTCTGTAGGGCACAAAGGTGACATATGTTGACTTAGGGGAAAAGTATATGTCATTAAAAAATATTATGATATAGGATTTTTTTTTTTTTTTTGGGGAAATGTTTGCATTATTAGGTGACTCTTTGGAACACAAAGGTGCCATGTAATCAATTGCGCACAAAGATAATTTTGTGTTGTCCTTTTTGTTAATAATTTGAAAAAATGTTAGATATAAAAAATCTTACAATTTTTTGTAGAATAAATTGATAAAAAAAAATTGTGCATGTTTTAAAATTCAAAATTATAATATTTAATAATTTTTTTCGGGCTTTTGATTAACAATATGGAAAAATCTTGTAGACATAAAACATCTTAGAATTTCTAGTAGAATTTTTGTGTGTTTGAATTATTTTTATAAGGGCAGTATTAAGGGGGGCTCCAAATTTGGGGGCCATATAACTCTGGAAGTATACGGGCGATTGGTTTTAAACTGCGAGCGGATTAAAATAGGATGTCAAATAATATGTGTACCAAATTTGGTGGGAATCGTTCCGGTACCTTCAGAGGAGTAGAGGGCACAAATTTGGTCTTACGAGCGAGCGACGATTAACATCCAAATATATAAATTATAAATATTTTTGGATTCAGGGCGACAAGACAAACACTTTTTGTTAATGAAATTTTTTGATCCGAGAATGCTACAGACACACGACCGAATGCTTTAGCTTCTTCGGTACTTCGTACGGCGCGCTAAAAAGAATAGAATAGTTGTACTTTTGGACAAGTGTGGGATGTCACCTTTGTGCTCCGATGCATAAAATGTTAATTTATTGTAATGGGGAATAGTTTACATAGATGCCAATTTAAATTGAATAGTATGTAAATATAACTATAATGTAATATATAATATAATATTAAATAAGTTAAAAAAAAACGAATTGTTATGTGTGAGCGTATATTATAGGAATTTTGAACTCTTAAAATACCGACAGAGTCGGAATTCACTAAATACCAACGCGGTATGTATTACAAGACTCGGTATGCGGGTTGCCCCGCGTTTTCGAATACCAATAACATCTCTTCTCTCTAAGACAGGGCAAAATTCATGGAAATATATATCATACTCATACATACATACATACATGTACACACATATATACTGCAAGTAAGGAATAATGAAAATTCTGCCGACGGCAGCAAAAATAAGATAGACTGTTTAATATCATCTGGAGGTATGTAGAAGATTGAAAAATATATAATAATGGAATATATAGGAGAAAAATCACATACGCGCACGCGCGCATGCGCGCATGCTTGCATTATGAGAAGAATCCAAAATCGTAAATACTAGTTTCGTAATATTATACTCAGAGTTATGATGATTGCCCTTGCCTTGTCCCTATCGCATACGTACAAAAACCAAGCGACATTCATCGACTACAAATCTTTGCTTACTAAACCAAACATCCTGCCGAAAATTCGCAGTGCCCTATATTTTCTTGTACGTAGAATTAAAGAATATGGATATTTAATGGTTTATTTATATAATTTTTGTACAAAAAGAGATTCAACGAATATTCCAACAATATATTTTCTTTCTTTTACATAATGTATCAATGACCGTAAAAAGAAATTACTTCAAATTTTGTATACAAATATCAGTTTCCGTTAACTGTACGTTTTCCAACAAAATTTATAAAATATTTTGACTTTTTGAAGATTATATTAGCTCGTTATATAGTATTAAATAGTTATAGTGTTCGTTCGTGTGATTGTAACATTTTTGAAAATTATCAAAAATGTAAAATAATTTATTTCACGTCTTTCTAATTTCGTAAATGTATATAACTCATAAACTTGGATGTACGTCGCTCGTGAGACCAACCTTAAGGACGCATGTCCTCTGAAGGTAAAGGACAGATTTTAACAAAATTTGATATACATATAATGTGTTTAGTAGATAAATTGATAATCCAATAACCCTTTTAATACCGGAGTTATGTGGACTTAAAAAACGGAATTCCCCTTTAGAATTATAATAATTTTGAGGTATATAATGTTTCTTTAGATTGCATCCAAAAGCAAAACAAAATAATTGAAAATACTATATTTTTAAATTAAAATATTCAATAAAACAATTACATTGCTGAGTCTCAAATTGGTTATCTCCGCCAACAATGTCTATTCATATACTTGGTTTGTCTTTTCAATAACCAATTGGTGAATGGTTTCCATCATAAAATAATTAAAAAGAAATGGTTTTAAAATATCGGTTTATTATTATTATTTAATATGTGTTTTCCAGGCTATATACACATTTTCAATTTAAAGTTTCAACCATTTTTACTAAGAAGTGTCATCTTGTGTTTCCGTTAAAATCTTGAGATGAAAATCTTTTATGATTACAAAATTTCCTTTTAGATTTCGTTCAGGCTTCTACGATTATACTGTGTATTTCCGTTTATAGAATTCCTGCAAGAGAGTACAGAATCGTCCACACAGAATATCAACACTGGAAGTGACAACTGTTTTCCAAGATGTTTCCATTCCTTACGGAAATTAGAGAAAATAGTTACATCAGACGAGCGATAATTTCAGTTTCTCACTGCTTATTGTCTTCGAGTTCTACATAAATTGTGTTTCTTTCTGTCGAATAGAGTATTTTTTCGTTATTAGCAAAGTTGTAAATATCAAATGACATGTATAAGTGGTACAATGCGGTTTAAATCACGCAATAGGCCAGCTTTCCAATGTTGGACGTTGGAGAACTTGGAACCGGTTTTCAAAGTTAAACTGTGTGTGTGTGTGTGTTCGTGTATGTATATGTGCAACACAACGGCCGGTCATTTTTTCTGTTTTATAAACTGTAATTTACGATAATAACCCTCACAACACAATTCAAATTTCAACCAGGGAATAGAGCTAATATTGCTGCATCAAAAGCTAATCTATGTTCTTATATTTTACGACCGTTAGGATTCGTTCAACTCATGGGTTCAAGGGGTAATTTTAGGCTTTTAAGAAAAATATGGTTATGTATTTATGAAGTGTAATTGTGGTATTTTGTCTCTAAACGCGAGAAACAAAAACGTTGTCTACAATATTGGGGAATATAATGGTGCTCAAACACTCCGCTGAATATATAAATAGGGAAATTCAAGAATAACTACTTAATTCCACAACGTTCTTGCAATACATCTGAATAAATTAGAACGTTGTGGAATTAAGACATTTTTCTTTTATTTTACGAATATAATATCCACATCATGAATATATATGTGTATAATGTGATATTTCATCTGGAATTGTAAGGATTTAAACCATAATATATAGATTGCTACATTAGCTATTTAATTAGGTTAATTTTTAATTAAGATATACTGATACTGTCAGACCTTCACAAGGATACAGGCCGGCCCGTTTCAGAATCTGGGCCATGCACGAATTTACGAATGGTGCAGCTTCTGCGCAGCGCAACTAAGATATCCCAGCGAGTGGGGGCGAAGCAATAATATTGCAACTTATTCAGAAAAGGTGCTCCACGAGTTCAAATTTTACACTTTTTTACGTATACTAACCAATTTCAACACTGCTAATATAATAGTTACAGGAGGGAAGATTCTTCCTGATTACAAACATCATTTTTTTGAGAAGCAAGACCTCTAAATAAATAGCAAACTTTGTGCTGAATTCTATAATCAATTTTTAATTCGGAACAGGAGTATTTTACGGAACAAATAAATAATTCATATTTATAATTATTAAACAATAGTTACAAATAGAATAAGAAAAATTACAATACGCCAAAATTAGCTATTTAGACACATATATTTCTTATTAAAATTTAGAAAACTTACAAAGTTATACACTTTTTTTAAATAATTTAATTCATACTACTAAATATTATATTGTGGGACATATCACCTTTGTACTCTGAGGATCATATATTCCATAGATTGCATAGTCAAAAATAATTTCACTTTTGATATAGACCCACTGCAAAAACTATATACTTGATTTGTTTAAATTCTATTAGATATATAATACAAGAAAGGATTTGGCTTGCCTGATAAAAAAGAGTTAAAAAATCATATTCATTTCGAAAACTTTATATGAAAATATAGAAAAACGGTTATTTTCAAACAATCCCCAGTTATGACTATTAATGAAAAATAAATATTCAATAAGCAAGTGCAATAGACACAACCTTAATCTGCATATAGTTTTATTTTTAATATTCCTTTTTCTATCGTCACGTATAAGCATCCAAAGCAAATGGTATAAGAAATAGGGAGTATTTCTGGTTGTAGTTTTTTTAAATCTGGAGTGGGAATAACGCTACGCTACTTGAAAAACAAAATTACTATGTTTGTTATGGAATTATTCCGCAATTTTGCATCGAATTTTCACAAAATGCAATAGATGGTTAAGGAAGTAGCTAAGGGAGTGAAGTTTCTTTCTAATTAGTTACATCATAATATGCGGGAGCAAGACCTCTAAGTAAATAGAGACCCAATTGTGCGTTGTTCTGTTTTGGCAGGAAGATAAAAGGCGTAAAGATGTAAAGCTCTGCTCTTGATACAACAATTTGGCGATAGAGAACCAAAGGAGTGATGTAATGGGAAGCATGGTCCCGTTGCAGTTCATAGTCAGGACACCTCAGAAACATTCACAGCTCCATTGAAATGAAATTTGAAATCTAAATCTCATTCTCTTCCTCCGCCAGGAAAATCCATTTCGTTTTAACTTGACGTCCAAATTGAATGTTTTGTAGTGAGGCGACGCTGGTGTGTTCCGCGGCGCAGCTCCCCTGCTTCCTCCGGCTGGCGGATGCTTTAAGGGGGCTCTGGGGTGGGGTAGAGGCACCGGGAGAGAAAGATGGCTGGTGGGGGGGAAGTGCTCTTGATAAGCGTGATTTAGCAGCCCCGGGGATATTGATTTTTACCTCCCTCAACCCCTACGGAGCGGCGGGCCGTACGCTCTCGCGCTGCTCTCAGTTTTATATGTCTGTTTTCTTACTGTAATAGCTCGGTATGTTGTATGCGCGCGCCTGCCCTGTTGAAATGAAGAGAAAACAGAGCCATGCTGCTGTGTGCTGTGCCTGTGCTGCTTTGGTGCGGGACGCTGAAGCTGAAGAGCCGATGGTTTTCATTGGCGTTGTGTTCGCCGGTAGTGGGGATTCACTAAATTTGACGTATTCTCAAATACAGCCATCATTGTCGGGTTTCATCGTTGCCAATTGCAATGTAATGACACACAATGTTTCACTGCACCCTATCCTTCCTCTGTGTCTGAGCTGTGTGCTGCCTGTATAACCACCTAGCATACTAGCACTCTTCCTCAATTTACTGTCGCTATTACTACAAGATTATACACTAATTTCTTCAGTCTCATAACTATAAAACAGGAAAGATACTACAGCGATTCTGATGAAACTTCTACTCATAAACATCTACTAGAACAGTAATTTTCATAATTTTTGAATATGTCTGACATTTCCCATAAATATTACGTTGCTACTAGCAACCATTTACATCTCAATCGGCTACTATGGGACCTATTTTTCGGGAATAACACAATGTTTTGATAGTTTGTACATTCAAATAATTCTATTTTCATACATAACAACATAACCCCTTCTTCATGCATTAACAAATCTTTGTCCAGCTTATACATTATTTCTCTATTTAGAATGAGTGTTCTTCGATTTTTTACTTTTTCATGGGGCAAGTATAGGGATCGTGAATTAATAGATTGCGAGATTTTAATGGAGATTACCGTATCGAGGTACCTTGAGTACAATTTGACTAATTTCTCAATGATGTCTGACTCTAATCACCTAAAAACTACTAAGTGCAACAGCTAAGTTTCATATTTGAACCAAAGGCATAATTGGAAAAGTAGTTCATTAGATAACTGTCAATTTGTATTATTTTGTGTAAAAAAATCTTGTGCTGTCCACAACAGATATTTCCTTTTATAGAATAAACATACTTCTACTGATTTGTAATTCTCTAATTTATTATCTCGAAGTTCTGGTAATTTTCTTAAATTGCAAAATATATCTATACTTTCTCATGTATATTAGTAACTTAAATATAATAATAATCCTACCCTTTTTAAATCCCATATTTCTTTGCATTTCTACATATACAATCATCCTTTTCCAAACTAATTTATTCCTATAACTACAAGTCTGACACGCTATCCATTGCATCCGTGCAAGTGTACAACAAAGATGTTTAATCGTCATAACAAAACAGATTTTTATCATGTATCATTTATTCCCTGGAAACACCTGTCTGGGTGTCTGGCAATGCCGCTCGCACTGTGTGGTATGCCCTGTGTACTACCTTCTTTCCGTGTCCCGTTCCTGTGCTTGTAGCATATGAGCAATGCAACAAGATCGATACTGATGCAACGCGTTTTGTTACAGTGAAAACAAGGATTCTTTCCCGTTCGTCGACGTGGCCAACGCCGCCGTCCATAATTGGTGAGTACATTTTTAAATTGTTATCAAATCCCCATTATTGTGGCTTTATTTGAATTACTTTTAAAATATTTATGATTTTTTACTTATTGCTATTGTATTTATTTTATATTTAAATATGCTAATAGTAATTATGATCATTAATATTAGGAGATATCTGCTATATAGGGCGAATTTTGTCGTGGTCAATTATTTTGGAAATGCATTTTTGTTTTTTTAACAATATTAAAATTTAATTTTAATGTGATTTAATGAGGAGTAGTTATGACATTTTAGTATATAGCACTGATTAGACTGGTGATTTTTCTGGATTATACAATTTTGAAGTCATCTGTGCTTAATATTGTAATGAATAAACACTAACCTAATCTATTTTTAATCAAAATATGGACCATTATCTTCAATATATATGGAGTGTTCTACCCTCGACTTTATTGTTTTACAGAATATAGTTAGTAAGGGGATTATGAAAATATATTATTAAAAAAATCACTCAGATGAATGGAATTTAGATTCAAAATATACGATATTAAAGATTTTAACGAAATTATTTTGAAAATCTTTCTCAAATTGTGTGCCATTTGTAAGAAAAATTGCATTTGAAATTCATAGACGTTTCCATAGCAACCATATATCACATTCCCAGTTATCAGAAAAAATAATTGACGATAGGTTACATTATTTATTTTCATATTACTTTTTATAGCTACCAAATATTTGATATTGTATCAGTATTTATAAGAAAATCTTGGGCCTGGCCACAACAGATCAAAATATGAGTCATTTGCTACAAAATATTTGGAGTGCCTTGCCGCTATTGTCTTTTTTATCTGATCATAGAATCACATATATTTTTAGCCAACGAGTTTAATTGTATTTGAAATTCTAAATACTTTATTGATTCTGGTATGTTTTTTTTTTTGTAACTAGATTAGCGATTAGTATAAACCGGCTATATATTAATTATAGCATTGCGAAGATAATAATAGAGAAAGATTGCGAATGCTTGAAAATAGTTGTCTACCACCTCATATTTTTGGACGTTTACAGAATTCATTTAGGGGTGCTCAAACCGTGTATTTTCGTTAAAATCCTCAGGTCGAATTGTTACATGCTTACAGTATTCCCTTTATAAAATCGCCCAAGAAAAGTATACAAAACACATTTAGTTCCTGCAATCTAAAGTTGTTTGAGATTAGATTCCCCTTGGATGGGTTCGTTGGACGATTTGTTTTTGTGATTTCTCTGTAAGTGCCTTGTAAAAAGTGGCATCCGTTCTTTCGGTCTGGCAGTATGTCTGGTTTGTCTGTGCGACTGCGGTGGCGGTGGTGTTAATTATTGTCAACACTTTTCAATTGAGATGTCAGCGCGCGCGTGACGTTCTGCTGGACGTGCGGCGGCACGCGTCTCGCTCCGTCACGCGCGCTCTCGTGCTCACGCCTAGTGCTATCGTGCTCACACTCCCGCGCACTATTCTGTGCTGTGAACACGGCCGTCGCCGCTAGCGAGTAGGAAACGTTGTGGGAATTGGAAGCGGAAATGGGCAGACATCGGTTACGTTAGATACCGCAACCGTTACCGGTTATACCGCTTGCAAACACCACGCGACACGGCGCCGACACACGTTTCGATGTCAACTCGTCCGACGCCTATCTACCCTGTTCCATGCCATTCCGCCGACATCTCTGTAGAGATTTTAAACGCGTATTTACAAGATTACACAATCATTGTTGTGCAATTCGCAATTATTTGGCGATTTATTGGCTGAACTAGATTCCACTTTGAAATATCATTTCCATTCGATTCTGTCTATATTCATATTTTTGGATTGTTGGAAATATTTAACCCAATACATTTCATCATTTCCGTCAGAATTGATTTGAAAAGTTTGTTGAATTTTATTTCATGTTTCCTTCTAAGGGAATTGTCTACGTTTCTAACTTGAAAATAAATTTCAAATTATTAGCATGACTGTTACAATTTTAATTATTAAACATTTATTCACTCTTAAATTAGATAATTTAGCATCATTTTATACATAATTATTTAATAAACACCAGATATATCATATTTAAATATGAAATTAAAATAAATTTGCTCTCTGAAACATTGAACTTGTATTAATAAATATTCAAAATTACGATTGGTATATTTTAATGGATTAAGCCGTTTGGAGGTCCCCTGACTTATTTATAACTATTTTTAATAAAATGTTCTTGTTCTGGCAATTAGTGACATTTTTCCACTGTACAGTAAAACCTATTTTAACAATAGTGAATCTTTCCTCAAAAGTGCTACATTAACCGAATTTACGTTAACGGATGTAACATCCCGCGTATGTGAACGTTACGGAAAACTGGTAGAACGAAGAAGTGACAAATTCAAAGATTCTCTAAACATGAGCACTTGTAGTACAATATAAACAAAAATAGGGGAATTAAAATTCTGGGACGCCAAAAAAAATGTTTTTCTTAGTTACGTTATAGCGAGGTATCGTTTATAGAAGTAACGTAAAGCGAGATATTGTATATGTTTGGTAATTCCACTTTATGCAACATGTGTTTTACATGCTAAAATTTACATACGTGTGTAAATTGTTTCCTAATGATTTTATCGCGAAACAGTAAATGAAAAAGTTGTTGAAATTTCTTCGTTAGGTGCAGATTTTACTAAAATTCTCGTTTCGCCTTGGTGGGCTAAATAGATTTAATAACTAATCTTGCTTAAATTACTTATTTTTAAATTAAAAATATAAACTGGAGACTTAAACATCTTTGTTACAAATCAGGTAATAACTGAATCATTACACTAAAAATGTATTATTATTATTATACTTCGATAATAATCGATGAGGAATTTAAGATGTTATAATAAATAATAATCGGATGTGATTTTTTCTCATGTTGGAGTGGCCTTTGACCTTGGGCGAAGGTCAACGACCTGTTAATCTGTCTTGTGGCACAAGAGAACGGTGATGAAAAAAAGGACGGAATTAGCCTGTTATTATTTAGATGGGAATATAACAACCACAACAAAAGAGTTCATCATCACATTAAAGTTAATAGCGTTTTAATTAAATTTTGAACAAATATATTTACAAGAATTATAATCTATAGTATCTATAGTAATATAAGTATAGATGTAGCTACTAAAAATATAATTACATATTTGGCTTCGATTATAAAGGGGTGTGGCTCAGAGGTTTCAAAAAAAAGGAAAGGAAATGATTCTTGTGGAATTAATAGATATTTTGCAATGACTTGAACCAATTATTAAATTAATTTTGTCAACTAGAAAGAAGAATTTATTTTAAATACCTTTTAAAATTCGATTAGGGACCGTCAAAACGGATATTTTCAATAAAATTTTGGGGTCGATTTTTTTGTATTCCCAATATTTTTGTTATATATACGATATGTTGTATCTAGTTACTAAATTTTCAAAATTGTTTCATAATAATCGTAGCCATCGCTTGTCAAAATTTGAAACTATATTACAGATTTATTTGACGTTTGTTTACAATTTATTCATTTGTTTCATGTTTGGTGTATGTAACTTCGTATGATGTAACTAGCGTTCCGGATAGAATACTAGATACATAGACATGGGTATGGATATTCATTTTATTAAAATTTATATTATTATTTTAATATCGGTGAGTATTCTGTATTACATAATAATAATAAGTATACAAGATTTGGTACGCGTAGAACGCACCAATGCGTAGAGGCCTTTAGGAAAGATATGCGTTGCGAGCAGTGGTTTTGAATTATTATGGCCTTTTCGTTAACAATTTGAAAAAATGTTATAGATATAATAGGGCTTACAATTTTTTGTAGATTATATTGATTTAAATAAAATTTTAGTGCATATTTTAAAATTATAATATTTAATAATTTTTTTCGGGCATTGGGTTAACAATATGAAAAAATCTGAAAAACATAATATATCTTAGAATTTTTAGTAAAATTTTTAGTGTTGTAATTATTTTTATACGGGCAGTATTAAGGGTTGCTCCAAATTTTGGGGCTCTATAACTCAAGAAGTATACGGGCGATTGGATTTAAACTAGGATGCCACATAATATGTGTACCAAATTTGGTGTGAATCGCTCCGGTACCTTCAGAGGAGACAAATTTGGTCTTACGAGCGATCGAGCGAGCGACGACTAACATCCAAGTATATAAGTTATATACATTTTTGAATTCAGGGCGATGAGACAAACAATTTTTGGTAATGAAATTTTTTGATCCGAGAATGCTACAGACACACGACCGAATGCTTTAGCTTCTTCGGTACTTCGTACGGCGAGCTAAAAATACTACATATATATGTATCTTTGAAGCCAAATATTTGTGTAGTAATATTACTAGAAATAGTAGTTAATTTTCCAAATAATATAAAACATAGGAAACAAACATTTATGGGAAAAAATTGTAATGTTTAATGTGAATAACGTAAAAGTTAAATCTTAATATCATACCATATTATATATTGGCATTTTATTACCGTGTAAATATGTAATTTGAAAATATTCTTATCAAGTATTTCCGGATTCCCGAAGATGTGTTACTATGAATCATTATCGGATAAAAACATTGTTTATGTAATATATATACATTTGATTTTAAACCATATAGTCCTTTATGTGTTCGAAGTCCTTTTCCTATAAAATAGGAAAACATTTTGATGAAATATTTGATAGCGTTATTAAAAATCTCTAAAGCATCAGGGCCCGTGCCGAGGGTGGTCGAGGTAAGGGGTAGCGAAGAGAAAATTGCAAAGTGTATTATTTATTCGTTTTTCATGGATTTTTGAGATTTAAATCGACGCGGGACTGCTCCGCATTCGTCCTTGACGCGCAGCTTTTGATCAGAGAAGCTCACACGACGCCACTTGGTGGGGGGATAATTCGAACGCGGTTCAGGGTACACAGGGGGGTTACGCGACGCAAGGGGCCCAGGCCCCGAGTCGCACGAACGGACGCTGCCAGCTTACTACTCGTAGTGTCAACGTACAGCCGTCAACATCGTTCGCGAGCTCCATATTTTTTCCTTCATCAAATTGTTGTTTCGGAAAACGCACCGCACCAATAAAAAGAAATACCCAATACAAATTTTAATTATATTTGGGATTTTTGTATTGCGATTTGATTATTTAAAGTGAGTGTTAAAAATGTCCCAATTTATAAGGGAGTCAGTGAACGACACGTGTCCGAATTGTTCGGTGATGAACTGTCATCATTGCTAAACTGGATTGTTCGTATCGTGTGCGTGTGGGTGCGTGTGTGTCCTAACCCCCCGCCGATTATTTAGTGGAATTTTTTGAGTGAATTTTTTGGTTGTTGCTTCGTATAAGAGCGAAGAGCGGTTTCTGATCGCCGCCGGTTTAGATTCCCTTGTGTTACGTTGGACTACTTGTTGGTCAGCGCTGGAACATCTACGGCCTATTGTGGCGTCAATTAACACCCTCATAGGCTCGTGTGAGAATATGGAGGCAACCTATTGCGTCGGCAACGATGTAGATGTATGCAGAATGTTTGACCAGTATTTGTATAAGGTATTGTAGTTTTTTCTATGTCTTCTCTGTATTCTTCACGATCCACGTGCGTTTTCCTACATCCCCTCAAAGCCAATCTTCCTCATGATTTGTTGATTTCTATTTACACCAAGAAATCTTCCGCCATAAACGGGGGCTTCCCCGAAATAGTAGTTGAGAAAAGATCTTTCTCCTATTATTGATGTTGATTCAAATATGACTAAATTAAATATTAAAGATCTTCAAAAAGTCGGAACCTCTTCGCATGGATTATTAGAAATATTATATATATTATATTTTGTGAAATTTGTTTTTGGTTATTTTCACACATTTTTCAATCATACTTGTACATTTAGGGGTTGAAATATTATTGAGGTCGCATGATTTTGAATTTTATATCTTTCGTCAAATATTACGTTTGGTTCTCAGTTATATATTTATTCTTCTCTTTCTCAAACAGACAAGTAAATACTTGTCTGTTTGAGAAAGAGAAGAATAAATACAGTAAAACTTCCCTAACTCGAATCTCAAGGTACAGGATAAAAGATTCGAGTTAGGGAAACTTCGAGTTATAGAAAATACACAATAAAAATATGTGAATAAATTAGTTGTTTATTTTAAAGTATTCAGTAATTTTCTTTTGTATTTTACAAGACCACCTTTCATTTTCTACAAAATCTTCCACTAAATTTAAAGAATTGTATATATAATCAGAAACATACAATCATCAATAAAAAGAACGAAACATTAGTGTTCAAGAAAAAAGTTCGACTTAGAGAATACTTCGAGTTATAGAAGTTCGAGTTAGGGGAGAGTTTTACTGTATATAACTGAGAACCAAACGTAATATTTGACGAAAGATATAAAATTCTTCAATTACT
Source organism: Leistus spinibarbis (assembly GCA_933228885.1). Lineage (NCBI taxonomy): Eukaryota > Metazoa > Arthropoda > Insecta > Coleoptera > Carabidae > Leistus > Leistus spinibarbis. The sequence continues at coordinate 5,188,259 of OW121793.1, forward strand.
CAAAAATTCAAAATTATACTAGATGGCTAAAATCACACTCCGTCCAACGAATTAAATTTGAACTAAGCCACTTGAATCACCATATGTGACAATCCGGCAATATTCGCTGAATATTGAATTGCTAAGCATGAATTTAGATTGGAGTTTTGAGATGAATTCGAATACTGATTAATGTGTTGATGTAATTATCTGATACTGGGTTTGTTCCGTCGCACAATCCTGCAATTGAGGATATACAACCAAAAGCAGAGAGTGTGAGAGTGAGGGGGGAGATAGAATGAGAGAGAGAGAGAGTAAGAGAAGAAGGAGGAGAAGAAGAACAAGGTCCATCAAGCCTTCAAGGCAGAAAGCACTTAATGTAAATTGCCAAATAGCTAAAAAGTCTTTCGCGAAACTTTCCTCATAACATCAATCTAAACTTTGGCTGAGGATGAGGAGGAGATGAGACTTGTACTCATTCCAAGGGCGATTGCCCCACTGTTAACTAGAAGAATTCACTATTTATCTTGCTGGGCAATGGGATAGTAATTCGCAAATTCTATTATTTTATCCGTTTTTACTCGCTAAAGCGTCTGTAATGTTTTCAGAATTTAAAAATACATCCACCAAAATGCGTATCACGTTTTTTTTTATTTAGAATATGTATATAATACATTGGTCGGTTGTTCACTCATAAGACTTGTTTGTAACTGAATTTTCTCTGAAGGTACTGGGCATAATTTAAGCCAAATACTTATAACATGATTGCTGTAGTCACATTTTAATTATAGCCTATGTACTTCCGGAGTTATTGACAAATTACAATTTTTTTATGTATGTATAGTTTCTTCAGATTAAACACAAAACGCAAAAAATTTATTTTGAAATTTAAATTACGCATTTAAATAATTGTTTTTAATGAGTCGGGACGATTTATCACTGGGAATCATGCACAAACTTTGAGTAACGGATTACAATAATTATCTGTCCAAAAAAGGCGATATAAAAATGTTCCCTTAATATTCCACTGAGATTGATTATTAAGTAGCGCTGCATTTATTGGTGCCTAAACCAATGATTGTTCTTATACCATTTTGGAAGTTTTAATTATTTGTTAAAATAAAAATTTAATTCATATTTATTATTAATTTGGTGTATTTCCATCGAGATTGATTATTAGTCCCGCTAGATGTATTGGTGCTTAAATCAATGATAGTTCTTTTATGTTGAGGATTTTTTTTTTAAAATTATTATTATTAAAAAAGTTTAGAATTATGTTTGGGAAAATATATATCTTACAGGATGCGAAATTCTAAATGTAGAATCGCTACTTTAGTCTGGCGTATCTGTTGCAGCCAATTAGCGAGGAAAAAGTCCAAAAATAAATGTAAATCTTTTCGTTCCAAAAATTCATGTGTTTCGTAGTTGGTTCTCGAAGTATTTGATTTTTTTGTTTTTGTTTTACAACCTTTTTGTTATCTTGATGTATTCTTTAGACCAAGCATATTTATAACCCTTACCTGTATACGTAATTATAGACTATATATATATATATACCTACCTGAACACACTGCATTGCCTGCGAAGCAAAAGAGAAAGAAAGAAGACAAAAGCAATTATCATAAATTAAATTATGTTTTCTTAACGTTAGATTATCTCCCAAGAGTTGAGCCCACCATATAATACGGAATATTACTTTTATAAGTTATATATTTCAAATTGAAATTTTCTCTTGGATACATTTTACTATTTCAACTTTCTTGGACTACTTCGTCAGTTGGAAACAAGTTTTCTAAACTTTTAAATCAATATTGAAATTTTATATCTAATAATTGCAATTGTGCAGGCACTAATGCTACCAGCCGAATATTTTTAACATTACTAAATAAAGTAGCGAATTTTCCAAATTATTGGAAAAAACCTAATTTTTGTAATATTATGTTTAATGCAATTTTCCAGAAAATGTATGTTTTTTTTTTGTGGGAACTTTTCAAACCAAATTATGAGATTTTAATATTTGAATCTTAAGAACATTTTCTTTGTGTTTAGATTTATTCCTATGGTAGGTTCTTTCGGACTATTTTCAAAATAGAAATATATATTTAGAGTATCATCATTTATTATTCATTTTTTGTTGTAATCACTTCCAGGGACCTAAAGGTATCATCTTGAAAATTAAGCAATAAAAAACATATATTTCCGTTAATTACAATATTACCTCTTAGACTTCCTCCAAACTTGTATAGAACGCGTATTTCCGTTGTAATAGAATTACTAAATTAGTCCAGTTATAAATTAAAATCTTGAATAGTAATATTAACTTGTTAGATATTAATTTATGTTAATAAGTAAATTTACATATATTTTTTATAGTGTAATAAACAAATTATTGACTAAATTTCATTTGAGTAATGTAACGACCGAACAATTAAGCGCTTCGTACCCGTATACGGCCCCCGAAACTTCAATAATCTATAATTATTCCAGAAGTACTTAAAGGTACATTGACAATTTAATTGTGTAATGACGTGATAAATAATAATCCCGCAAATACAATTTATTTTTAATGATGGTACATTTTTTTTTCTTTTTTTTTTTTCTTCAAATAATCGTACAAGTGTTGCTTTTCTTTGGTAATAAAACGAGTCGACTGGTAAATGAGGTGTAAACGTAACGGGAGACGTTGCTTTGAGTCTGTAACATCTGTTGTGGACGAATCGGACGCTCTGCTCTGCTTTTAGGTGAAAATAACCATTCTCTAAACCTGCTTTTTTGTCAATGAACCCAACTGTAATTAACTGATGGCTGGCATGTGCTTGTTCGGTAAAAAAAAATACATTAACCCTTGTAGGTACCCATGTTTATGTGTGGTCCAAGGGGACATTCGATTATTTATTAGACGTGTATTACAACATATAAAACTGACATGTTATAGTCGCATTAGTATTCATTTTATTAGCCTAATCACTTTCCTGTACATAGTGAAATGGTAATATAAATTGTTATTATAATGAAAAGAAAATTATAACAAGCATAGGTACAGGCACCTAAAGCTTCAAATCGCTCAGAGGAGGACATATATTTAATATTTTTTCCGGGCTTTGGGTTAACAATATGAAAAAATCTTGTACCACATTAACCAGTGGTATGTAAACTTTTATTAGAATTTGAATGGTATGTATATATGTGTCGCACCTCCCATTATTCTCGCCACTGACAAGAGATCTCATTTGTGACATGTTAATACATCGGGTACCTCCTAACTATACATAATATATGTAGACACAGACCATCATTTGCATAAAAAGGAAGACCACCTTGCTTGTAAATACATTAATAAATTAGTTGAAATCTATAAATATATTTGCTTGTTAATCAGACGTCTAAAATATTGCATTTGCATTTAACAGATTCATGTTTTTTTTGGTTGATTTTTGTTTCAACCAAACGACCACTTAAGCGCTTCGCATAATTCGTGCGGCTAACAATATAAACAATACCATATAATTTTGTCTTTTATGGTGACATAATCTATTTAAATATAAAATATAATTGATTTATATGATCTGTGTACTTCATAAACAGTTGTTTTTTGCAAAATTCTTTAACCAGTCAAATTTTTAAAATACATTTTCAATGTTCAGGGAAGCATTAAATAGATATTAGAAGTATAAGAAACTGGAGTAAAGGCCACTCCAGCTGTTTAATTTATCTATAGTAATTCGCAACTCACCTTTTTTGACAATATAGCTAGACAGTGCGTTTAAGTTGAGAACAGTTTAATGCGGTATGTTTAACACGGCAATATGTATGTTTAAATAGTAATGACGAAGAACTATAGTGAATATTATCGGCAATGTTGACCTAAATGAGGTTTATGATAAGTCAATTTGCTGGCAAAGAGATACCAGTTTCCTAGATCGTTTTTTCCTTTTCGTAGTCGTATGCTCCAACCAACTGAAAGCGATTTCCATAAAACGAACATTGCACTAGTAAATTACGACCTCTCACTAACCTACTTGCGACTCGCATTTGCATAATTACTGCCAACGAATAATATATTTATATTGGAACGTTCAAATTGATTGCCACAACATTCCTCTCGTCTCCAGTCATCAGTATTAACCAAATTCCTTGCTGGAGTATTATCTCCAGTATTATCCTGATCTTCCATATAGCACTAAGTGTATCCCAAATACACATCAAGAAATAGTTTTCATCAATATGTTTTCCCGTGGACATTTCCTGTCTACTACTTATCAATAACTGACAATATTTTAATTCTGGAATCTTGTCACGAATTTGACAAAGGTTTCTATATATCTGTTTTGTCTATCACAATACTTTCTTATAAAATGCCGGTTTATTTCATTATTTTGTTTTAAATTCATGAAACAATATCAATACGTACGAGTATTAAATTTGGGACACGTAAATGTAAAGTATCTATTTTCAAAAGCAATTTTTCAGTTAATGTTAACCATAACAAAACTTTACTACCTATTAGCTATTAAAACAATATAATTGTTGAATATAAGAATGGTCCTACTTTTTTCCCAATTGGGAATTTGAATATCCTCTCAAGTGAATCCCTATACCAATTGAATTCGGTAATGGAATCTATTGTGTTCTGTAATAATCATTGCACATTAATCTATATTGATGGAGTTCATTGTAAAAGACAGACGAGATGGAGAGAACATATACGGAAATGCATAATCCCAAGCAACATGATTTATGTGTTATTCATAGATAACTTCGCACTCTATTGTATATTATGTATAGAAGCGCTCTTAGAATGCAGTAGTGTGAATATTGTTAATATTGAAAATTTTGCATTGAATTCACAGTTCAAAATGTTTCTTTTGAATTTGAAATTCTACCCAAATTAATATTAAATATTTACCAATATTATTTACATCCGACAACTATCAATTAATTGATTATAAAATGTATATTATAATACTTCCAAATTTAGCTCGTACGGCAGTAGAAAAAGTCGTGTATCAGTTACATGGGCGAATAATAAAGCTGGAGTGGCCATCACTCAACTTTCAAATACATGCACTATTTATATAATATTTTTTTATGGATTTAAATGGATGTTAATGCCATGAAACAATATCAATATGTGTAGTAACTAGTTAAATGTAAATGTAACATAGCTATTTTCAAACCCTAATTTTCAGTATATTTTACATTTTATGAAAGAACTTTTTAAACAAAAGTGGTTAGACATTTAAATATCTTCAACTTTTATAAGAATCAAATTTTCTTCAACTCTTACCGTTTTTGAGTAAAATTAAAAATAAGAGCAAGGGTGCATTTATAATAGAATTTCTCCACGGCAAGTTTAATAGCTATTTTTATTTGGCGCACACGAATAACAACCATCCTGCTTGCACACTAAACTTGGTGGAAGTAGGACAGGTTGTCCATATTGTTGCGATTGATAAAGATAACTAATTTTTACTCGGAAACTTGACGTGAAACAAGGCAATTATAAACTGTATTGTTACTTGTGGTAGTTCGCATAATATATAAATCGTATATTCAAATCCGCATATATTTATGTTCATATCAAATATTTCCATTCAAATTTCAAAGTCGAATTGCCCTTATACTTCTGAAATTAGCCCTAATGTATGTTTTTATAAGAAAAGCAGTTAAACCTTAATACAACGGACTTCGATATAACGAACTTCGGATATTTTAGAAAATAATATACATATTTCATTTAATTAAAAATTTAATATGCACATATCTTTTAAATGTAAGATAGAACATGTTTTTCTATTAATTTTTCCTGATTTTTTTGGTTTGTTTTGCACGAGGGCAAGGAAGATAGACTGATGGGAGTAAAATTAAACTGAAAACATTTTTGTAAAATAAAATTGTTCATGCTTAATCTTAATTATAAACATACGGATTCGGAATTCCTACTTTGTTATATTATATAACGGAGTTGTAGCATTCACACTGCCTCGCCCTTATGAGTCAGGATATATCACATTTGTGCTCTAAGCATCTAGTCCTTAGAACAGATAAGGGCCATGTTTACATTCTTAAAACATGTTTGGCTGACCAGACTATACATGTGGAAATATGATTCCAAAATAAATCCAATAAAAATGATCTCAAACTTATTTTATATACGTCGTAGCACCATTTGTAGGAAGTTGTGAAACAGGAAGTGTGACCTGACCTGACTGAAACTAGTATATATGCAGCTCTATACAACGCTAGAGTAGAACTATAGAGTATCGAGCTTTTAGGGTATTCGAAAGGAATCAAATAAGAATCCCTTTTATTTATGCATTACACGTTCCCGAGATATATTTTCACTTCATATACTTGCGATAGGAACAGACAATGAATTTTAATGGGGGTATTAACGCCCTTACTGTTTTCAGTTCGCGTACAAAATAAAATCGAACATTCACCATTCTTTCCCCCCACCTCATCCTCCCGTCTAATACTCTTCTTCTTCTTTTTTTTGTCGTGCTCTTTTCGCTTCTTTTTATTGTCATCGTTAATTCTGTTTTGTGCCCATATTCAAGTAATTGAAGGGGTATTAGATGGAATATTGAAAAATAAATTGGAACGCGAAATGGAGACGTGCGCGCCGTTTATTTATTATTATTTTTAATAAGATTCGGTTGAATTTTTAATGAGTTTCGTCGACGGAATTTATATTAAATCTTATTAGAATCTAGCTAGGATGGTTGTGTGTGTGTTTTTATTTAAAAAGCGTCGACGTTGTTTATAATGAATATTTTAATATGGTTATCGAAGTTTTAACTAGGTGTCTAGTCTGAATTGAAAGGAATTTGTATTTCAGAAATTCGAAATGTGTTTTCGATTATGTAAAATACTACTCGAATATTTCAAAGATTTTTTTGGGAATCATGAAGATATGTACCGGCATAAATTTCCACAATTACAGAACACTGAAGATATATCTCTCAGTAAACATTATTATTTCAAACAGTTATATTGAGTGCAAGATAAGATAAATGAACAGAATTTGGATATATATAAATATAAATAAACCATGTATATCGATTTAATTTATGTGATATGGGCGAGCAGGATCATCAACAACAATGGAGCGATATTATTTATAAAGCCTGATAATTCCTTTTTCAAATGTTTTACTAGTAATAAATGTACTACTTTGTATTGTGATGTATAAAATGATGTATTGTAACCATGACAATGTTCGAAGCCGAGATCTTAACGATTATACAGCAGGAATATTGGAATTAAAAATATGAAACTTAATATTTATGTATAGAGCTGAAGAAAATCTCCTAATTTTGTAGATAATTTATAAACTGTTGGATATTGTTTACTCCTGTTACATTTTACTACCTCAAAACGACACGAGTTAGAGAAATATTAAAATTTTGTTGGTCAAGTTTTCTCAAAGAAATGCACCATTTCCTGGAAATTCGCTTTTGAATAAGTATTAACCAAAATATTTTCATGATAATCACAGTAACAACGTGCAAATTTAAAACAATATTATGAGCATTTTATCGGAGTAGCTCGTCAATGTTTTCTCGTAATAAGACAAGTATAAACATACCATCTACATATATTTTTGATTATATGTACAGCGAAGTCCAGTATAGGCCACTGACATATTCTTTGATTATATACTTTAAATAGTCGTTTGTAGGGCACTAAAGATTTATAATATCGATTACATCTTATAAATAATAAAATTTCTTACATTAGTATGAATTAAAACAATTATTACTTAAACAGAAACAGATTTTAAAAAGATGTTGCCATGTAACTATTGTGCTCTGAAGGGTAGATATTGCAATTGCTAGAAATACAAGTGTAAGCTCGTTGTAAAACATCCGTGCGACATATGGCACTAGGTGTTAACCAGTGCAGAATGCACATAATCGTTTATGGCTAATGTTGAACTTAAAGCAGCATGTAACAGGTATATTAGGAAGCCATACTTGCCATACGATACCTACTACACTCGGTTTATATATTAACTCGGACGCATCAGTGCATAGGGACATCACTGTAAGGAGCTTCGCTCTCCCCTCTACAGCGAAATTCCCTCTCCTATTCCTGCAGGAGTATCCCCTCTCCATGTCTAGAAAGGAGAAACAACGGACAGCGGTCGCGTGCCGGGACGTTACGCTGCGAAGCTCTCTCCTTCAGGAGCTTGCATCCCCTCCATTCCGTCCCAAAAGAGCGGCGAGCGTTGGACAGCGGTCGCGTGCCTCCACAACGTTACAAAACAAGCTGTAACGCTGCTGAACACGCTGTTCACGTCACGTCACGTAGCGCGCGCGCATGAACACGTTGGCGGCTATGTTCGGTGTGACCTGTGGGGATTCCCCCTTAATCTTGGACGCCAGTCTGAAACATACATAGAGCGCCAAACCAACGCTTTGCTAGACTAGACCAACAGGCGGCCGACAAAAACCTACATGGTTACACACGAACACATACGGAAACTATTTTCTTCCGTCGGCTCCGAGAGTGAATACAAGCTCCCCACTGACAAGTCATGATGTCTCAATTGACCGTGGATAAATCGGCGTGCATTTGACATGGACTCACGCTCGGATTTTATTTCCGATTATAATTTCGAACAGATTTTAGCTATGGAAATAACGTTACCAACATTTTTACTTTATATTTATATTGATTAGAAGTAGTTCATTTTCTTAGCTTACATATCATAATCATTATTATTCGTTCAAAAGCGATCGTTATACAAATATTATTTTCTTAAAACTAATACTTTTATTTAAAAAGTATATTTTTCATCGAGATTTATTATAAAATCACAGTGCCATGAGATGAATATTAACTAAAAAATGATAAAATACTATTAAGAATGCAATAATTTGATATGCACATTATGGAAATTCAGTAAATAAAGATTGTAAGTAATAAAATGCATATATGAATGTTTATGTTTTATTCATAACGTGTCATTCAAATAAGGTTTTATAAACAATTTAATACATGGAAGTAATAAAAATAACAAAAAAACGTTAATGGTACATTATTCGTTTTACTTCTTATACAAGATTAAAAAAAAAAGAAGAAAGAAAAAGAAAACTTGTATTGGACATGAAAAGATAAATCCTAGTTTATATACGGCTTGATTTTAGATAAGGAGTTAAAATTACTAGTTCCCCCGGTATAAATTACCTTTTAAAAGCAAGGTTCTTGCATCGATAATCATCTTGGCCTGTATATTTTAACCCTACGTGACAACTAACATAGATTTTTGGTTACGATACTTTAACTACACAGGTATTCCTGTATTTAAGGGTTAATTAAATTGTATTTAATTAAAGGTTACAATTTGATAACAAATAGGGCTTTTTTGGTTTAGTTTAATTTAATTCTTGTTCCTACATTACTATGCATATGTACGCAATCTGTCTTTTTCTTTTATCTCTTCAAAATGTAGTGGTTATAAATAGGTTTTCTACTTTAAATATTAGTGGCTATAAAAATGTATGTAAAAAAAATAAAAATTAAAACATCCACTGAATATATAATATGGAGAGATAAGGCATTGGTATCTGCACCTATGCTTGTTCTAATACAGCGTTCATAAAATGACCCTGGCTTAAAGTTTTGGTGTGAAAAGGGAATTACCAAAAGATGCTTTGCATATCTTTTATAGTGGCAGCTTTAATTATTTGTTTACATAACCTTCTTTGGACAGCCTATATACTAGTTTATAATAAAGAAATATTTATTTTTAAAGGCACATAAAAATAACATAAAATAAATAATTATTTTATGCTATAATGACAGATTTATATACGAGCTACTTTTAATATGCCAAGACACTAAAAATAAAATAGCAATAAAACTAAAAATAATAAAATTAATTTTCAATATTGCTATGTCTGTTATTACTTATTATTATTATTAATTTTACTCTTATGATTGATTGCTGTGGAGTCTGTTCTGCTATATAAAATCTTAATTAAATCTACAAGGCAATCTTGTATTACAATTTTACGTTTAGCAATAAAATATTACGATACCCGACATCTTCCCCCATCGAGCTGTGAGGGGGGCGGTGTAAGAGACGGTAATTTAAAACGATGTTTTATACAAAAAAAACGAAGAATGTAAAGAAAATTTATTTGAAGATATAAAGAAGATAAAACGTTCTAGAAAATTACTAAAAATAAAACAGATTGATGTTTTCCCCCTCGCGTGACTGAAGGGGCAGACCAGGGGGGTCATTATTAACGCACGGCCTACTTTCTCGTTTCATAACATTTTTACAGATTTCATATATTGAACTACTATTACGTTGTCATGCGTAAATCACATCGGAACACAGAAAATAAAAAATAGAATATATGACACAAACGAACCGAATATATTTATGGCCGGCGATAAAAATTGTCATAATTTATTATTCTGGTTGGTTTGAGATATGTTTATTAAAAAATGGTCATAAATGGCGGACATATCAATCTATATAATAAAGAAAAATTGTTTTTATCAATTAGTTATTAGTTCGGGCAGGTTTTAAATAATATTTTAGAAATTTCATTTAATCACTTATACCATTTTCGAGATATTGAATTATTAAGAGTAAACCGTTACTCTCGATTTTTTTAAATAGAATATGCACGTCCGGGCTATATTTAAGTCTTTAGTTTAAAGTTTCAAAATTTAACCTTCAACCGTTTTCGCTTTTAGAGCATTCACACTTCGCAGATTCGTTCCGTGGGTGGTCGAAAAGGGAATGTTTATTAAAATATAGAGGTTGATTTTTTCTGTTTAATTACAATACTTCTTTACAAACAGTCGTATAAGAAAGTAAAATATAGTGTACGGAGACACATTATTGTTATTTTATTGACATTAAATACATCGTAAATGTTTATTTTTTTAAAATATTCTTCATGACTTCCTAGAAGAAATGGAATTTGAGCACAGATTTCAGTTGACTAATTTCATATAAATCAAAATTTGACAATAGTGAAAGTACATACCTATTAACCTTTCTCTATAAACTTTCTTTAATCATAAGAATGACATGTTAAATTGTAAATTATCGCAATTATTTTAGATAAAAAACCCTATTCAGATTACATCATTCGTAAAGTAAGTTTAGCACACTCGTTCCTGCTACATAAGGTGCTAAGATGGACATGGCGGGCAATTTACACACTTGGAAATATATGATTATTTTTATCTCGTCGTACGGCAACACAAAAGAGCTATAGTATCTTGCACAAACATAATTTAGTATACATATGAGTGCCCTTGGCATTTTAAATCTAATAGCCCTGATAATTCTGGGATTATAATGCCCCAGAAACTAAGCCCTCCTTAATGCAAACCTTAGAAATGTTTTTTATCATCAAAGTAAATTACAAAACATATTTTTATTTTATATAAAGCTTCTTTGCATTAAAATAAATTAAAAATTGAACATATTGTAAAAAATGTACATTACTTTTACTGTAAAACTACAATATAATATTATTTAACTAATATTAGTTAAATAATTTGTATTTTATTCTAAGTTTCCTACAGGGGCGGACTGGCCACTTTGGCACTGGCTTATTTAAAAAATTAAAGTCAGTCTGCGGCCGTTTAGGTCGCTTTTTCGTGTAAATATCTCCTGGGGCGCATATCATGCCTCAATTTACTCATCTTATTTCGAAAATGATTTTTACTAATATAGTTGTATACTCTACACTCCTTTTGTGTTATGTTATCTTTATTAAAAGGAACGCGGATAAACCGGGCCTCTTAGTTAACATTCACATTGAAATTATTTTCTTAATCTGCTCCAAATTTCCTAAATGTGTCTATAAAGCTTCATTATTTTTATAATTGTAAGTTGACATTAGAAGCCATATGAATTTACATTTATTTTTTACAGTGCAATTACATTAATTGTATTTTGAATTGTTATATCTTAACAAGGATCAGTGAATATAAGTATATTTTTGATAATAAAAAGTTATATAAGTCCCGTGAAAGGCATTTCTGCCTGCAAGTAAGCTTATTGGAAAAATTAATGTTTAAAACTGATTATAAATCGTTCATAATTTCGTGTAGGTATTTACAAAATTGTGTAAACATATTTGAAGTATTTTCAATTAAAAGGCAGAAAAAATGTGTGGCATTACAGCTGTCAACACATTGTAAAACATTCTTGAAAGCAGAGCTTTTTCAAGGCTGACCACTGTACAGAGTATTATGGGAAAATGATAATTTATTTTGAACCATTGACCTCTTGTGAACTTTTGTATAGTAGACATCTTGTTTGAGTAGGCGTGCACCTCTTGTGCCTCCCTTCGCCCCCACTCTCCCCTATTCGCTCTTGTACACTTGTTCTCATTGGCTGATCAGAGAGTTGTTTTGTTTTAGTTATTCCTCTATAATTATATGGTTTGTCTGTGTGTATGTGTGTGTGTGTGTACGTTTGTGTGTTTTTTCTTCATCAATCATCGTTGATAATACTGATTTGTTGGTTATTGCACATTACCTTATCTTGGTTTCTCCTTCGATATTATTTCCCATGATAATTATCCTGCTTCTCTCTTTCCTCCTCATATCCTTTGTTATTACTCTTTTGTGTATATATGTTATAGCTTTTCGATTTCAAATAATATTAGTTTGATAGCTCATTTTTCTGGGCTTGTTGCAAGTAAATAGCTATAATTGAAATTTAATTTGAAATTTATCTTATACTTAAATCAAAATGATTCATATATATTGTAATTATGTAGCATACAATTTATGAATATCAAAGACCCTGTTCTTATCTACATTAAAAAGGAATAGAAAACTAAACTATAAGTCAATGTTGAAATTAAAATAGCAGGAGTGGCCTTCATTCAACTTTTCTTTTTCATTCACTATTGGTATTTTAATAGGTAATGCTTATTATATTCACCCAACGATTGCTATGAAACAATATAAATATGTATTGTAACATGGAAGACATAAGTAAAACACAACCATTTACAAAGGCAATTTTTCAGTAAATGGCACATTTTTTAGCAAACTTTTCAAACAAAAATTGCTAGAATTTTTAATATCTGCAACTTTTATAAAGAACACAATCTCTAACTCTTATTGTTTTCGATATAAACAAAAAGTAGCAAGAATTAAGCTTTTCTTCCGGTTAAGATACAAAAGTAAAAATTTCTCAGAAGATATGCCATATTCGAAATCGAGAAACTGATTCACACCGTAAAATGGTACTGGGCGCTAAAAACTGTTGTTTTTTTGTTAAATTTGATGCTAGTATGTATTATGTTATTATGGACGTGCAAACTTGTTTATAACACATTTTGACACACAACATTATGAAATATTTTGATTCGTGGTTAAAGGCACATAACATTTAAATTGTATTACGTTGATTGACATGAACTGTCGTAACACAAACAGGGTTTTATTCGGGGCGGACTGTATTTTATATTTTCTCCGGTAGATAGCAAGGAATTAATCTCGATCTTATTCTTCTGAAGTTAGAGGATCTTGTTTACTGTAGGTCCAAAAATATTTTAATTTGTTCTATAACCTACAAAATGTATGTAAACTAACAGATGATTAGCTTTAATTACATCTTTTACATTGCTAATAATCTTAAAACTCAAATAAATTGATAATTTTATAGGTACCTTTAAAATTAAATGAACCCATGTACAACGCAAATGTAAACGTAGTGAAAACAAAACTCACAATGTGATACATGCATCACGATTAGTCACAGTGGAATCATCGGTAACAAAAGAGTCTTTCGCATTACATTTACTTACTATTGCGCAAGACCAAACCTTCGTAAATTCAACTATAAGTACAAGAAAGTCCAGTATCCACATTTTCTACACATATCGTTGGCCTAGGAGCTTTAAGTACCTGAGAGCCATGGTCGGCCATTCTGATGACGAAACCAGGAAATTTTAATGTTATACATTTCTGCTTAAATTTAAGAATATACTATACAAAACACATCAATCTCCAACCTGAATTATTCGAAAATTACACCGGGAAAAAGATCAATTACAAGCAATCAAATATCATTCATGGCAAGTTGCAGTGGTCATAAATCTTGACAGCTTTCAGTAGCACATTTTGTATTTATGTAACATACATTGAAACAAAACGTGAAACAATGCGTATCTCGCACGCGGGCTAATGACGAAACAATAGCCAATTATTCTTTCGTCGTGCGACGGATCAGGAATCATTTTTATTTTTTCAGTCATTTGTCAGTGCGTGCGTGTGCGTGTTTTTCAAGTGTCGATGGAATCACTGACACGCTGTCGAATCGCTGTCGACCATGTTCCGTTGCGCAAGTGACGCATCCGGAAAATACAAACAGCTTTTTTTCTCTCTCTTTCTCTGATGGGCTTTTACATGTTTCACACTTTGTCAAACGACAACTTGAGGGAGCTTTTTGTTATCGCTTGATTCATTAACACTTTCGGTTTATTGATGTTTTGATGCCTCAGTGCACAAAGGTGATATTTCTCATTGTTACATTTAAAAGGAAAAACTCAACATTCTAGCATTTTTTGTACATTTATTCCACTTTTAATGTAAAATTACACTTATGAGGTTTTAAGTTATACTTTTACTACCGTCTACCGAGTAATGCAATAATAATTATACTGGATATAGAACTAGTAAAGTTACATGAATTTATTATATAAATTTACATTAAATATGATTTATTATCATGTTTACTTTCTTGTACAAGTCACACAGGAAATATTATAATCACGAAAAAATTTAAATTACAAATTATTAAGCATTTTTTTTAGATGACTGTGTGTATGTATATATGTATATGAACGCTGTACAATAATAACTGTTGAAAATGAAAATTAATACTTTAAATTTGAAATTTATGTGTACGTAGCCCGAATATAAGAAAACGCCTTTTTGATAAAAAATAAACCGGTAGTAAAGGTTAACTCGTACTATTTCCTATCTATTTATAACTCTAAAACGGTTGAATTATAAATAATGTACTTTTTATAAAAGTCACACATGTAAAAAATTCTTATACCTTCCGTTTTTTAATTAAGCTGGAGTGACCTTCACTCCATTTTCTTATATTGTCACTATCTATGTACAATATTGCAAAATTGTAACTACGATTGCTATGAAACAATATCTGAATAAATAGAGAAACATAAATGAAACAAGTCTATTTTATAAAGCGATTTTTCACTAAATAATAAATTTTTCGGATAATTTTCGTTATAAAAGTTGCTAGAAATTTCATTGTCTTATAAGTTGCATTTTTTCTCTTACCGATGCCGTTTTTGAGATACTAAAAAAGACGAGTAAATTAATTACTTCCGGTTAAGATATTGTTTTTAAAAATAAATTTTCCCTGTACAGGTTTTAAGTTTTATAATTCTGTAGAGCTATCATAGACACACAGACATACACACACATACACACACAGCAATCATTTCGAAAATAGTCAGAAACGTGTCAGTGATGATCAAAACATGCATTTTCGTTAAAATTTCGAGTTACAATACTTCCTTATATATATTCGTATAAGAAAGTAAATATGTTCTATTTACTGGACAATCGCATTAGAAATTAGTAAATGTATATTTTGTATCCATGGATAACGTAATTACTATATGCTTTTTAAGATAATCGTAGATTAACGAATGTCGAAATTAAAATAACAAAAGTAACACAATATGTTTGTTGTAACAAAATTCAAAATTATATTCTTTGATTAAGCAAAATCGATGTGTAGCCAAGAAAATTGGCAGCCCTGTAATATAATATAATGTCACCCACGATAAAGTACCGAATTTCCCAAAATATAATATTGTTTACTACAAAGTTTAAGTATAAATTTATTTATTCAAGAAATTTAATTCTGTAAATTGGTGTAGTAAATTTAAAATTTGTTTATTTGTTTGAAAATTTTAAGTAAATATTTTCTGAATATAATATAGAACTAGTATCCGGTTTGGCAGCTTTCCAAATGCTACAATTTTATTTATAGAAAATCTATAAAAATATTCGTAGAATTTACATATAAATAAATTTCAAATACGAAATATTACGCAAGCTTGAATCAAATAAAATTCAAACTTTTTTATTGAACTAATTTATTTTCTGTATACTAAAAAACAAACAAAACCTTGTTGAGAACTTGTTCTGCAAGCTGTACTAACTTATATTAACATGTTATTTCGTTCATAATTTCTCGTAATAAATTTATAACTGGAGTGGCATTCAGTCGACTTCCTTATACGTAGTTTTTAGCTCGCCGTACGTTGTACAAAAGAGCTAAAGCAATCAGTAGTATGTCTGTAGCATTTTTGGATCAATAATTGTCAAACCAACCAATACTCCATAATAATACTCTGGAATTGTACCATTTAGCGTATTATTATTACGTTACTGTTTCTTTAATATAAAATATAGATTCTTTCTTTAATTTTCCTTTTATCAATACATATATTCAAATATAATATGTTCAATATTTATCTGCAATAACCAATACGCTCGAAACACGTTTTTAGTCGATCTATTTGTGTTAACCGGTGGAAAGTGACAAATATAAATTATTTTAGTCTATTTTTTTCCTGTTAAAGGTTATCAGCCATAGTTCATACAATTTGTTAAACATAATCTGCATACACGCGCTTCTATGGCAACATAAATAAGACAGTTAAGATTTTCCGTAGTAGTTTTTTGTAATTGGTACATATTTTGAAGATACTTTCAAACTAAAGTTATATTAGTATCTTTCTTTATGAACATAACTATTATTACCAAAAGAGCAGCTGTTCTAGTGATATTGGAGGAAGGACAATAAATGCAGAGTAAACATGCACTTCCGGTTTAAATATTCATTTCGAAAATAGGAGGTCTTAAGTTTGATGTTTCATAATTTTACGTTCGACACAGATGTCATTCCGAAAATAGGCACATTTGATTCAGGGAGGGCCAATACGTGTATATCCGTTGAAATCTCGAATTCGATTTTTTTCATGATTATATTACATACGTATTACTGTGCATAAGAAAGTAAAAAGTAACAAGTGTAAACAGTTATTTCCAGTTGACATATTGTTTACAAAAATTTGAGGCACGACCAGAGACCGTAAACAAATTTAAAGTCTTATAATATTCAACGGTTTTGGCTCTAGATCGTTACAGGCACACAAGCAGACAGACAAACAGGCAGACACACAGACATAATTCCGCAAATAGTCACATTCGATTCAGAGATGGTCAATACGTGTTCGTAAATTTTCATGATTACAATACTTGCTTATATACATTCGTAAAAGAAAGTAAAAATATCCGAACCGGATTCAAGCCTGTCAAAATTTAGCACAATCGTTCGTCACTCAACCCGATTTTTTATTTGTACTTAATTTGAAACATAAACTTCACATAGACACACCCCGTATTCGTCTGAAACTGAAGTCTAAATTATAAGCTTACAATTTAATTTGTGGCGTACGTAATTTATTGATCGACTAAGCTATAATTAATATCCATAAATAAAATGATTTACATCGTCTTAAAAATAGAAAAACGCTGTTTAATACTTTATTGTTTATCATCCTGTTCACCTCGAAATTTAATTTAACTCGTTTCAGCGTTAAGGAAGACAGTTATAAGGACTTGACCTTTTCAAATTTCAATTATATTTATTCATAATTTTGTTGTGGTAACAATTTGTTTTCATTATCACATTTTTTGTAGAGTTTTATTCATTATTTTTATACGTGAGTAGTAATTTATTTTTTATTTTTATTGTTTAGTATGCGAGATATGTTTCATCAGTTTATTTTAAGTAGCTTCGTGAACAGCATTTTAAGTAACTGTTTTTACATGTTGAATCTTTATTCATATCAAGTATTTAACACCGCTTTATACTATATTATGGTAAATTATATCAAATTGATAATAACACACATTACAGATAAGAATTTCAGTACCAAATCCTAATTTGAATTATTTTATAGTAATAACAAAACGAATGTTAAAATTGTATGTGCTCCAACGTTTCAAAATCATTTATATGTATTATGATTATAATTATGTTAACAAATTTAATTTGAACTTGGACTTGTTTGAAAATTCAAGTTTGTATTAGGCATTAACATGTAAATTTTCTAAATTTTCTCACACATTTAAATGTCTTTATCAGAATAACAAACAAACAGACAAATACAGAAAGTTTATGTTTCCGTAGGTCGGAGATTAGTTTTATTTGTTCTATATTTCACACATTCCATACGATTTAATATAATTTACCAGCTTAAACAATTTATTATGGTGCTTGGGTTAACAGTCGCTGCCATGTTTGAATAGCTTTTACATGTGTCGTAAATAAAATTCGAAATTTATGGAATGTTTTTGTTGTATAAATATACAACACACTGGGAAACATCTCTTTACATTATAAATATACATACATACACATATTAAAATGTTTTATTTTTATTCAAAATATTATCTGACAATCTAGTACCTACCTGTACTTATATAGCCCGTCTAAAGATAACTATGTAAACAAAAAAAAATCTCAAACCTTGACTTTCTTATACGTGTAATTAAAGAATTAAAAAATATTGTGTTGTATATTGTATTATTTGATTTCAAATAGTAAGTTAACGGTATTTCGATAAGTTTCTCATTACATGGTTTTATTTTTGTTTTAATTGTTTTCATTCGTTAAAACTGCGATTATCATGAATTTTGTAATTTAATCATTTCAAAAGTGATTTTCCATTAATTGGTACGTCTTTTGGGAAAACTTTTACATTTATTAAGAATTCCCCACTTTGTACTTTAGTACCGGTTAAGATATTGTTTTCAAAAATAGGGTTTCTTTCAGATCTATATACAAAGTTTAACCCTAAATTTCGAGGTCGATTTTATTGTAATCAAAATACGTATAAAATGAGTGTATATATTATTATTTTACTCTAAGGTCTAATAGTCTATTTTGTAGCTTAGATTTGTTGATCAGTACCTATTATTAAAATCAATCAATGGAGACATATCGTGTTTTAAAACACTAGTCTCAACCTTTTATAATTTACATTTTTCGACGTCGAATCGTTTGTAACACACAGTTGAATGCCCTCTGCATCAGGTGCCCAGTCCAGTCTTTCTCTCTTGCACAAAAAAGAGACGAGGTCTATACCTCTGACCTCACTTAAAAATCTCTTCTTGCTCCGCACCACACCGCACTTCTTCATCGAGACCAGACCCGCCCCTAATTACAATTTGATTGGAATTGCTCTTACGTGATTCGATTAATTAATAGTTTTCTGTTAAAAACCGGACACAGAAAAAAACTACATACATATATAATTATCTGTGTCAGAGCAGAGTATCTTTGAACTTTGAAATCTTTTCATTTCTATTGTGCCCAGCTGCAACACTAATACTTTACTCCGAATCTACATTTTTTTAAATATTAACCTTTTTAGCTCGCCTTTTGATTAACATTTAAAAATGTTATAGATATAAAAAGTCTTACATTTAGTTTTAGATTATATTGATATAAAGAAAAATTAAAAATTATAATAATTAATAATTTTTTTCGGGCTTTGGGTTAACAAAATTAAAAAATCTTGTAGACATAAAATACCTTAGAATTTTCAGTAGAATTTTTAAGTGTTTCAATTATTTTTATAAGAGCAGTATTAAGGTGGGCTGAAAATTTTGGGGGCCTATAACTCGGGAAGTATACGGGCGATTGGATTTAAACTGCGAGTTCAAATGGGATGCCAAATAATATGTGTACCAAATTTGGAGTGAATCGCTCCGGTACCTTCAGAGGAGTAGAGGGCACAAATTTGGTCTTACGAGCGACCGAGCGACGACTAACATCCAAGTATATAAGTTATATACATTTTTGGATTCAGGGCGACGAGACTAACACTTTTTCTTAATGAAATTTTATGATCCGAGAATGCTACAGACACACGACCGAATGCTTAAGCTTCTTCGGTACTACGTACAGCGAGTTAAAAAGGAATAAGTTCAGCCATTAAAATAACGAAAGTATATTATATGGATAAGGCACCATTATGCTTTAAAGGTACCAAATATTTCGATACTAATAATAAAACATTGAAAAGCGTTTCGCATAGAATACAAATATTTGGATTACTTTCCATTATATTTACAAAACGTTTAAGCATAGAATTGGACCTGTCGCCTTTGTGTTCGAATGAGTCGAAGCACAGAGAATGATAGTTACAAAATTCTAATCAAAATATCCTTAATACAAATATTACTATTATTTTCAATTTCCATACAAAATAATAAATCCAAAAATTATTGATGTACTAGTTAGAGTGATAATTTGCCTGCACTGACTCGAATATAAATTCATACAAATGAAATGTTATACGCAAAAAGCTCATTGATGATACGTGCTAATCCAACTAGTGAAATTGTTGCTAATAAAATAATAATATCGTTGGACATGCATGTATGTCGAATGTGTATGTGTTATAAATGTGTTAATTGCACCTGGTCAGTTTCACATGAACGCCAGCGGTTAAAATCCGTCAATAAACAAAATCCGTTTGGCGTTAGCGGTACCCTACGATATATAGTAGCGAATTTATCGGATGTCATGGTCACACACAACACGCACACAAATTGAAATATAGTCGATTCCACTTTGGATTTTCAACATCACTCACACAGCTTTTCCAGGAATAGTACCCGCATATTCCAGATATAACTCACAGAATATAGTATTTTGTTAAATGGAATGTATGTCCATTTTGTACTCTAAAAGGAAATGGAAGACACCTATATTACGTAATTTTTTTGTAGCAAGCATTTAAAATATATTATGCTTTCAATGGGGGGTATTTTCAATCGGAGGGTCAACTACTATAGTGGTTGATCCC
This sequence comes from Leistus spinibarbis, assembly GCA_933228885.1. Lineage (NCBI taxonomy): Eukaryota > Metazoa > Arthropoda > Insecta > Coleoptera > Carabidae > Leistus > Leistus spinibarbis. The sequence continues at coordinate 5,209,165 of OW121793.1, forward strand.
CATACACGAACATAAGGCGTATATTTCAGGCGAAATATGTGTTGCAAATCCCCCACAATGCGTTTACAATATATTCAATAATTTTACAATACATACATCAAATTGTATTGCAATAAAGTTTTTGATCCCTCATATTGAATTCAAATTTTTTCAAATATTATATAAAGCACAAAGATTACATGTCCATTGGCCACATCTATTCTTACGTTCTATATACGGTTTAGAAAATAATCCAATATGAGAGTAAATGTTAAAACTCTTTGTTATTAGTGTCTCGAAGTTTTTAGAAGCATTAGATCACAATATTAACATGTCCACATCGATATTTATGTTTTGTACATGTGTAGAATCCAGTTAAAAAACAATTATAAATTCATACAATTTATTATTGGTTTCGAAATATTTGGCATGTTCGCATTTTCTCATGTTTCCACAGATGTTGTTCTAGAGCCCAAAGGTGAATTGTTGGTCACATAGCTTTCTGAAACACTTACTATATCATGTATAAATACCAATAACCAATTCATAATAAAACAAAATATATGTAATAATCGAATCCAACTACTGGACGATAGGTTGGATAATTATAAAAGCGACATACAAATATTATTAAATACGTGAATGTATTTGTTTACACATTACAAACTTAAAAACCATCCACGAAACAAGAGAGGAGAGTCGCTGGAGAGTTCTTGTGGAGAGAGACAGAGTTCGCGATAAGTCATTATCATTCCATGGGAATAAAACATCACATCACAAGTCTTTGGACCAACAGAGTGCTGGAGCACACAATGGAAAAGCTATTACACACCTTAATTTAACAAAAGTCGTCTTGTGGCATGACCTTGAAACCGGATGGAATCCGGTCCGAGCAGGTGAACCAGCCACTGCCCCCCCTCTCTTCGTTCTTCTAAAAGAACAGGCGCAGAGGGGCGGTTGAAGTAGGTTGCTGCAGACAAGACGAACAACGATGGCTAACAACTAAAGAATAATATTTGTTAAAGCTACTCCCTGACAAAAGCAAAACTTCGTGTTCATATTTTGAACTATATTAGATCCACTTGGCAATAGAGTGTAGAATTCTGGATTAAAACGGTTTATTTTATAGTCTTCACTTCGCTTTTACGATGGGCATTAACATGTTAAATTCGTTTACTGCGCAGAATTGCACGCATGTTCCGTTGCACATTAGGATATTAAACAGTGGATTTGGACACAGCCATTAGCACATTTTATGCACACATACACCAGATGTGTGATATTTTTTATAATTTGTAGAATATTAAATAGTATATTTGTCATAATTTATAATTCTTCAATAATGGTATATGTATTAAGGTACGATATTTGTGTGCATTTTTATTCTCCTACACACTTTGTATTCTCCAGAATAAAGTAATATAAATTTGAAGTCACAGAGAAGCAATTATCAATTAAGCTTAGAATTGATAAGTAATAATTCCAGTTTGTTGTATGACATACAATGCTAACGTTTACAGCAACAAAATTTATAATTAATTGTGTTCATTTTGTTGTTGTAAATGCAAGCATTGTTTGTCATATTACAAACTAGATTATTATTTGTAATATCTAATATTAATTACTGTACTTCGTGTGAATACAGCTTAAGTTACACCAGTTATGAGAAAAATTCTGTTTTAATATATTGGATTCTATCCAAATTAGGGATTTTCATCTCGAATATAGTCAGAGTACAGAGTAAATTATATCGGATATAATTTACTCGGTTGAAAAGTTTTTATGGAAGAAAAAAACATGGAAAATATTTGGTTCTCTTTTGTTGATTTGGCCAGAGCATATTGGACACATATTATATAAGTACAAAAGAATATTGAACATGGACGTGAATTATCAACAATACGATTAAAAAATGAAATTTAACGAATTATCGAGTTCACAAACATATGTTTAATGTCCAGAAATTAATTACCATAATAAATGCCTTGTTTCAACTTTGTTTGACGTGAACTAATAGCATAACCAACTTTTATAAATTGACTAAATCTTTAAATTTCTTAAATGTATGAAGGTCACCGTTTGGTGAACAACGTTGGCAAACGTTCAAAACGTATTTTTGTATCACTTATAATGATTTGAATCTTTAGAATTCTGTTGCCTGTGTTACTGAAGAGCACCTGCATTTAAAATACATTTTTAATGAAATATCATTAATTCTTTGGCCAGTCATTCGAGAAAATTATTCAAATTGCTTTAGATAAATATTACTAACTCCAAATCTAATCACTCATTGGAGCACAAAAATCACATTTATATATATATATATATATATATATATATATATATATATATATATATATAAATCGGTTATTTTTGAATGATTGGCTCTTTGCCTAGTTTATATTAAACCCAGGTGTTGGTCCACATTCAGCTCCTTAAATTTGTACTCAAATTCAATAGTATAATAATGTATGTCTCATTTGTTGGAGAACATAAGTGGAACAAAAATGGAATCAAGTATAGGTGTTGCAAGCGTACAGCGTTATCAATGAATGTGGTGTGCCCGTTGGGATTGGTATTGCTCGTGGTAGAACACAGAGCACGCTCGAACCGACCGAGCGACCGGTGTGCTACAGGGTGTTTGTGCGTGCGTATGACCACACGACCGTGGTCCAGGCCAAACCAGACCAGACCAGACCACGTATATAGGTGTATATATGTATGTTGTAGTATACCCAGAGCCAACAGGTGGATCTCTCGTGTTCACCAGAGCCAACAAACACGCAAACCTACAACCACCAACTTCACTGTGGTGTGTGGCTCATACAACCATCGCACGTTGTCACAAACTGACCGCACTACTAAATGTCTACTAAAAGGACTACTTACACCAGCCTTTGTACACGTAAACGCCGAAAATTGTTCTTCTTCTCCTACAACAAGAAAATAAATCTGCCGTACTCTACACTGGACTTTCTACGTTTATTCAAGAATATGTATTGATATTTTGTGGTACATTTTTATTATGTTAGTTAAATTATGGTTTACATATTGACATTCGTTGATTCTACGAATTTCATGATACAATTTAGTAAGCAATTTACCACTAATACGTATTTGACAAAACATTTCAATTTCCTTAACTTTTATTCTCATCACATTTTCTCTAACTCGCGCTATATTCGAGCTAGCTAGTTTACGTTTTCAGAAATATGAAATTCTCTTCCTAGCTATACTCATATTTTTATCTCTCAACTGATTTATGGTAGAACGTTCCATATAACGAGAAAGCGGGGTTAGAATTTACTCGCAGCTCCTCTGCTGATTATACCAATCATACCATTTTGCTGATCATACCAATGGAGTAATCCTTGGTATAAACCGCAAGCAAATCCATATCTTTTGTTGATTAGGGTGTCTCGTGCTCGTGCGTCTCTAGTCTGCGCCGAATTAGGAGCTAGTTCTGCTGTTAGTGTATCTGTCTTATTTGTTCTATGACTGAGTGTGCTTAGAGAAATCCAGGAGGACCGGTAACGAGTTTACCTCTGGATTAGCAGATATAGTTTGATAACCTCTGAAACCTAAATAAATATAGGAACACAAAAATGAAACTCGAGCATATCTGATTTAATTCGTCTTTTTCTTAAATAGTCCATATTAATTTCGGGACGCCAAAAAGGTTTCTCGAGTTTCAAATTTTTTCATGATTACAATACTAACTTTTCTTCAAACTTCAACCAATAGAAAGTATAATCGTTTTTAAGTTTTTTTCCAACTTGTAATTGAAAGCAGTTTAAATTTGCAATGAATTAAAATTTAAACCCTATATTTAACATCTATAAATATTATAAACATAATGATGACACCATAAAAATAGTATTTAAATTAGCATAGCACATCCGTCCTTGGACCTCTAATTGAACAAGCAATTAAGTTACTTAAGTATGAATTAAATCATAATATAAGAGTTATTTAAATAACCATTTATTATAACATTTGAAGCAAGCACGCATATCATAACATATGTTTCTATCGCGCTCTCTTTCTCTTGTTTTTTTAGTCAAGTACTACAAACTGTAATATGCAAATGACTGTACACTACTTACGAAACATTGTGGGAAATTATTGTTGCTAATTCGAGCAATTAACTTAAAATTATTACTACCATAGATAATGGCAATGCCCAAAGTTTATAATTAGGAAGAATTATTGTGGTTTTCTTCAAATTACTTGACTTTGTCAAAAATATTAATTCTGGTTTACAATGATTATAATTTCATTTCTTTTTGTTTTAGGTGAGTTCCTAATACTACTTCCGATTTTGTTCCTGTGGTGAAAATGTAAGTAATAATTGCAAATTATTAATTGAATAATATATTTGTAACAATATTACTATTTAAACGGGCTTAAATCTGATTGACTGTCCAATATTACATTATTTGATGATTTCATTATATAAATTGTTGCATTTTGCATCAAATAAAATAAGCATAGACACTAAATTTCATGGTGAAATTATATGATAAATAGTATTGACTGTTACCAACATAATTGTTTTTGGCAGTTGAATTTGTGAAACTAACATGTATAAAACTAGTATAAGCGAATTTATTTATACATAAACTATAAGTGCGCTAAATTTCATCATTAATTAATGTTTCGATAAGTAACTGATAAAACCGATGGATAGGCGCTGATACCGAATTAAAATATCTGGAGTGGCCTGCACTCAACTTTCTTTTACGTAGTTTTCAATAGATAGATATTAATATATAATGAAAATAACTGGATAATTATACCAATTTATAATGGATCTGAATTTGAAGTACTTATCGTATTCACTCTTAAACAATCAAATTTCACAGTAAAACTCTGAAATTGTTAATTAATTATGTCAGCAAATATATAATATAAATTGATTCTATAATAATTTACCTGATACAATTTATTCTAATAAGAAATCAATATTTTAAATATTAATTCATACAGATAACTGTCAAAGGAATGCTTGTTTGTTCTCAATAAACAAGAAACAAATGATGTAACTCATGGTTGATTCGTTTTAAAAATAATAAAATTTGTCACAATTGTAGGTATCACCATGGCAACGTAAATAAGATATTTGAGTTTTTTCGTAGCAGTTTTCTCATAACTGGTACAATTTATGAAGAAACTTTTCAAACAAAAGTTGTGCGAAATATTAATATCTTTCATTATGAATATTGCTATTTTTGCCGTAAGTGTAGCCGTTCTAGTGATATCGGAGATAGAACAAAAAATGTATAGAGTAAACATGAACTACCGGTTTGAATATTCTTTTCAAAAATAGGAGGTGCACATCTAGGGTATATACAAGTCTTAAGTTTGAAGTTTCATAATTTTTCGTTCGACAGTTTTGGCCCTAGAGCGTTCACAGACACACACACACACAGACACACACACACACACACACACACACAGACACACAGACGTCATTCCGAAAATAGTCACATTCGATTCAGGGAAGGTCAAAACATGTATATCCGTTGAAATCTCGAGTTCGAAATTTTTCATGATTACAATACTTACTTATTACTCTGTAAAAGAAAGTAAAAATTGGAGTGATCCTCACTCGACTTTCTCAAACAATGTCAATATGCATTGAAACTTAGGAAACGTAAATATTATTTTTTTGTAAATGGCAAATTTTTCGAAAACATTTTTCAAACAAAAGTTGCTAGAAATTTGAATATCTTCAAGTTTTATAATATTGTTTTTCTCTAACTCATGCCGTTTTCAAGATATTGAAGAAATACTAAGAGTAAACCACTACTTCTGGTTAAGTTTCCAACAACTCGTAACTAGAATAAACAATTATCTCCGGTTAAAATATTGCTTGGAAAAATAGAAGGTTTTCTTCCGGGTTCAAAACAGGTCTCTGCAGAGCTATTACAGACATACATACAGACATCAGTTCGATAATATTTTTGTTTTGATTTGGGTTAACAATATGAAAAAAATCTTGTAGACATAAAATATCTTTTTAGTAGAATTTTTGGGTGTTTTAATTATTTTTATAAGGGCAGTGTTAAGAGGGGCTCCAAATTTTGGGGCTCTATAACTCGGAAAGTATACGGGCGATTGGATTTAAACTGCGAACGGTTTCAAATGGGATGCCAAGTAATATGTGTACCAAATTTGGTGTGAATCGCTCCGGTACCTTCAAAGGAGTAGAGGGCACAAATTTGGTCTTACGAGCGCCGACTAACATCCAATTATATAAGTTATATATATATATATATATATATATATATATATATATATATATATATATATATATATATATATATATTTGGATTCAGGGCGACGAGATATACACTTTTGGTAATGACATTTTTTGATCCAAGAATGCTACAGACACACGACCGAATGCTTTAGCTTCATCGGTATTTCGTACGGCGAGCTAAAAACTCGTTTTATTAATCAGAAATGAATGATATACGTAATATTTCATATATTAATACCTTATTTGCCCAAAACCCATTCAAATAAAAAGATTCTAACTTATACACCTGATTTATACATGCACCTGAGAATTCTTGGTCTTCCAATATAACCTCGGAAGTGGAATTAGTTATATTTTTATTATATATCCTGCTAAGCACTTCGACAAACATATTTTATTTGAACATCTTCTACACTACAACATAATTCGTATTATATAAATTCAAAGTAATATTGGAGTTAATCAGACATAAGAATATTCGTATTTTGATTTCATGCGAATATGGACATTGTATGCTTATAATATAGGATATATAGTAGTGGGGTATGGCAGGTACACTGCTCCCCATGTGGTGGCATTATAAGTCTTATATACCTTTCCATCATAGTCTACTGTGATCCCCACACACAAAGTTATTACATATTTTTATTGCGCACATCCTTTTCGTAACGAGTTTCCTTGTCCTTTCTTCTCTTATTCGTTTTCGTCGTCGTCTCTTTTTCTACTTTAATACAACAAAGTTACATGGTATATAACTGCGTTTTATAATGTATATAGAAACTCATAAAACTTCGTTTGGTTTACATTGTCTAATTTAACTTTTAAAAACTTTTCTTCCCTCACTTGCCACCACGACAAGAAGAAGAAGAATGCAGACCAAAAACAAAAAAAAAAAAAGAGGGGAAGATAAAATAAAGAGAAAAGAAAAGATGAAATTATTTTGAAACAAATGTAATTTCCATGAACAATGAAAATTTACAATTGAATGAAATTCTAAAGTTTTATCTCAATCTACGTGTCTGTGTATTTATATACATATATGTGTGCCTAAGATTACTTTGGTGGGTAATTTCGCGTGTATAATGGATATTTGTAAAATAATATATTCGCTAAAATGGAAAATATCTCTATCGACTTACAGAAAAAATTAATTAGAATCGATCCTTAGAGAACTGAGGTAACAATAGTAATAATAAGTGACATGTCCACAATTCCCAAATCGTCGTAACATTTTCGTTGAGATGAATATTGTTGGGTATATTTGACGCAAGTGTGTATTGTGTTATAATTGATGTGCACATTTGTTAACAACGCATTCCAGCACACAACATTTCTTATGAAATCTATTGTACCGTGGTAAATAGAATATATTTAAAATGTTTTACGAGATTGACAAGAATCATCACACAAATTTGGCATCTATTCGGGGCGAACTGTGTTTGAATTTTCCTCTTCTAAGATGGCGAGTAATTAATCTCGATCGTGAATTATGTATTGGAGACAAATAACACTTCTAAAGTATGTTGAACTAAGTTTACTTCAGAATTTCATGGAGCATATTTTATAAAAATCGAATTACAAATACATATCAAGTGCAAATAAGAGAAATATAACAGAAAACGATAATTAAGTATCTAAACGCTGGAGGTTGGTCAACAGATATATTATAGATAACTTGAAATCATGGGAATATTATGTTGAAAATAGCTTATATTCATCAGCGTAGATGTAGAGCTAAACATTTTTTTTCCAAACTGCTCCCTATTCTACAATCCATTAACTTTGATTTAGTGCAAAATTTAATGTGATAGTACAACTAGGATTTAGTGGCTTCGACAAATACGAAACCCCTTTTTCGGGTGAGTAATGTTACCTCTTAAGAGGCTATTGCACAATTTGTATTTACACTGAGAACTGGGACAAATATCGCTAGCCAGTTTTTGACGATTTACGAAGCAATATATAAAAATGCTAGAGTGGCCTTCACCCGACTCTCTTATATTTCACTATATATAATATTGCTTTTTTTTAAATTAATTCTATGACTGCTATAAAATAATATCAATATGTATTGTAACGAGGGAAACGTAAATGTAACATGACTGTTTTAAGAACTACTCAAGCCGTTATCAAAATATTGATACTGTAGGTAGAGTAAACCGAGAATACCGGTTAAGATATTATTTTTAAAATAGGAGATTTCATAATTTCCTCCTCAAAAGCAGGTTAAGACAAACCATCAGGTACGTCTAGTTCGATGTAAAGCTCTGGGCTATTTCAGAATGCGGTGCCACCATAAACTTCGAATATTCAAACAACCAGTATTAGCAATCAACTATTTTTACGCTACACTCAATAATATTCCGTCGAAAATGACTGTTTGCTAAATTAATTATTTGTTGTTTTTTTTTTTGTTTGATGTTTGACCTTTAGACAGTAAATATTTTAATATTAGCAAAACATTTGATAATTCTACAAAACAAATTGATAAATTTACAAGGTGTTTCACAAAAGTACATTTAGATCGTTTGGAAACATATAATTTGTAAGAATGATATGTTATATCTTACTGTGTCCGCTTTGCAGTTCTACGAACTCTGAAGCGGGCGTAAACGTGTTAAAGTTACTGTAATGTTTGGAAATCTTTTAAAATTCAAATTAAGAACTATAACATCGCATTAGCATTGAACAATTTCTTATTTCTAGAGCAATTTCTGTTGGTAAATATTTGAATTATTCAAGATGTAGATAATTCCAGAAACGATTGTTTCGCGTTGTGATAATAGTAATATTTGTTATTTTCTTGTTGGCACACCTGAGCTTTTGTTTGCTATGCACATTTACTTATACAACTAAAACTACTTAGTCCTCGATCGATCTGATTTGAATAGAAGAACACATACATACATACATACACATATACATATACTATGTATATATTTCTCTGGTACATTATTGATCTTAGGACCTCTAAGTTGGCCATTGTATAAGCAATTTCTATTGTTTTGCATGCAATAGGGGAACGGAATAATAATAATGGCACCAAAAGGCAACTTTACCAATAAATTACCAACACATACACACGGACTTACCATTTTCTTGGTAACATACACCTTCATCTAACCTCTATACAAACAGACACAATGGCGCAAGTACAGTGTTGTCGCTTGCTACAATTATCATAGTCACTCATAACTCAAATTGGAATTCAGTGAATTCTCACAAATACCTTTTGCATTCATAGGAGAACACTAATTATAACTCGAATTAATTACGTATTATTAATTACTGAAATAGTTTCGAAGTTATTTCTCCAAAAAAAATTATATTATGTGCAAGCGTGTACCTTATAATTTAAGATTAAATTAAATTTATGCGAAGCCATTACTGTTTTTGCATAATATATAATTGAAAAAATTTGAGACTGAGAACAATGTTTGATTTGTATTAAGTTTTTCTTTAAATACAAATGTGTATATATTTCGGTTATACTTTCTTAGACGTTTAGTTTAAAGTGTTCCTAAATTGAGATTGGCTATTGTGTGTGTGTGTGAGTTGTATATTTTGAGCACTCTGCAACAAAAACTGATAAGATAAATACATTTAAAGTTTTTACATACCTCGGAAGAAAACATCCTATGTTTAACAATATAATCTAAAGGAAAGTAGTATGAGTTTACTCTTACTTTCTTGAAAATGACTCGGATTAGAAAATAGGCGATTCTATATAAGATATTGAAATATTTTTCTCAAAATACCTATAAATTTTCTAAGAAGTTAATCTCTTTTGATAGTAATATTAGTATCAACGAATGTAAAATTATTTTGTTCGGAATTTTGCCCTTTCTCGTTCTGTTTGTATTAAAATATTACTAATATACCTCAAAATATGTATACATATTCTATATGTACAAGTAAATCCTATGTAGGGCACTGCATATATTTTTTTAAAATACGTTTAACAAAACGTTTTATATATTATTTCAATTAAGATAAGAACGAAACTCTGCTTTAAATACCTTTTAAAAAATGTGTGCTCGTTATTTTTATTTACTGCGCCTTGATTTTTATCTAGTTTTATTGCGGTTGAATCTAAATTTATATTCTGACCTAACGTAAAATACCTTTGGTCTTTAAATATCTACATAAAAATGTTGATTTCTTTCACAAAGAAATTTCCTCTAAATAAAAATATATATATATATGTATTATATACTATACAATTTATATACAGTTCAGCTTAATATGTACTTGTTCGAGCACAAAGGTTATTGTTTTTTAATGCGTTTTTAATTTATTTAGTTATAATTTTATCTTAAACATTTTTATTAAAAAATAGCTGTTGTATTCTCGTTTCTCTATTTACCATATATTAATATAGTTTCACAATCGGGGTATGAATTAAAAAAAAACACCGATGCTTCCAGTTAAGACATGCGCATCGTGCAGTGGTTTTTAATAATTATGGTTTTTTGGTTAACAATTTGAAAAAATTGTTATGGATATAAAAAGTCTTACAATTTCTGGAAATTATATTGATAAAAGACATTTTTTAGTTCATATTTTAAAATTCAAAATTATAATATTTAATAATTTTTTTCGGGCTTTGGGTTAACAATATGAAAAAATCTTGTAGACATAAAATATCTTAGAATTTTTAGTAGAATTTTTGGGTGTTTTAATTATTTTTAAAAAGGCAGTATTAAGGGGGGCTCTAAATTTTGGGGCCCTATAACTCGGGAAGTATACGAGTGATTGGATTTAAACTGCGAGCGGATTCAAATGGGATGAAAAATAATATGTTTACCAAATTTGGTGTAAATCGCTCCGGTACCTTCATAGGAGTAGAGGGCATAAATTTAGTCTTACGAGCGAGCGACGACTAACATCCAAGTATATAAGTTATATATATTTTTGGAATCAGAGCGACGATACAATCACTTTTGGTTAAGAAATTGTGTTGATCCGAGAATGATACAGACACAAGAGCGAATGCTTTAACTTCTTCGGTACTTCATACGGCGAGCTAAAAACTCGTATATGAAATTGGAGTGCAGGCGCCTTTTTTTAAACATTTGTAATTATTATATAGTGTTTATTCCGCATGTGGACATGTTACTTTTGTGCGTAAATTGGACAAAAATGATTAGATTTTGAATATTAATAATATTTTACTAATGCAATTTGAATTCGGAATATTTTGAATTATTACAACTAATCACATCAGAATTATGTATATGAGAAAGAGAGAGACACAGAGAGAGTAGGTGTGTGTAAAATTAACATTTAGCATAGTAAATACAACAGTAAATCTAGCTTGTCCTGATTAGTATTCATAATGAATATGTGATCAACACCCTTCACGTCACGTGTAATAACGTTTTGGTCGATTGTACAATATTTGACAACCAACAGCAATAATAACAGTACGATAAACACAAAATAGAGACGATTATATACAATAAATTTTCGTTAGGACGAGAGAAAAACTGTCAATTATTTACGTCGGGTGCTAAAAAATAACGAAATGTTTCTGTTTTTATTGCTGCGTTACAACTGTGTTAATCATTATAGATATTACTATAGCTACACCCCTGTGTTGGTTGGGTGTAGTAGTTGTGCGCATGCGTATTTGTTACCCTATAACGCAATCCCAATTAGTTGGAATTTACGGCTGCGTTTTATTGGCATTACACGCAGCGAAACAGAACAATTAAACAAACAATGTGTCATGATGAACGGCTGACAATTATTAAATTTTGTTTTTTAAACGAAAAAATATGAGGTTTCAACACCACGGCTTTATTTTGTGCCCCAACGAACCAAATAGACAACCAACCATGTCGCATATAAAAAACATAAAAGAATTATAGGTAACCACCTATAATATATCATCGCACAAATTTATTGCTATTTCATATAAATTCGTATTTTTCAACAATTATGAAAGGCAAAAATTCGCAGCTCATTTTTACTCTCATGTACATTGTGAAATTGACATTAATCACCATAAAAAATAATAAAATATTTGTGTAGGGTTCCAAAAAAAAGCAAACTAATATTAATGGACGTTTAAACAAATATTATTGCACGCATCAAATCCAAAAATTACATTTACGTAAACTTTCATTTAATATCATTGACAAATTCATTATTACTTTTTTAAGTAAAGTATTGGAATCATGAAATATTGATTGCTAGATTAGCATTGATATAGCCGTTGCAATTTAACTATTCTCTTAATGTTTGCCTGATTGTCAATCCGTCAATTAGTAATTAATATTATTAATTGCAAATAATAATCTAGTTTGTTTTATGTAACGCTTTAATTATAAATTTAATTGCTGTGAACACTAGCATTGTTTTGTCATAAAACAAACTGGAATATTGATTTTGCTTTCTAATCTTAATTATTAATTGTATCGCTGTGAATAGGTCTGCTATCGCATTACTTAAGAACTGCTAAGCTCAGAACAGCAAAATTACTTATTTTTGCTCAAAATATATTTGCTAGGATCTGATTAGATTTTGGGCTTAATCGGCCACTTGAAATGGGGCCTCTAAAATGGCTGCGCTTACAGAAGAATACAGTAAAATTAGCAATGTTAAATTTTTTTACAAATTTTGTTTAATATGTTTTCTCAAAAAGTTTATTTTATTTTTATTGGAGAATATTGTTTTTTGACGTTTGTAAATTCGGGTGCAAATGAATTGAAATCATCCAAGATGAATATCAGCAAATCGGAATGGTAAATATCATTTGTGTTTATTCAATAGTTTTGTTCCAAAAAGCGTTTTGATAATTACAAACTTCGCAAAAATATGGTATAAATTATTATGAATAATTCCGGTATTTCTGAAACATGGAATATGATTTGAAAGCAAAGTTTTACCAATTTCGCGAAGAACCATTATGTTATCTTCGTGGCACACTACATGATTTTATGCGAAACACGAAAGTAGTTGACAACAACAAAATAGACAAACAAGAAGAAGAGGAACTTTACTAACATGATTAATGGAAAATATCACCAGTGCGGAGACGCGTGTATTATCAACTGCAATTGCAACTTTACTAGATCCAAACTGTTCCAATAGACAACCAACCCCCTGCCCCTAGGGGCCAAGGCCAAGGGGCTAGCTTATCTCATAAGGGCAGCTCTATCAATCTCCTCCTTACTTCGTCATCTTCTGCTCCTACAACAAGCAACACAGATTCAATCAAACTTTCTTCGCAATAATCAAAGTTTCAGTTCTCTGTTTCTGTAACTGGTTAAAATTGATTTTGAAACTACAAGGAAATAGTTTGGTCAGTCTAAGAAACACATTCCACCGCGATGATCATTGCTCACATTAATTTTGAACAGAATACCTCTTTTTATTAATTATTTTAATCTAGCAAAAAATTCCACCAGAATGTATAAGATTTTTGATGTATATAAAGTTTCTTCAGATTTAACCCAAAGACCATAAGAGTTAATTAAAAATAATGTCGAAATTTGAAATATTAAATTAAATAATTGTTTGCTGTTAAGTTTTACTCTGCTTCATTATAGAATTATCTTCACAAGAATCAGTGTCTATAAATAAATTTACATCTTTTATTTTATAATAATCCTGCATTTAAGCTTGTATCTTTGAATGAATTTTTTAAATTACCTTTGGATATGTCACCTTTGTGCTCCAGCTGCGTTACAAGTGTGGACGTTGCAAATATGAATCCTTGTAATCCAATTTATAATCAATATATGTTTTCTAATATTCTTGATTTTTAAATTGTATTTTTTGTCCTTCGAAAATGGTTAACCTTTTGAATTAGTAATTATTATTTTGTACTGTTGTTTGTAACAATGATGTCATTAGTCATATTTTAAAGTGAACTTAACTAGTTTAATTAGTGGGTCAACGCTGGGAATTGACAAATATATACATACAAGCCGTGTATCTATATAATTATTTATGCAAACTTTAACATCTAACAGAACTTCAAGTTGAAGATGATATTATGTCGGTCACCGCGTGGAAGTATTTTCGAAACAAATCCCGTACGTTCTAACGGTGTTCAATTTGATACATTATTATTATTCGGAATTTACAATTTTATTGGTTGAAGATTCATATTTCTTGTCTTACTGTAAATGTGTCGAAATTTAGCAATTTAGCTTAAAATTCCGTTCGTATAAAACAGTATTTTCCTACGGGTACTTGATATCAGCTGTGTCGCGAAATAAGAGTATATATTTAAAAAAATAATATATATATATATATATATATATATATATATATATATATATATATATATATATATATTATAGATGTACTGATTAGTTTTCTACCGAAAATCAGGTGTGACGCATTGAAAATTGAATCTCTTGGATGTGCCTCGATAAAACAGGTTAGGAAACACTGTTATAAAAATCTGTTGTGGCTAACACAAGTCTTTCGTATAAAAATTGATAAAATATTGTTGCGATGGAGAAGTGATTTTCTTTCAAATGGTATACCTGTTGGAAAATCTATTATTTCCATGATTTTTTTTCATGATCCCTATATTTTCTTGATAAGAAAGTAAAAAGTAGAGTTGAATGAAGGAAGATTATAAGATGTATGCTTAAAAAAAGGGGGGTATACTACCTCATTTCGATATATGTGATGTGAATGAATTAAATATAACATTTTCCATTAAAGTTACACCTAATCGGTTCATTTTATTACCGGTTCTTTAGACACTTTAATATAAACCACTTCGTGTGTTATATTGCCCAATTCTAATATTTCCATTTTTTATTGTAATTACTATCATGTTTCTTTGCAAATTATTAACTCGTTTTATATAATGAATTTTAATGTAATTACCTTAATTCGAAATTAATTATAACAATTATAACTCCATGCATAATAAATTATACTATAATATCTAATTAACAAAGAGCTTCGTTTATTTGGATATATCATTACATTATCAACTAATCAAAATCAAATATTGTCAAAATGAAGGCGTTACAGTTCAGTGCTAGGAACCCCGAAAACATGTATAATTTTACATTTTTAAATTAATATTTAAAGTTTCAACAACAAATAGAATCTAAAGGTCATAAATATTTCTTAAATTATAATAATTTTGTACTTTAAACTAATAAACTAACTATGTCGATTTTTGATAGTCAATTACGTTTGTGCAAATTCTCAAGTTATCTATATCAGAAATTAAAAAGAAAATAACTATAATTATAATTATGTACCTTTACAAAACATATAAATGGCATTACAAAATTACGTTTGCGCAAATGCCTGTGTAGTACAAATCGCGCAGTGCCAATTACAATTATAATTTAAAATAATCTATAAACTAATGTGGTTTTACGTAGGCCAATCGCGTTTTCGCAAATCTGTATCGGACCTAAACCTAACAGATACAGTAATTTGTTAATTATATATAAACGAAAATATAGTATATTAAAATATAGGCAAGCTGAAAGAATTAATGCTTGCATCAATATTTATGTGTGTATAACTTCATAATTATATGATGTTAATATTTCCTAGAATGT
Organism: Leistus spinibarbis; assembly: GCA_933228885.1. Classification (NCBI taxonomy): domain Eukaryota; kingdom Metazoa; phylum Arthropoda; class Insecta; order Coleoptera; family Carabidae; genus Leistus; species Leistus spinibarbis. The sequence continues at coordinate 5,224,960 of OW121793.1, forward strand.
TACGTGTGAACGACTGAATAAATATAATCAAAAATCTGCGAACTGGATGCGTTAGTGCTTTCACCAATACTTATTTGTTTATAAATTTCCTAGAATAGTATGTGTGAACGACTGAATACACAAAATCAGTTGTTATTAATATCTAGGCGAACTGGATGTATTAGTGCTTGCATCAATGCTTGTCTGTTTTATAAATTCATAATTATGTATGCATGTATTATCTTATATATATTCATATTTGCTAAAATGTTACGTGTGAGTGACTGAATAAACATCATAATTAAATATCAGTTGTTATAGATATCTAGGAAAGCTGAATGCATAAGTTCCAATGCTTGTTTGTTTATAAATTAATATTTCCATATTATGCATATGTATAATTCCCAGAATTTGTATGTCTTTAACGACTTAATAAGAATGATCATAATCTCATAAAGGAATTCGGATATTTTTATGGGCAGGAAACCATAGATATTAAAGTTGAAATGTATTTACGTTTGTAACGGTATTTTATGTGTCTTAATATTTCACAATTTTATTTTCAACATATGCAATAAGTCATAAGTCCAGCGAGCGCACGTGTTTGTGCTGCATTTTTGTGTGGCACAAAAAGACAAATGGGACAACCATAATAGTAAAACGATAGAGTTATTTCTGTTAATCGGTAGCCACAATAGCGAGATGGCGATTATAAGCGGTGGTTTTGTGCAAAACCCGTGACTCGTTGTGAAAGTTACGCGTGATTGAGTTCCAAGTGCTTAAGCTTAATCGTACCCTTAGGCAAGGCGCACATACACACAAACGTACACATTCGCACATGCGCAAACACACCAAAGAGTTTAGAGAAAGCTTGCATTGTTATTGCCAGTGAGAGTTTTAAAACTCGTTTAATGAAATTACCATTTGTAATTTTATTATTGTTTTAGCGAAGTTCTAGAAAAGTTTGTTTATATTTTTTGAACAAATATATAAAGTAGTTTAACTTTGAAATTAAATGTTTGTGTACAGGAAGTTGAAGTTGACTTGAATAAATTATAATTTATTACAACATTAATTTAAATATATATATTATGAAATGGGGGCAAAAAGTTTGATGATTTAATGGCATGTAATAAAGATTTATATTTCTGAGGAACTCATTAATAACATCACGCCATTACCCATCAAAATAGGGGATATTTGTTATGGAATTTAATTTATGGCTAGTTGCAGTAACTACATTTATCGCAAAGCGTAGCTAAAATAATAATTAATTATTATTCTAAGAGTAAATCTGTCCGGCAATCAATAAAATTTACATATGTAACCAATTTCAATAATATTCGAATGAACATTCTTAAATTTCTTTTAATCGATCTAATACAACATTATGTAAGATCTACTTAAAGATAAGTGTTGAGGTTTTTATTATTTATCGCCGAGCAATAAAAATTGAAAAGAAAACGTTATTTTAGTCAGACATTTCATGCAAATACACATCGATGCCGTTAAAGAAAATAACGATTGGAATTATATTAGCTTGCTTGAAATAGTATTGCGGTAAAAATAAATGTAACTAAGAGCAAAAATATGGTTACATCGTATTTGAAATACCTTTTTATGAATTTAACAGTTATTAATTGACGAAATATCGACGGAAATAACCCAAAACCGAATGGTATTTCTTCGAACTAAATGTAGCTGTTGTTTTTTCTTAATGTAAGCTTAAGTATTATCTTGAAAACGATATGAGATAAAGAAAACGTAAAACTCATTAAAGAAAAGTTTTTTTGAAAAATGTATTATTTACAAAAAATAAGTCGCATTTGAAAGTAGACATTTACGTTTTGATATTGTGTCATGATATTGGTAGCATGAATTTAGAACAAAATACAGGAATATTATATAGATAGTATATGAAAGTCCAGTGAAGGCCACTTCAGCTTTTGTTTATACTGTTTTGGTAAATGTAAATAATCTCATCGTTTCCAAATTTTTAAAAGCACATGAATTATTGAATATACACTTATTTGAGTTTCTAAGTTTGCAAAACAATTATTGTATCGTTAAATATATGTTAATTGATTATTTTAACGATATCCTAATCATACCTATTCCATAGCTCATATATTAATGAGTAATATATAAATTAAAATCTACTTAACTAGGCCTACCAAATGATTAAATTGCGTACTATAATCATGACTTGTGATGTTCAAAGCGGAGAAATTCAATTTGCATACACAAGATGGCTCTGACAACAACTGCGATTGCGCACTGCTTTTGCCTATGGGTGGGGGGAAAAGCTTAAAGCATGGCGTCGGTTGCACACAGTTTGGGGTGGAAGAGGGGAGCAATACCGGATTTGCATAATTGAAATAAACATGGCAGTAAGTGAGGTGGGATCAAATCTAATTAAGAAACTCCGTCAGATCAGATTACGGACTGTTTAGATGTGGGTGTACAGTTTCATAAAAGAAATAATTGCAAATGGAAGAAAGAGCTTTGGCAATATGCCGGATTTATTATTGTGTCAGAATAATGGGGTTAATATTAAATTTAAAATTCGAAATACATTTTTAACTCGTCGTAAGATTGTACAAGACAGTATTTGGTCTTGTGTCACCTTTATGCTCTAAAGGTTATGCATTTGTTATTTGCTATTTACACCAGAGATATTACAGTATCAGAAATCTCTAAACTCACAATATTATTCAGAATAAATATGGACTGTCATCTTTCTGCACTAGATTAACATCTGCAGCAGAAATCTGGAGTGTTCCGCACTCAACTTTCTTGTACTTGTATGGCATTAGTTTTATTTTACTATGATGGCTATGAAAATATATTAAATATATGTATATAGTATACTCATTATACATACAAGAAAGTCCAGTGTTGAGTACTTCTGAATTTTTATTTTACGAACAATTAGAAATTCTATTATTGCTTTTAGACAGTTTAATCAACTTTATAAAAATAGAATGATAAATTACAGTGTTTAACAATACAATTGTGTTTAACAAATGTAATAATTGCATTAATTTTTATGCACACTTCGTATTCAGATATATAATTTTGCTTACCTTCACCTAACACGATCTAAGGTGCAATATTTAAAGTTTTAGCACACGTAATTGAAACTTGTATACCTATATTATACTTAGAACTAATTAAAACTTTACTATAATTATTACATGTTGCATGTAAGCACTCCTATATAAATATGTAACTATTGCACTTACAAAACTCCTAATATAGCATGTTGTATGTTTAGTAATATCAAAATAGTGTGTTATTTATTTTGAAACATAATTTCTTTTTTTTACATCGTAAATATGAGTACACATTTTCATTAAATGCTATTTTAATGCAAAATTCAGTAAAGTTGCATGTAATTTTATGCAGTTCCGTCTTCAATGCTTCAGTGACCCATTGAAGACGGAAACAAATTTGTGTTTGAAAAGTTTGCGATTTTTATAAAATCATCATTGATTATGAACTCTAAATAAGAGAGATTTCATTTGTACGCGTTTTTTAGCTCACTGTACGAAGTACAAAAGAGCTAAAGCATTCGGTTATGTGTCTGTAACATTCTCGGATCAAGAAATATCCTTTGCAAAACGTACTTGCCTCGTCGTACTTGGATGTTATTCGTCGCTTGGTCGTAAGACTAAATTTGTGCCCTATACTCCTCTGAAGGTCCCAGAGCGATTTTAACCAAATTTGCAACATATGTTCTTTGGTTATCCCATTTGAATTCGCTCATAGTTTATTTTCAATCGCCCTTTAAAAATATAATTAGGTAATTCTAAGATATTTTATGTAAACAAAATTCACATTATGAACCCAAAGACCGTAAAATTAAAATTATGAATTTTAAATCCTGCAATAAAATAGTTTTTTTTTTTTGTGAATATCAAAAAGTTGTTTTTTTTTTTAATCAGGAAGACGTGAAATGATTTTTGTGTGTTTTTAGTTAAACATTTAATAATGTATTCATTTTTAAAGTTCCATACAGTTTTTGAATAAATTAGTTAGACTTTAATTTCCACACATTTATAGACATGAAGATATTAGTTGAAGCCTAAATTATATTTTTAATGATTGCCTGAAGGAAGTTGTAATAATTTGTATGTTTAACTTGTATATAATTTCACAAAAAAAAAACAGATCATATATCTCCCCGCGGCCCGAGAGTTTATTTATCAAAATCTCATTAAACAACTTGTTTTCTTATAATTATCAATTAATTAGAACAAGAAACATCCACTCCGATTTAATTATTTGTGTTTCTAAACATGATAATTAAGCCCGAGTATTTATTTAACAATTTTACCAAGTCAAACCGAAAAGCTCGTTCTGAACTTTCAAGAGGTTTGCAAGGGAGCGAGAAATGGGTTCGTGAGGGGCCTGACACGGTGCGGGATAAGGGGAAAATCTTGTAAATGAGGTTAAAGCTCTCATTACATTCGTTCCTAATATAAAGTTTACTTTTTAATCACCGCGAAAGTTTAATTGGTTTTGATGATAAAAAATATCGTTTACCTAGAATATAACTTAGATACATTTATATTTTATTTAAACTGGAGTTTCATATTATTATATCAGATTTTTAGGTCGTCGTACACCAGTACAATTGAGCTGTATATTTCTGGCGTGTGTCTGTATCATTTTAGTAATTATATAACTCATATACTTGGATGGGTTGGTCGCTCGCTCGTAATACTAACTTTGTGTTTCCATCTACTACGAAGGTACTTGACCAATATTAACCTAATTTGATTTACATATAATATGAGTTATGGGACTTTAAAAAATATATCCTAATCTATAAAAAAATAAACTATCAAATGTGTTGAGTGTTCCGCGTAAATAAATATTATTCAAAAGGTATATTATCAGCCGATATTAACAAGTCTCGCGACAAGCTGGAGGCATTGGTGCTGGTTGTGTTTATTCTTTTTGTTCTCAACACTAAAATTCACTTTGTTTCGGAGCACATAAGTAACATGTACCGCAGTACGACATTTTCTACTAATATGATTAAAAGATTCTGATAACAAAACGTAGTTGAACAATTTAATTCGGGCAGTTTTTAAACACATATGCAAATTTAAACATGTTAAACGTTTAGTTAAGTATGGATATATCACCTTTGTGCTCTAAAAATAGTTTTAAATTTGAATGCATTATCCTTTATTGTTTCAAGATAAAATAATTAGAACATATTTATGTATGATAATTTAAACAAGTTAAACGTCTATGTAGTTTTGTTAAAATGTGGATATATCACCTTTGTGCTGTAACAACAATTGCAATTTTTAATTAAAGGTAATAATTTCCTTTATTTTTGACTGTAAAACCTATGTATCATAAATCGGGTCGACGTTCTGTATGTTGGAAATGAAAAGACATATTGATATGTATTTCTCAAGTGGTTTTTGATTGTTTTATATTTGATTTATTTTTAAAGCAATGATTAATATCGCGTTTCACAGTAGGTCTTTTGGCATTTATCATGTCATTAATCAAATAGTTGTAAATACAATACAATAAAACATTGTAAACTAATATGTATGCTATATAAATGTATTTCATATTATGTTTATGATAGCCATAACTGTTTTAATGTTATTGTTCGTTTATAACAAACAACGTATACACAAATACATACATATATTTTGAGCGTGCACAGCATAAGTGCTGACAACTAATTTATTTTGACTTTAAAATGAAGGAGCATTAATAGTTTCAGAATTAAATTTCAGCTCGTTAAATTTCATGTTCCGCTTATTTATTTTAGACCGTAAATTTTCGTTATTATTACCCAAGTGGATATTATTTGGATACTAATAACATAATATAAACTCATTAAAGAATTTTACTACGCGCTTACAAATAGAAATAGAATTTCGAGTAAATTGCATTAGTGCCTCCACTCAACGTACTGTGATCTTATAATCAATGTGGGAGATAAATAACTTTTTCCACAATCATTATAAATTTGAAGACGACATGTTTAGAACCTGTACGTGCAATTGCTATGCAATTTAAGATTTAAAAAAATTGAGGGAATGGTTGAGGTCTGCTCCCAAGCTTTTGACCTGCAGTTTTATATTTAAAGTAATGTGTAGTTGCTATATTTATTATTTAACAAGATCGTATTGATTTCTTGCATCTAAATATATATTTTTTCATCATTTGCTTCCATTCCTAACTTAACATTTCTATTTATTTTTATTTTCTCTTGGTGTATATGGGATGGATATATTTATAGTGCGATGTCAGGAGAAAGCATTATGTGTTTTAAAATTTATGTGAAGTGTTTCTGCGTTCTGCTTCCAATAAATAATTCAACCAGAACTATAGTGCTCAACTCGGAAATTGAACTTCTGTGCATTTATGTATGTATGTATGTATGTATGTAAGGTATTACAGTACACTGTTATTGCACCGAATAAGCACTCCCATAACTATTTATACTAAACATTTGCTCAACATATTCTCCCTGTTATTCGCATATTGTTGTTGCCTTACAATTACTATAGGATAATTACAATTTATATTTATTTTATAGACGATTAATTAATCGTAAATACTTCCACTCAGCAGGCATTTTGATTACGTGATAATTAATAAGTTGGAGTGGCCTGCACTGGACTTTCTTATGCTTCCGCTTTCTATATAATATAATTAAAGTTGTTAAATTGATCGACTGGAATAGTTGAATTCAATGTGTGGATTTGAAAGCAAGAATTTAAAAAAGTACTAATTATACTCAACGTTTCTCAGGAGGATAATATATTAGTTTTGTTATAGTTTATTATTACGAATTAGGTCATCTTAGTTATTTATTAAAAACAAACATAGGTATCGACACCAATGCATCAGCTCGTCGTATATTTTAATATGTATTTTTTATTTTGAAAATATTTTTTTACCCAGTTCCAAACATATATGACACATGTTTTGTAGAACTTAGCTGTTACATTCTTATATCAATACATATTCTTTGTGCCCTGCGGTTTATTTTTCTGTATATCCGTGTCTTTACTAACAAACATATTCTCATATTATGATTTGAAGGATATTCTTCTCATATTTCGAATTCTATTACCAGTTTCCATATCTGTTCACTAATCAATTATTTTTACGATGACATAAATTGATTATAATTAAAATTAATGCCGCACCATTGTTCTCAATAATAAGAAAAAATTATGTATACACAGGATGGAATATTCTCTTAGCGCGCAAGCCATAGAAATTAGATACGATAATAATTAATCATTTTAATTTTCTTTTATGATTTATGTTTAGAAGCGCAAGCAAGTATTAATTAACTTTGAAAGTATCAAAAAAGAAGAAGAAAAATAGTAAATAATCATAAGAATTGATAAAATGATGACAAATTAGTAATGGTGCGAATTTCGTTTTTGAATTTAATTCGATTTTAATTGGCATTTAATTCTGTAAGATGACAGGCCTAATTAATTCCGCGCTAAATTGGTTAGTACATCAAATGTAGCTTTTGTCGCGAGTACCAATGCGACACTAGCGCCAGTGGAGCCTCGAACGGATCTTTTTAGTACTTGCCCTTGTATTGAAGCTCTTGAAATGAATTTTATGAAATTATTAAAATTACGACTAACATTCAATTATATTTTCGTCGTGTATAATATTTAAAAATATGAAATCCATTTAATATCACTCTGAATCTAGATTGCCATTTCACTATACAACGTGGTAACGCATATTGTAGGGTTAATATTAATATCAAACTACCCCTTAATTGGGGAAAATTGTGAAGATTTTTTTAATGATGTGTCACCAGTATCGTACAACTTCAGTTTTATTATAAAGAACTAGGTTAATTCGTAGGCACCATATGCCCATATTATATATAGAATATAGTCCACTCCTCAACTATCCATCGGTCTAATTGAATAATTTGACGGGTGGCGAATGTTCATGTAATTTTTTTGTAAATACAACGATATAAATAATGCCTTACACGGTTTTTCCTTGTCGACACGTTTTTGTATTTGTATTGTTTTCTCCTATGTATTATAATTATTTTTTTATTTTCAACAACATTGCTTACGGCTGAAAGCATTGGTGGTGGCACCTACACATATGTTTTTTTTTTTTCATATTGTGAAAGCACTTCAGAAAATTTTAAATTCCTTTAACACAACTTTCATATCCGTGTTTTTTCTCGTTTTGTTAATAAAAAGAAATTGTCAATTAATGTATATTTATATGAAAACATAGTCAACATACATTTAACTTTGTACATTATAAACTTTTAATTAACCCCGCTCCCTCTTCAAGTCCCTTTAAGAACATAAAATATTAAAAGAGGCTGAAAATTGGTTCAAGGCAAAGGCAAAAAGTTCCGAAAACCTAATGAGGTAAACATTTTCTAACTACAATAAGCTATTTTCTCAAAATGGATTTTTTAATGGACTTCCGTTATGGCAAAAACTTTTAACCTCACTTTTCAACTGTCGTTTTCTTTAAATCAAATAAAAATTGGAGTTTCGTACGAAAATTATATTTATTTTCGATTCTCTATCAATGGTAAAATGCTGTGTCATTTATTAAATTTTTCAGTAGCAGTTTTGATCAATACTGACAGTCGCTGATATACAATGGCAGCATTTTAAAAGTGACAGTTATTGAGTGATTGATTGACAGTTCACTGTTTATTATGAACGGAAGCACCAGGGTGCAACGGAGACGGCAATTTTGTTTGATAGGCGCAACTCTCTTAAGAGGGCCCTCAAAAAACATGGTTCCCACACTTCAAACTTTTGTTTGTATTAGATGGGTCTTTTGTTGGATAAACATGTTTTATTAATAAATGTATACCAGTTTATTACAACGTCCGCTTATAGCAATCGCTACTTGCACCAATGCATCCAGCCGCAGCTAATTCTGAGATATCAGCAATTTCTCAAAGAAGTTATATTAAAACTGTGGTGCTCAATCTTGTTCATTACTGGAATGAGCTCAAATTATTCAGGAAGTTGGTAAATGTAAATAATTCTATCGTTTCCAAACATCCCGATGGAAGTGCATATTCATAATACTTATACATGTCATTTGCATAGACATTATCGATGCAATATGCTTGACATATTACATTTTCTGTCAATAGTATGTGCAAATAGCGTCTGTATTTGACAGTTAACATCGAAAATCTAGAGCAATTAACACTGACGACTACTCGGAGTATAATCACATTTATTTTAATTAAAAACGAAATTACCCGTCGACATACAGACGAGTATTTTCTTTTAATTGTATTAGTTTTATTCTTTGTTGTTTACTTTTGTTGATTCGTTTATTGCCCGTAGTTTTATCTCTCCCCCAAAAAATAAACGTCTAGCGAGTGCCGCTAGGGGCGCATTTGCAGCGCTACTGTCGGTCATAAAAATATTTTATTAACATCTTAAAATGGCATATCCACTTTATTTATGTTATGTTCCTTTGATAAACATCCATATTATTTTTTTTAACTTTATTTTATTTGTGTTAAATTTACATTGCATGAATAAAATAGCCTGCGTCTACTATTTTCTAAAGATAATCCGTCTTTCTCTGTTTCCGTTGATTTGGTCTTTGTTGTATTTCTTTGCGTCGGTTGCCGTTGGGATTTCCAGGAACGTTTTAACTTTGAATTGAATTGCTACTCTTTGTTTGGTTAAATTTATTTTTTGTTACGTTTTTATTTTTCGGTTTCAGTTTGCAGTTGAGTTTTCAGTCGACTGTGTTTACAGTTTATAATAGCATATCGTAGACTGTAATTGTTAAACATTATCAGGCATGTCACGAACATTTATATATATATATACTTTTCAGTTATTTCCTGAAGAAAGTCTGATACTGACATTTGTTCACTACGAATTTTTAAATGTCAAATTTGATAAATGTTGTTCAGTATCAGTATCAACTTTAAAATAAATCATTTTATTAATTTATTTTTAAGTTGATAAATTGAACAATTTGTCTTAGTTGACCTCAAACTTGTTTATCTTGGGCTCAAAAACGACATGTTCGTATGAAATAACGTTTTGTTATAATATTTTATTGTATTTGCACATTCAGTAGTATATATTTGAGAAAAAACTTGGATAAATTAATTATTCTTCAGGTTAAAATAACATGGATAATAAATACTGAATAACTGTTTTTTGTTAGTCCAATAGAAAAATGACAGTGTTGCTATGGGAACATGTATTAAATTTACATATTCCATTGTTTAAGAATTTTCTTGTTAAAACGTAGGCTTAATTTATCCCTTGGTATTAATGTATCACGCTAACATCTTATTTAACTTAATGTTAGTGAAAGCGATCCTTAAATTATTAAAAATTAGTTAAAGTATTTCTGAAAACATTTGGTGGTAGTAGATGTTACTTTTATACTCTAATAACGCAGATTGTACGAGACTATCTAATGGATTTTATTGTAAATATTTGTTATATAAAAGTCGTTATGTCTAACTTTTGCTAAATTATTGCTAATAAATAAAAATCTAGTCAATACATACTAATTTTAAAAATTAGTGAAAAGACTGCCATTAGCAATTAAAAAAGAAATTGGTTGAATATTTCATAAAAAGATACAAATAAGAAATATGACCTTTATGTCTTAAAAGGTCGATATTAAATAATCTCGTCTTATAATTAAATTAGATTAATTAAGTTTGTGTATTTATTTACTTATATTTCTCCCCCTTAAGCAAAAATAATAAGGGTGTAGTATTCTAAAATAAACTTGATACTATTAAAATGAAATATAAATATTGTATTAAGTTAGTTGAAAAATTATACTACGTTGTTTATGTAGCTTAATTAATGTGCAATCTCCCACATTATTTTGTGAAAATTTGAGCATATTTATTTATTTTAATTTTATAAAAATATCTATTATGGCAAGCACAAGATTTTCTTATAAGAACTGACAAAATATTTATATGAGAAAATTGTGAATTCACCTCGAAAAAGTCTATCAAAATCTAGCAATCGATTTTTCTGATCCCTATACTTTCTTTTTCAGAAAGTAAGTAGGGGACTACGCTTATATACATCGAATTCACACACTGTTTTGAATCCTGAGTTCTAGATCACGACAAATTAAATTAACAATACTTCGATTCTCGAAAAATATCAAAGTAACTTTTCTACTCCACTTCATTGGGAAAAATAGTTGATGATATTTATTCTTATAAGAAGATATATTTACCACTATTTTTAACAGTGTAGTTACAATAAAATATAGAACGTTGGCCCCACCTGGAAATATGTAGCTAGTACGCCCTTACTAAAATCAATATCTCATTTATTTTTGTTACCCTAATCCCAGATAAAATTCAATTTAATTTTATTGTTGGGGCCGATAAAATTGGACATGTTATTCAATAAATTCTATTATTATTTTTAGTCTTTGACTAATATAAATTTTATCTAGCCAGTAAAATTCGCAGAAAAACACCTTTTCTATATTGATTTTCAGGGCAAGTGGGGTCACCTCTCGCTGGCATATAGAAATGACGACCCTCCTAAGGGTGCGCTCCCTCCCCATTTCCGTCTTCTCCCGCCACCCACTATAAAGGGCATACCACACAAGTTTATTCTTAATGAGATTTCTGCAGATCCATAAATTTCTGGGTAAAGCTGATTCCAGTACATTAATTTCATTACTAAATACTTGCTCCTTATATATATATATATATATATAATAATATCTAATATTATAAATGATGTTATAATGAACAAACAAAGTGGCCATTTTGATCATATTTTATATGTTGTTGCTTCCGGTATATCCGGTTCTAGAACCTACTGTTTGAATTGTACTGGTTCTAGAACTGTATGTATAGAAATGTGATATATTTGATTATAATTTTTACTTTATATGCATAAGTTTGTTTAAAAATTAATTGGATTTTTTTAATTAAATTTTTTGTTGATTTTCGTTGTATTTACACACATATATGTTTGTCTTAATATAATCGGATGATTAATATTTTTATTTAATTTCAATTTGTTCAATTCATATTTGTTTATACCGTGAACAAATTTAAGTATTAGATATTTATTTAATTTTGCATTAATACATTTATAGCGATCTTTTAAAGCACAATGGTTACATCTCCTAGTACCAGCATCAATTTTTGAATTCACAGTTTGCAAACTCCATATGAATCACGTATTGGTATTTATTGTTGAAAAGTTGGTATTTTTGACTCTTTCGAAATTAAAGCAAGTAATTCTAATAAACTTAATTTTAAAACTCAATTAAATAAATAGTTACTTCGTAAGTTTTACATAGGGTTCCTTATAGAAAGGTACATAGCCATTATTAAAATTTACTATATTATTATAATATAGATGAAGAGTGAACTGTATTTTGTATATGATATGGGCACATGGTGCCCGTGGGTGCACCTAGTTTGTAATAATAAAATACTTGTTTTTGCTAGAAGGGATTCGTAGAGCAATATATCTAACGTTATAGTAAATCCCCAAATAAATAGGTTCTGAAGAAAGGACGGTCATTATTTTTACGTACATTTGCGAATAGTCATAAAAATACCCTAAATATATTTGATACACTCATACAAACATACATACATACGAAATAGATGGAATATCCGGGCGAAGGCAATTTAAGAAATTAAAGGTCTATATAAGATGAAGAAGATAACGGCTGCAGCAAGAAATAAAGCTGATTTTGTCTGGATCAACAATGGCGAAATGTGTTGGGGGGACAGTCGGGGGGATAACAAAGTTCACTACCCTTACAGTACCGCGCAGACTAGGGGAGAAATATTATGTACAGTTGAATTCAATACGTTGAATATTAAACACTTGCTACAGTGTTGCCATCTGCACATTTTATTAGCAGTTAAATTCGAATTTGATGAGATATGAAGGTATTGTCAGAATCATAACATTAAATTGCTGTACTAAAAATAGCTATTAAAATTTAAAATGCTTGAAAAATAAACTTAACAAAATCCTATTTACACATTTTTATTTTTAATCCTATATGTATGTACTGGGTAGTGAAATACAAAGGAGCACATTAGTGATGTCGACTAGCCGATAAATATCGACACGAGAATTGCAATATATCTCGTTTCGTAATTTCTTCGAAATATCTTTGATTATAGCGTTCAAATAACGTGTTTCTAATACTAGTTTATATGAATATTCGAAGTTTAAAGGTGGCACCGCCTACAGAAATAATTCAGAGCGTTACGGCATTTCTTCGAACTATATGTACTTATCACGTGAAACAATACTTGAAAATAATGCAATATGTCCCTAACAGTTAATAAAAAACAATAATTAATAGAAACGCCATTAGCGATTTTTTTTTATTAATTGTACGTATGATATGTTTTCCGGTTTTAGTAAAATATTAAAAAGAAGAGGATGGTTTGATAAAATAATATGGAACACGGAAACGTTATTGTAATAGTATAGCGCATAATATTTACCTGTGCCCTCAAAATATACATTTTATCAACCGGTTATGATTATCTTTACAACCACGTTCGCCTATTTTTAGAACCATGTTTCATTGGTTGTAAACATGTTGAATTTGGGTCGTCAACTTTCTTGTTCGATCGTTTCATGTCCTGAGCATCTGCTTATTTTATTTACAACTAGGTACACTTAATCTTAAACGACGTATTCACGATTCTTATATTATTAAAATATTAACCTCAATAAATTACCAAGAGCATCACCAATCATTCGGTCACAATTAAAATACAGAGATTAAAATAATAACATGGGCATTACAAAAGAAGAATAAATCATGTTTGGCATGATATCTGTTTTGAATATTTACAAAAAAATTCTTCCTGTAGCACTGATTGATGTCTACGCTCTTCAGACTTGATATTAACCGAGTATTAATTTTAGCTCAGCGTACGATAGTACAAAACAACTATAGTGTTTGGTTGTGTGTCTGTAACATGCTTTGATCAAAATGAATCCCAAAATATCCACAAATAATTTAAAGACTTTTTATATCTATTAACTTTCTTTAAATGGTGAGGCCAAAATACAGTAATTAAAATAATAACTTTGACATTTAAAATATTCTCTTTTTTTGTTATTTTAAAAAAAGAGTGTTGCAATCAATCAATAACAATGTCATTATTGCATTTTATCTTTTTATCTCTTCAAAATTCAGTGGTTATAAATAGGTTTTCTTTATATAAACTTTAGTGGTTAAAAACATGTTTGCTATATATAATAAAAATAATCCTCTAAATTTATTATACGGTGAGCTTAGGCTTTATTGTTTTAAACTTACATTATTTATATTAGTAGTGTTAAAACTGTTATTTAATTTTGTGAACAAAGACATTTTACAATGATATTAATTTGATTTCTTTTTTGTTTTAGGTGAGTTCCTAATTCTACTTCCGGTTTTGCTCCTTTGGTGAAAATGTAAGTGATGATTGCAAATTATGAATTGAATATTTAAATAATATTTATATATATATATATATATATATATATATATATATATATATATATATATATATATATATATATATATATTATGAATGGGAACAAAATAAAACAGGCATTTGATATTATTTATTTAATGATAAATATAAATTAGATCAGATGGTTTATAAATTAGTTCAATAATGTAAAATTTGTCTTTAATTTATTGCAAACTTTACTGATTTAATATAAATAGGCTTCAGTGGATTCGACATATATGATATCTCTTTTTTCGATTCAGTAATTCAAGGTTAGATGTGTCTACTTAACTAAAGAAAAAGTTGTTAATAAAATTTAGTAAAAATATATTAGTTAAATGTTTATCTATATAAATAACGCGTCCTTGTTTAATATTAATAAATAGTAGGAAGAATGCAGATAAATAAGAACAAGTTGAAGAATTTTATATAAATCACTTAATACAAAAAAAATGCTATAAAATTAATAGCATCACTTATAAATGTTGTACAATCTCATTTATCACTTAAATACAACTTTCTTTCAAACTAATTAGTGATATTAAGCCCACAAAAAAATGTAAATTATCAAGGTAACATAACTCATAAAAAAAATCAATAAACTAAAAATAATTAAGATAAAAACATGAAATATTTTCACATCATTATAATGAACAAGTAATTATATCTTTTAAATTATTACACTAAGAATGGGTATACATTTTCAAATATAATTACACAGAAATATGTAATTATACTAAATTATTTTCAATTAAATCTGTAAAATGCATTATTTTTAATAAGTTATTATATACCCAATAAAATACAAAATTGTAATTGCAATTTTGCTTTGAAAGTTATGTAAATATGTACCCATGTTTACAGTGTAGGAGATAATATTGCATATGTTTGTCTATGGTTTAAAATTTTGAAATTGTTAGGGAAACTCTGCCAATTTTACTTTCCGTTTACGAATGTATATAAGGAAGTATTGTAATCTTACAAAATTTGGAACTCGAGTTCTGAATATTACGGAATGACGTCTATGTGTGTGTGTGTGTGTATAAACGATCTAAAGCTAAAACTGCTGAACGTAAAATAATGAATTATTAAATTTATGACCCAGTGTGCACTCCTATAGTTGAAAACAATATTTTAATCGGACTTTTGCTACTTTCCAACATCTCGGAAATGGCATGAGTTAGAGAAAAAGTGAATTTTATAATAATTCTAGCAACTTTTATCTAAAAAGTATTTTTAGCTCGCTGTACGAAGTACGAAGTATCAAAAAGTGTATGTCTCGTCGCCCTGATTCCAAATATATATATAACTTATATACACTTGGATGATAGTCGTCGCTCGCTCGTAAGACCAAATTTCTGCCCTCTACTCCTCTGAAGGTACCGGAGTGATTCACACCAAATTTGGTACACATATTATTTGGCATCCCATTTGAATCCGTTTGCAGTTTAAATCCAATCGCCCGTATACTTCCCGAGTTATAGGGCCCCAAAATTTGGAGCCCCCCTTAATACTGCCCTACTAAAAATTCTAAGATATTTTATATCTTTTTTTTTATATTGTTAACTCATAGCCCGAAAAAAATTATTAAATATTATAATTTTGAATTTTTAAATAAGCACTAAAATTTTTTTTTATCAATATAATCTACAAAAAAATTGTAAGACATTTTATATCTATAACATTTTATCAAATTCGTAACCAAAAGGCCATAATAATTTAAAACCACTGCTCGCAACGCATATCTTACCTAAAGGCGAGCTCTACGCGTTGGTGCGTTTTACGTGTACCAAATCTTGTTCATGTTGTAGTTTTAGATATTTTAAATATATTTTAGTGCATGTTATTGCAGTGTAATGTACTACGAAAAACAATATTTATTTTATTATTAAAGTTAAATAGGAAATGATTTATGGTTGAAATTTTAATGATTTTCCTGTTGACTTTCGACCTTTTTCAAACGTATGACAGTTCAAAATTAATTTTCAGGTTTAAAATTTATGGTTTAAACGATAAAAACATGATTTTTCTAAACACACACGCACACATACAAGCATATACATATACACACACACACACACACATATTCACACACATAAACACACGCAACCTTGTTGGGATAACAGTTTTAAATGAAATATTTTTATGAAAGAAGGTAAATAATAACAATCATGGATGCTGGCACCAATGCCTTTAGCTCGTCTTTATTATTCATATTATTATCTATACAGTTCGAGCGAGCGAGATACATACATCCAAGTATATGAGTTATATATATTTTTAGATTCAGGCCAACGAGACAAGAACTATTGTTATGGACGTTTTTTGGTCCAAAATGTTACAGACACACGACAGATCACTATAGCTCCCTTGTACATTCTGCAGGACAAGCTAAAATTAGGTAATATTAATTTTGATTGGCTGTGTAAGAGAGAAACAAATAAGTGAAGGCCTTGTTTTCTGGCCTGAAAACGGTTAATTTTCAATTGGTTTAGCACACCACTTGGTGTGTTATCACCTTCTGTTTTTATGTGCAGATAAAAACAGTTAGAATTTACTACAGAACAGAACACAGGTCGTCAACATTGTTCTCGTAAATTTTCAATTAACGCTCACTGTTACTACAGACACAGAATTACTACAATTGTATTACTGCTACAACAATAACAAAGTCCAGAATAGCCCATAGTTACAGTAATAATATGGTATTAAAGTAATCGCTTCCTTACTATGTTAATCGAATTTAATTAATTTTAAATGACATCTGGCCATAATTGAATTTGTCTTCTGTGTGCCTCAAGAAATATTTTACATTTTTTCCTTTTCGAAACATACATATTTTAAAGTAAAGTAATGTGGTAAAACCCATTCGGCGCGAAGGACCATTAATTTTGCCTCATACTTACATTATTCATTTTTAAATCATTTTGGTTCTTACGAAACATAAATTGATTAAATATTAAACTAATGACCAAAACAATAGCATTTTATTTTACAGTTTGGAAAATGAAACAAATATGTTATATACAGTTGGATGGTAAAATGATTCGCATTTATTTACTTTAGTTTTTCGATTCGAAAGACCATCAATTTTGCCTAAAATTGAATAAACATTTATTTTTTTCAACTGCAATTACATATTCTTAAAACTCCAAGTTATTTAGTATAAATTTACTTTGCTTATCCGGTTCGAAGGACCAATTTTGACTATAATTGGACAATAAGAACTTGATAATTATATTGTATATATTTTGTTTTACAAAAAAATTAATATTGTGATAAATTAGAGTAGCTTATAAAAACTGTACAATCTCATTGATTTACTGTGTTTATCCGGCTCGAAGGACCATTAGTGTTGATGCAGTCACAAATGAAAACAGTTGAGTAAAGTTGGGCGAAGCATGTCACTTGATTAAGTACTTTTGAGCGACTTATGCTAAAATTCTGCTAGTACGCGTATAGCATTAATTATTTATGGACCAATGGAGACAGGTGTATTGTACTACGTCAGATAACATCCCTGCCAAAGTATTAAAACTTTCGTGCATAAACACTGGCTTATATACATCCGAAAATATTCGAAAATATGTTCACAACATGTAATTTGTGTACACAAAAATGTGAACGCTGATCTGATTATAAATGTATCTCTTTGTTTAAAAATATTAGTATTACAATATGGCTGCCATTTTAATTGAAATTAAACGACGGAATACAATTTGACAAACAGGAAGTAGCAATCATAACTAACAATCAACATGGCTCACTTGTCATGAGCGCACGTGTCTCTTCCAGCAGGAATAACGGGTTGGGGGGGAGTCGCAGGGTATGTTGGAAAAGCAAGGTTCATTTGTTAAATCGAATTACGAATCGGAATTTTAATACGAAAACACCCGGTATATACTGTAATCGTATTATAGTTAATTACACACTCCAATGTATCCTGAAAAAAAGGCACTACTATGTCAACTGATCATAGTTTATATTTGCGATAATACGATTTTTATTTTGTAGTGCTAATTTTGTAAGCAAATAGTGGTAATGAAAATTAGTGTTCTTTGGGAACACTATTTTAGATTTTTATTCAATTCATCATTTTGACACCTTGGATCACTCAGATGACATATCCAAATTTATGTGAAATATGAATTCATAGTATCATTTGATAATAGTTATGAATAATTACTAAATAAGCCATACAGACAGGGGTTTGAACCCGCTGCATACCAGTTTGTATGTTTATACATAAAGCGTTCTACACATTCACATATATACAAATATCTCGGTACAGTCTATATCAGTGGTTCCCAAATTGTGCTCTGGTCTACAGAGGTGCCACGGAATATTCCAATATAAGATATCTTTTATTCTTTTGCAACCGTAACAACTATGGTTTGACTTTGGGTACTGAGGAGGAATCCTGTTATGTTTGGAGCGCCGTGAGCCGAAAATGTTTGTAAACCACTGGTTTATATAATATATTTGATGTTTTGATGGTAAACAAAAAATGCGAAATATAAAAAAGTCTCAAATCGAAATTTTAATAAACATTGAGATGGTCTCGTTGTGAGGGGCTATTCGTCAACTATTGACATCAACGTCATGCATTATTCATTTTATGATGCGATATTTTCAGATCAAAATTTCTGCCGAACAGAAAATATAAATACGTGACTGCCAAACAGATCACGGCGACGACGCATGCGCACCCCACACATTCCAAAAACAAGTAAAAAGAAGTTGGTAAATAAAAAAGTCTTACTCTAACTTTCAACAACGACCAACGAAAAGTTTTACAGAAATCGAAGTGAATAGGAGAGAAATGATGCAGACACACACACACATATACACACGTATAAAGAATCAAAGAAGAAATTAAATAAAGTTACGAGTTTTAGAAAAGTTTTCGAACGTGTGCATTGCCCGTCCTTGTCAAGTGCATTGTGAATTAAAGATATATTGATTTGCAATATTAATTTCAATAAACCCAATAAATAGATTGTATCAAAAACTATACGGTTCTGTTATTTTAGTTACACATTTCAAAAATACTTATAAATTAACGAATTTTATTTTGAGTTTCTAGAGAACAAAGGTGACATTAATATGTATTTTTACTATTCTAAAAGTATATTTGGGTTCAACAAGTTTTGGTACAATAATTAATTAATCCTAAGACCAACAACACAATACTATCACATGAAATACAATAATGAAAGCGATAGCAATTATTAGAGTACAAAATTTATTGTTGCAATCATCCAACAATCAATCAATCAACATCGTTTAATTTTTTTTTTCTTTAATATTAATATAAAATTTCTTCTGTATATACATTTACTTTATTGTTGTATTCATGGTTACAACATTTACAAAATTTATTTATTTGTTGATTTTTGTATCCATGGTAACTACATTTTGAAAGAAATTTATTATAATCGTAGCTGCAGTGTCAACGAATCTCAAAATTTGAATAAATAATTAAATGTTTGCTTACAATGTGTGCATTTATTTCACGTGTTGTGTATGTTAGTTCCGGATAGAAAGCTGGATACATAGACAGATCGTTGAGGAGTGGTTTGTGTTTATAATATTTAACAATATAATGTGTCTTACCCCTCTCAAATACCTTTATGATAAAATGAATTCTAACATTTCTGTGAATTCACCGTTTTTAAGTAACATATAAATATTTATATCGACATAAATATATTTCGCTCGTTCTCGTCTCGAAATAGAAATTCAATCATAAAACTCGTTTCGGCTGCAAAAAGAATGAAATGGACAACGAAGTTGCTCCACTGGCAACCAATAACATAACATATAAATGAAAAATAAAAATTGAAAACAAATAAAAAATATTTTCTCGTCGAACGATCAAATTTAAAATGTTGTCTGGGAATTAAAATAACCCTATATTTAGCCTAACAAATTGCCACGTCACAACTAGTTCAATAATTTGTACTTAACCGGTGTTTATATAATTAAACGTGATTGAAATCCGAGAGAAAACAGCTAGCAAGTTTATAAATCCGGTATACTGAATATTTCTGTCCAAAGTAGGTAATAATTACTGAACCTTGACAAATTAAAGTCAACAGTCTTTTGTTAGTCTGACCTGAGCACAATGATAAATGACTGGTACTATATGAAATAATAAGGAAGTGGTATACAAATTTTATTTTTTCTAATTTCATTCTTTAAATTGTTCATTATTATTGTTGATATAATTGAATATGATTTCTGACCTACTTTGGACAACGTCCAGCTTCCAGCAGTGAAGAAAGGCATGCATTTTATTTATTTTTCTCATTAATAACTATATGACAGATTTCTTTTAAAAATTAAACAACAATGACCGTCATGTTAAAATTATATTACTTTCACAAAATTTCATTTTATATATTTTACAGTTTTTTGTAACTTGCTTCTAATTTTAAAAGATACTCGACTTTCTTATAAATTATCTGTATTTTATAATATTATGTACTACTTTTATTTAAATGTCAATATGTGGTAAGAAGAGTAAAGGTATATTACATTACATAAAACTAAGTATAATAAAGTCGAGTGTAGGACACTTCAGATTTTTTTATATATATAAATAAACAACGAAATACAAAATTTATTACTGTTACAAAATAACATTTTACTCCATTTTTGCATATAAATAGATGTTATTTGACATATTTGCGAGAAAAAATCAAAGGTGACATATGACAAAATAGATAACATGAAATATATCTAACCTGAAAATATGTGACTATATAAATTCAAATTTCTTCAAATATATATATATATATATATATATATATATATATATATATATATATATATATATATATATATATATATATATATATATATATATATATATATTTATGTATATTTTGATCAATTCTTACAGCATATAAAATCTTGCATCATTCGTATTTTAGAAATATATATTGTTATATTCATTATTATACTTTCACAATTTATTAGGTTAATAATTCTGCAAAACCAGTATCTCATTATTGTGCTCACAAATTAAACGTATCGATTCGATCAAAGTAGGTCGACAATTTTTTGAATTATTGTAATTTCTATTATTATTTTTATAGCAAAGATAATACTAATTTGATTAAAATTGCAACATATCAGACTGGCCATATTTCAACTAAAATACTAATTAATATTTTAATTAATGAAAAAAATATGGGTGCAGATGTCACTTTGTGCTCTAAGACATGTTTATGAAATTTTTATTGAAATTGTGTCTTATTTCCGCAAAATTCTTTTAAACCAATATTTTTAATTCACAATTTGTCACAATAATTAAACATATCTATGAGGATATTCTATCGCAAGAATAAACTGATTTTATAAAAATGTCAGTATACAATGGTGATATGTCCACATTTCTGCAGAATTCGTTATAAATATATGTACAAAATTCAAAAACTCGGTGTAGCTATAAGTATGATGTTTACGCGGTAATTGTATATGTTTACTTGTAATATAATAAAATAAAATTTCTTCACCGCTAAAAATACCTTGAGGACTAAATAGCTTTTATGATGAATAAATAATTATTCAATAAATAGAAATTACTGACAGATGTGAAAGTCGTTTTTTTTTCCGTTTTTTTTTTTTCTCTCTCGTAAGGGAAAGCCTACTATTCAGAAACAATAATAAATCGATCAGTAACTAATAGTAATTTATTATATTTATACGTACGATTGGTTTGTTAACTTATTTGGAACAGGTAATAAGGTTTTCGACCAAGTTAAAGAATTTGTTCTTTTGTCTATAGTAATAAATCTTAATGCAACTTTCTTAATTGTTGCTGTATATTGTGAAATAACCTGTATATTTTTTTTTATTTGTTGATATGTGATTTAATATTATGTAATATATATATAGACTTTCGCCGTGGAAAATTAGTTCGCAAATTATAAAAACAGCGTGTCTGCGCGAACTATATTTGTCAAATTTTGAAATGTTTCCAGTTTTCATTCTTTTCGTCACGTTCTTTTGTCTTTCATTCTCAATCGTATTCAGCCATTATTCTTACTCTCTAATTACGTTACCCATTTTTGCTTTATTGCTAACTCTTCATCCGGCATATCTACTTAATACATAATAATATAAATACATTTAAATAAATTAAACAGGGTCCCAATACATATAGTTTATATGTATATGGATAACTAATACAGTCTGATGATGACACACGTGGTATCGAAACGTCCAGAAATGTAAATAAAATATTTTTATTTAACTGACTGCATTTCGTGAGTAAAAAATATTTCATGTTTAAAATATTTCGTTATATACCTGCGTATAAGAAAGTAATAATTATGTATTTCAACGACAAGCGGGAAGTATTGGTCAGCAATGCTTGTTTTAGTTTGATTTTAAATTCTAATCCACAGTATTGTAATTGCGAATTTTAATTATAGTTTATTTAAGCACGTTTATGCACCCTACCCTTACCCCCCTATTTACTTTAGTTAATTGGTTGAATATTATTATAGAGAGAACAGTTGGTTGTATTAGATTTTTCTTTTTATTCGTATTTTTTGTTTCTTTTGTTATTCGAGTGAGTACTATGATTTCATGTTGTAATCACCACTTGTGATATTACAATAGAGAATGGAATTTAAATAATAGCTTTCGAACGGTTTTGAAAATTAACTTAATTGGTAGGAGGAGGGTTTTACTATGGTATACTGCATATAGTATTGGATAGGGTCACAGTAGAGTTGTACCTATGTGGAGATTTGTGTTCATGGAAGAAACGTGACTAGAACACTCATATACCTATACTAACCTACACAATTCTACATAATAATCTATGTAATTATTTATTATTGACACTAGTACTAACTTAACCCTACACAGGATATTTTTACGATTTCGTTATTTTTATTTACCTACATGTGCATAAATTAATATTACAATGTAACTATTATTTAAACAAGCACCAATGTCTACAATTCGCCGTGATTTTTTCATTGTGGATAACATTATTTAATGTTTTCATTGAATAAACCCTATTTATAACCATTGTTTTTTGAAGGGATAAAATGGCAGAATACAACAATGAATGCAATTGTTATTGATTGATTGACCAACAATAAGAAATTGATTGCAGCAATACTGTTATCACGTTTACATGAAATTTTGAAACCAGTTTTTAGTTCAAAGCTACATGAACTGATTTTTAAAAAAACTATTTTAAGAGTATTACTTTTTCTCTAAGTCATGCCATTTCCGAGATATTAAAAATTAGCAAGAGTAAACTGTTACTTCCGGTTAAGATATCTTCCAACAATTTTGGCTCTAGAGCAGTGTTTCTTAAATTTGTTCGGTTCCTGGCGCCCTTAATGTATCAGAATTTTTCCATGGCGCCCCTAGTCTAAATTATTTAACTTTTATGAGGATTACTTTTTCTCTAAGTCATCCCTTTTTCGAGATATTAAAAAATTAGCTAGAGTAAACTGTTACTTGCCGTACGTATTTGGAATATTTTCGCATTTTCGCGCTCAGCCGAGGAGCCCCAGGTCACGGCGCCGGCGCCCAGTTTGACAAACACTGCTCTAGAGAGTTGATACACACAGACGGCATTTCGAATATAGTCGGATTCGATTAAAGGATAGTCAAAACGTGTATTTCTTTTAAAATTTCGAGTTATTACAAATTTGCATTATTACAATACTTCCTTTAGACTAAGAACAAGAAAGTAATTATATATTTAAATAATTTAATCAAACATGTAAAGATGTAGAAATTAGAAGAAAAAATCCTTTTATATTATTGTTTTATCACATGTGAGTAATGTCACCTTTGCATAGAATTTTCTAGAAATTAACAAAATTGAATATGTTTATTTTGTTAAATGCAGTCATGTAACCTTTGCACTCCAAGGAGTAAAAACGTGCAAAATCTGATATTCAAATTTATATTTGTCCCTTTCATATAAGGGTTCTTCGAGGAGTGGGGGAGACGTGGAATACTTGTTTTTTTATTTTAAGTAAAAGCAAATATGTGTAGGCTGGATGCATATACCGATTTATGTGTACATGTAGAATTGAAATTCGTGTTGAAATGAATTGAAAAACTTTATTATTATTTTTTCCGTCTTTTCTGCTTTTATACAATTTAATATTTTACATTGACACAACTGTGACGTGTACATTTCCTTTTTATGATTACATATATGTTTACATTATTGAAGTTTTCACATTCGAATATAGAAAATTTATGTTCCATCTTCAAACGTTTGAAATACTTAGAAAAGTGGACAGTTATTTGATAACTTTATTAATTAATATTGTGTTTGTCTGTATTGCATAGGTGGGGTAAAATGGAATGCTGGTGAGAGAATTTTTAGTCTCGTGCCGTCATTGTTAAAATAATATAAATATTGTGAAGAGCTGAAGAATAGGATATTATTGTAAATGAATAAAATGGCATGCTATTGATATAGTTGGCAGTATTGCAGTAGATGTAAAGCTCGTTGGGAAGAGCTTATATATATATAATATAAGAAGTAAAAGGGCTATTCATGCAATACAATGCAGACACAAATGCTGCAGATAATAAAGCATTGTGTACAATTTAATTAGTTTCAGAAACTCTGAAACTCATTTATGAAAGTAATGGTCGCTTTTATTTCCTATTTCATACCATACAAAATGAGAAAATTTTACTCTGTTTTTGTTATATATGTATACATATATATATTATATTTAGTTTCATTTCTGAAATTAGCTATTATTATTAATATTGAAGTAGATTATGTTTATCTTGAAAACAGTGTGTTGTTACTTTCTTAGGCAAAAGAAAATCTATTGTAATCATGAACATTTCAAACTTGAAATTAAAACGGAAATACATGTTTTGAACTATTATGAATCGATATTAATAATTTTTGATTTTGTCTGTTTGTGGACGCCAGCAGTAACTGTTGAATATAAAAGAATGAATCTTGAAATTTTCAATTTATACGCAACAAGCAAGAAAACCACCTATTTTTATAAGCAAAATTTAATCTGGTAGTTAAATTTAACTCCTGCTACTTTTTCATTTTTACGAAATCGTTACAAATTAGGGAAAAAAAGATAGTTAAGTTAATATATATATTTTATAAATTTTGATTAAAGAGTTTTCTTAAAAACCAACCTTTTATTGCTTTAAATTTGATATATTTATAAATTGTATTTCCCAAATAGTTTTATGATAATTGCAGTATCAATGAATGTCAAAATTTAGAACAATAGTGATACAATTTATGGGAATTTTTCGGAATATACAAATGTCTTTATGATATAACAATATAAATTAATCAGAAAAAAATACAATATAAATTAATCAAATGGACTTCCCTTCTTGGCAGTTTTCGACACAAGCACCATCTGTGATTCAACAGTAATATTATTAATTTTTGAGTAATAATCACAAAGTAATAACTACATAACTTGACTTTTTATTTTACCGGGCCCTAGCTTATCTTAGATTAGCGTAAATTAATAAAATAAATATAAAATTATTAACTTCAAACACCTGCATTTTATTCTTTTATCGGATCCTAACCTAAATCAGCGGAATTTAATAGTAGTCCTTTTGAATCACAGATGATGCGTGTGTCAAAACACCGGGTATTTCCCCTACGCCGAGAATAACATTTGAGGTTAAGGTATTTCGCCTGGGACGGCAAAACACTGGTAAGGCCATTTGGCTCGTCTCCCATATTGTATAATAAGGTAAACATCAAAATTATAAACAGGATTAAAGTACGAATTTTATATGCAGATTTGTTTAATAATTAATAAAATATATTAAATTTTTAATTATAAACTACCTTTACTGATTGCCTGATTTATATTCAAGAATTTTCACGATACATATTATGTGAATTTGATTGCTTGGAATGTTTTTCTACTTAAAATCCACGGTAAGGAACATTTATGTAACAATTTCAAGCTTGAGAATTACATAATAACTATTGCGTGTTTTGTATAATATAATGAAGTACCACATATATTAATTTATGCGTATCTGGAGTAATACTAAATTATTATGAAAGTAACGGCATACGTCACGTAATACAATGATTTAAATCTAAATATAATTGAGGGATGAGTTCATTTTAGGCATCCGTTGACCTTTCCACGAACGGGGTGAGTTGACATTTACGCGTATATAGGAATCAGACCATGACCATAGAATTTAAATATTATTTTTATTATTATTATTAGTATTATGATTTTCTATTAATAACATTTTAATAGCACCAATACAGATGTATGTAAATATCATCCACGTGGCACATGCGATGATGAATTTGATAACAAAAGTTCACCGTATATTTATTTAACTATTTTATTATTTGTTTTAATTACGTCAGTATTATACTTTTTTTTTTATTATTAGATATTATTTTCATTTGTTGTAAATGTAAATTGTGTTTGCTCGCGACAAAAGTTTAATTATAAATTGAATTGTTCGCAAAGTTTCAAAAAACTTTTTTAATAATTCATTATACATTCAAACACAATTATATTATTTCAACATTCATTCAAATTGTCAGTCGGGGGATTGGGAGGGAGGGGACCCAACCCTTCCTGCGTTTATGAATCGCGGTATTGTTTGTTTTGCCGCTGTTTTATTCAGAGAGTGGAAGGGGGTGGATTAGTAATCGCAATCGCGCATCCGTCTGGTATCGTTTTAATTTAATAATGAAAAAAAATCACTCCTTGGGGCACGATATGTTAATTTAAAAATTTTAAATATATTTTACATCTTTAGAAAAACTGCAATGTCCTACATTAGAATATCTTATGTATTCGCTAAAAAAAATGTTGCTAGTCTTTATATTATTTCATTACAAAACGAATATTTTGTTAGGATTCTCCTACAAACATGATTTAGTTTTATTTTTGGCATTAATACTGCGATTTTCATGAAATTATTTTGTAAATACAAATAAATTTACTAATTTCGATTTACCAGTAAATTGTACGGTTTATAAGAAAACTTTTCAATCAAAACTTTCAATTTTTATAAAAAATACTTTTTATCTAATGCCGTTTTCGAGATAATAATCTTAATAGTAGCAAGAGTACATTTTTAGCTCGCCGTACGAAGTACCGAAGAAGTTAAAGCAATCCAATAAGGAAATATCCGTGTATCTGTAGCATTCACGGTTAAAAAAAATTCTTATATTATATATGTTTTCGGCTTGAATCCAAAAATATATACTTGGATGTTAGTCGTCGCTCGTAAGACCAAATTTGTGCCTTCTACTCCTCTGAAGGTACCGGAGCGATTCACACCAAATTTGGTACACATATTATTTGGCATCCTATTTGAATCCGCTCGCAGTTTAAATCCAATCGCCTGTATACTTCCCGAGTTATAGGGCCCCAAAATTTGGAGCCCCCTTAATACTGCCATTATAAAAATAATTAGAACACCCAAAAATTCTACTAAAAATTTTAAAATATTTTGTGTCTACAATTTTTTTTTATATTGTCAACTGAATGCCCGAAAAAAATTAATTAAGTATTATAATTTTGAATTTTAAAATATGCACTTAAATATTTTTTTTATAAAAGTAATCTGCAAAAAATTTTCAGAGTTTAAAAAATAGTATAGTGAACCGAAATATCCGTTTTGAGGGTCCCTGAATCCATTTTGACTATGAAAACTTTCTATTATTGAAACGAATATTTCTACCGAAAATGTTTGTTTACTTGTGTCATTTTTTAAATATCTCGAAAACGACACGAGTTAGAGAAAAAGTCAATCTTATAAAAGTTAAATATATTCAAATTGCTAGCAACTTTCGTATAATAAGTTTTTTCCACAAAGCTATCATTTACTTAAAGAATAAGCTTTAAAAATAGCCAAATAAAATTTTCGTTTCCCTAGTTAGTCTACATATTTTCATGGCAATGGCAGAATGGATTTAAAACACAATTAAGCTATATTACTGAATACTATAAGTATAATGAAATAGAGTAGAACCTGGGTTCAAAGGGTCTGGGGCTCAGTGGCAACCAATTATTCTAATTTGGAGCACAAAGGTGACATGCCCTAATCCCAAAATTCTTCAGTTGATATAACAGTGAATGTATATACATACTCATCTTATAAATGGGATCGTGTATATAATATATATTTGGTTAGACCTATTCGTTTAATTTCGCAATTATAAAGGGGGTGTGTCTGTGTGTATTTTACAAATGGTTATTTTTAAACGAATGTATATATTTGTTTGCGACCTTAAAATACCAAGCGTCTAAAATGGCATCGATTTTTCACGTTTCCCTATGTATGTGAGAGAGCTCATTTTAACAAACACATACACACACACACACAACATCCGCGAAACTCATTTCGAACTTTTAATTTGACAGTTTGCCCGCATTGCGTCGTTATCAGACAGACAATTTATTAAACGGATGATCAGCTTCCACTCTCCTCTTCCATTCCGACATCATCCATAATCCATATATTGAATTCTTTGCAAGTTTACAACAAACAATCAATTCACAATCATCCATACCTAATACGTAGCCGCGAATTAATATTATAAGCACACCAATCAATTCAATATATATATTATATATTCAAACATTAAATATATATTTAACTAAATAAAATATTGTAATTTTTCATAACTTTTGCTTAAAAAATTAAATCACAAAGATATACCACAAATATCTACACATTTTCCTGGATGAACCATTTACGAAAGTCGAGTGTAGGACACTGCAGTTTTCTTATATTAGTGATAGTTTTCGCCCAATTAATTTTAGACTAAAAATACAAGACAAATTGTTCTGAATTTTAAACTACAACCATTAAGGATTGTTCACAGCTAAAAAATTAGTAATTAAGCTTAGAAATTATAAGTAATAATTCTAGTTTGTTGTATGACATACAAGGTTAACGTTCACAGCAACAAAATTTATAATAAATTGTGTTGCTCGGAATGCTAACATTGCTTGTGATAATATAAACTAGATTATTATTTGTAATTTTCTACGCTTAATTACAAATTGTTTCGCTGTGAACAATCCTTTAAGCCTAAATTTTTAGTACAAATACAGTTAGTACTTTGGTTATCAATGATTAAAATACTAGATTGAGCCCCGGGCACAATGTGCCCATATCATAAATAGTCCATTCTTTATTGATATAATAATAGTAATTGAAATTTAATTGAATTCATATTTGTATTTATGTCAGTGGCATAACTAACAATGGTTCGATTGCACAGAGACTATGATTCGGATATAAATCGGTTTAAAATATAACAGTTTTAGGAAATGCTTTGTATTATGTATATCCTGTTTACTATTGTTTATAACTAAAAAACTTTTATTCACTGATTTATCTTTTATATGTTTTATTCCGCTAGACAAAATTATTAATCTCTTCAAAAATCAGGAGTATATATTTACAAATTGCTTCTATTTTGTTTTGTATTGTTTGTCAATCAAACCATTATAATATCATTTTATCTCTTCAAAAATCAAAATTATAAATTTACGTAATTTTTTTCCAAGTAATTACTTTATTTTATATTTGTCGGGAAGCGATTGAAAGCAGCGGTTTTCTTGATCTGGGGTTTATTTATGAAAATGTATTATATGATTTTTATATCTGTCTAAAAAATGGATTAAAATATTTTATTTTTGTATTGTATTAAATATTTTTTTCTGAAAGACTAACAAAAGAGACTATTTAAACAAAAGCAAAAAAGTATAACAACTAGAATAAAACACAATTATAAATAACCAGAAGTAATTTCCCGAAAACAATGAAAGCAAAAATGTGTGTATGTCTATGTATGTATGTGTACCTGCATATTTTATAAAAAACTTTTTTTTTTTATAAAATGATATACTGCGACAGTACCTACAGAAAAAGTTCCTCTTATTTTTTTAGTTTTTATTTGTTGTATATATATGGCCCCCGTTATTTCACTGTCATAAATTCTAGAACAATGGCCAACTCCGATCTACGAATTATAAAAACAAAGGGTCTAGCTTGTTACGCTTTATTTGGATCTCTTTTATATTATTTGAAACGCTTTTATTACATATTATTCTTTTTTCTATTACTGCCCCCACTCTCCCTATTCAAACTCAATAATATATAGAATATCTGGATATCACACTACTTCGAGAACAAAAGTGATATCTCCCACACATACCTATATAAGACACAGAATCACGTATTTTTTATGTGGAGTCTTACGACTATTAAGAGTAATCAAGTATGCCAAATCAAATATTATTTCAACTAGAAATAAAAATTCGTTGTAGGAAATGTTATCTATGTGCTCTAAAAGAAATCCAAAATTATCCCGAATTGTGATAAATACAAATTTGTTTTAGGAAATGTCAATTTTTGTGCTCTAAAGACAAATCAAGAATTATCCTGAATCCTGGTACTAAATATTCGTTTTTGGAGATGTCACCTTTGTGCTCTAAACGAAATATTAAATATTATTTCGAACCCTGAATGAATAGTGAATTTTTATGCTCTAAATTAAACAATAAATATTATCTCAAATTCTGGTTAATAAAACTTCGTTTTTTAAAATTCTTTGTAGGAGTTGTTTTTTTTTTGTGCTCCAAAGGGTTGATGAGGATTGTTTGTGTGTGATTTATTGCGAGATTTATTGAGTATCTGCGACGCCTCCCAATTCTTCGGTGCATGTAGTCTAGGGACAAATCAAATAGAACTCCTGGTGAATAATAAAGCAACGAGCAAGAGGAGTAACAGTGTCGATTCAGTAAATTTCTTTTCATTATTTACTTTTTACTTTTTTTTTTGTACAGCAACTCGTTTGTCTATGTGAGCAAAGCTGCTTTTGTGTCAGTTAATCAAATGTCGTTCTCTCTGTTTTACCATACGTGAATTGTTTGAATTGTTTTCATTGGATTTTATTAGAGTTTTTGTCTGACTCTGTGTGTATGTATGTATGTATGTACCCAGACAAAGTTTTAAATTAACTGAATCAGACTGTTTGTCCTGTACTAACGAATATTGAAATGTACAGTTAGTTAAACAATTTACTCATATATTTCTTTCTGTTGCAGAGATCTGAAAATTTGGACTTATCACTCAGCATTCCTCATTCGTTTCACAATAACGGTTACGATATGAACGATCAGGTAAGCAGCAACAATTTTTACTTTTTAAAGTAGTTAATACTATTAGATAGTTTCACAATAACGGTTACGATATGAACGATCAGGTAAGCAGCAACAATTTTTACTTTTTAAAGTAGTTAATACTAATAGATAGTATGACCTTAATTTAAGATTTACTCGAATATTCTAAACAAATCTCAGCCGAAATTAATCTTATTTAACTAAATTTGCATCAAATTAAATATCAAAAATGAGATCTAGATCTATTATAATATTTAAAGCAAATTCCACTCAAAATTGGTCTTATGTATCCTGTTTCTATTGAATGTACAACAAATTAAATTGCGCACATGAGATTTAGACGCCATCTTGATTTAACTGTCTATCTATTATAGTAAATTGCACTACTGGTTACTACCATGTAATACAGTACGTTATTAATCTAAAGAAAATCTATCTGAAATTAATTTTATACATTTGTTTGTATTGAATTTATTACATCAAATTAAATATCACGAGTCAGTTGTAGTCGCCATCTTGTTTTAACTGTTAGACTTATTAACAATAGTTCTAAATACCACCACTGGTTACGCAACCAGTTGAACGAATCCATATAACTGCTTTTGTCGAATTTCCATCAAATCTAAGCGAATCCATATAATTTATTCCCTTTGATCAAATTAAATTTCGCCCCTTCTTGTTTTAACTGTTAAATTACTAACTAAAGAGTAACTACGTCACCCAAAGGCTTATATACGTATTACAAGAATATAGATTGCTTGTTATTGAAATAAATATCAATCTGATTGATTGTTATAGATATTTCTAGGCACAAAAAGAGAAAGTATTGTTCCATTATAATTGAAAAAAACTTTCAACAATGCCCAATCTATCAATACGAAATAGTATATATATTATTTTTTGTTGTCCATTTTGGCTTGAGTTAAAGCCCAACGTGTGTGGTCCGTCTGGGAGACTTTTTCACATGTTTACATACACAATCATGGCGCTCTAATGGCCGACTGTGTATATAAAATAAAACGAGTACGACTTTTGTCTGTGTACATTTTCTACTAAAAGTACATACAGCGTACTATTTACATGATTGCTATGTTATGAGATTTTCATTATGTTAACAAATACACTAAATATTTCATATTACAAAAATCCAGAGTGGCCTACACCGTCTGCTTCGAAATATATAATGCGACAATCTCCCTGCATTTCAAAAATTGATAGATAATAGTAAAGAAATTTTATTTATATTAAAAATATATATATGTACTGAACAGTTATAATTATATTTTGCAGATAATTTGGGGTATTTTAAAGAGAAAATAAATTGTAACACTTAAGTTAATAGTTTGCACTGTTTAGTTAAGTTGATAATGTTGACGACCCCCTTAATGATTTTATTAAATTTTGACAACTATGAGATTCTTTTTTTTTTCTTTTTTTTTTTTCAAGTATAAAATAATGTAATACTTCGATGTTCGTGTCGCGGGTAGATTTGTGCTGGTTGTGTGAGGTGTCGTGTCAGAAGAGCGCCAGATGTTCGGCTAGCGGTGACCTACGAAAGTAACTTTAATAGAGTTGAGCTGACTCCGTAGAGAACGGGGGAACAGAGCGCGCTATACTCGTTCCTGTAGTAATTTATTTGGCAGCCATGAATAATAGCCCATAACTTTGTATGAAAATAAAGAAGAATTATATGAACCATTATAAATCAACGTTACTTTATATTTTCATTTTATTAATTTATTGTTTCATTTAATTGAATCTAATGAATAATTTATTTTCTCATTTCATGCTTTTATCTTCAAAATATAATAACCATATTTTTAGATTAGGGAATAATACTGCCTGATTTATGCATTTATCATTAATGTTAATTTTATGGATATTGAATATTTCATAACTCCATCGTAAAAAAAGATACTTATATTTTGTTTTGTAAAATTACTGTAATAAAATAACGGGTTATTAGATTTGAAATTAACAATTCGTTTTATTGCAACTAAAGCTTTCGGTCGTGTATCTGTAACATGACCGGATCAAATAAATTTGGATACCGCCTAATACCTTTGGAAATTAAAATTAAAATAGCCAAAAAATTTGCAAAGATATCTACAAAATATCTTCTTATTGTGACAAGGGCCACAAAACAGTATTGAAAAAAAATATTATAATTTTTATGTATATCATAAAAATCTACAAAGAACCGTAAGACTTTTTATGAGTGAATTCAAGGCTCATAATAATTTAAAAGAATTGTTTTTAAATTTAAAATATTATACCGAAGTGTGTATGTAAGATGTAATATACATTTTATTACATCAGTAGTCTAATAAGAGCTTTCTTAAATATAGTAATATTAAATTAATTCCGATTATTATATAAATGTGTTTTAATTTATCATTTTCAGACTTTTCACACCCCAAGTTTTGGTGACGAAGAGTTTGACATACCCGCCATTCAACCCCAACAACACGGACAACACCCCCAACACGGACAACACCCGCAACAACAACAACAACAACATACACAACAGCAGCAACAACAACAACAACAGCAGCAGCAACAGCAACAACACGAACAACAAATGCAGAGTTACCAGCAACAGCAGGTAACTACAATTTAAAGAATTTATATACAAATAAACAGGTAACTCTCGGTTTACGAACGTTCGCTATAACAAAGTTCACAATTCATTAAATATTTCTAAAAGCCGCTAATACTTACTTATAAAACGAAATGTCAAACGTAAATTGTAAGATACTAACAAATAAATTTAAAAATACATATAATTCTTAAAAATTGCAAGAGTTGCCTGTTTAGGTTTAGATAAACAGGTCCATCCGTTCTACTTTGAATTTTTATGTCCAATTTTCTCAAAATGGCGGGTACAAATCGACGGTCTGTAAAACTATGTAACAAAATTATCGCGAAATAATGTTACACTGGACTTCAGTATTAATTCAAACAGATCTATAAATAACAATATGTTAAATCATGTTCCAACTAATTTCAAATTAAATGTAACGTAACATAAAATTACTCGAACGAACATATGTTACATAAATTGAATTGTGTTAACAACATACGATATGTGCCAGCTGTTTAATTCATCAATTTTGTCATCAAACATTGACAATAATATATTATACATATATTTATCTTTTTGCAAAATAAATTAACAATATTATATACACTACTGCCGGAGAAATTGGAAACGGTCATTGTGATTTATCAATATTTTAATAAGTGCATATTTATTTTATTCGTTATTGCTTTATATCAAACTGATATAATAATGAAGTGTTTATTTTTGTACAATACTCGAATGGGCCCTGTTTATTCAGATAGACGAACGCTAATAACTTATCACCACTGCAACTAATACATTTATAAGCTTATATTTTTTAAAGCATTGTAAATTTTCCATAAGATATCACATTTTTTGTGATCTAAGATGACATTGAAATTAAAAACAAATGGCCGTTAATAAGTAAAATAACAATCCAAATTTACTTACTTTCCGAGGACTGTCTTCAATAATTACTTATACATTTTTGGTTAAACTGTTCGCGGTACTTGTACTTGTTTACTAAAAACTAATTATTAAATTCTAGATGCCTATGCAAGCAATAAACCAATCACAAGACAATATGCAAATGCACGACCCGTCTGCGTACCAACAACCTTTATATTTGTCCGGTCCTGGTGACCACGGCATGGCCCACCCTTCTTACAACCCCCAACAACAACAACAGCAACAACAAAATTACGCCAATCAACAACACAACAGTCAGTTGTTGATGATACAGCAACAGCAGCAACAACAGCAGCAGCAGCAAATGATGATGAGTCACGGCCAGCCGCCGCCCCAGGCTCAGCCACCCCCGGGGGGTATGCCCCCATATGGACGGTCCCCACAGCACCCACAGGGTCGCGGAAACAGCCCCCCAGCACCCGGACAAGAGCCAGCGACGACTAGCGAAGACAGTGATGATAGCACTCCACATCCAGCTATGGTATATAAATATTTTTTAGTATTATAATATGTGATTTCAATGCCCCAAAAAATTGTTTATGGTTATAAATTTCATGGAATTGTTGTATTGCATTTATATACCGATATACGAATATTATAATTATATCACCAGATCAATGGTGATCCGAACAGATACACATAATTGTGTATACGTTTTGTGTTTGCACATTTTCTACGTGTGTACTAATGTACATGCTACTAATATTTTAATAAGTTACGGTTTCTGTAAAGATATTGTTCTTTTCATGCGAATCTAAATTTTATATTGTTTTTGATTTAATTTTTAGTTGACTGGTTTAAAACGTCCATCACCGGAACCAGCAGATCCAGTTCTCGCAAAAGTTCAGAAAAAACCAAAAGTTCAGAAGAAAAAGAAGAAGAGGGACCCAAATGAACCACAAAAGTAAGTCTTGTAATTTTATTGTTTCAAATAATTAGCAATATTATACATTTTCCTGATGTTTTCAATAATTGCACCAATGTTATTATTCAGTACTGAACATTACCCTAAAAATAGTTTAAATGTTAAAAACTTCACTATCGTATTACAGTGAATAGATTTAAAAAAAATCCCTATCAATTTATGTTATTAATACAAGAAATTAGACTTTTGGGTGGTAAGTTTAATTATTTTAAATTAGAATTGCATAAATTAATTATGTGTTTGCTGAGGTAGGATTGGAGCTGTGTATGTGTTCAAGTAAGTAAGCGCAAAACTTCAACTGCGCCGAATCTTTCCGTTTTGTCACATACACTCTGTGCTATGTAACATTCAAATAGGTCATGTATTATTGATTGCTTTAAAAAGTATTTTGCTTTCAGCATTTTTTTTTTTATATCCACGAACACGACCCCGCCCTTATGCAGATTTCTTCCTGATTTTCTTATTTCCACCGGGAACAATTTTCCATTTCAATTTAAAATTATTATTATAACTTTGAAGATTGTTTAATTAAAGTTGAAAAGAATCAACCGTCGCGAATAATTTAGATGGTCTAAAAAGGAATTCGTATTATAATTTAAATAGTTTAAATTAAAATGATTATATGCACAAATTTAAAACTTCCACTATACTGAATCCAAGCAGATCATACAATTAAACATTTCTAATGTTACTACTTTGTTACTTTTACATAACATTACATTAATAACAGATATACTTTTTAAATATTACTTCTACCTCATTTTAGTTAGTAAGTTCAACTGACAGAATATAATCTTTATATCAAAATGTATGATAATGTGCATAATGATTACTTTAATCATGAAGCTAAGAACGATCAGCTGCATTCATTATAAATGTACCTAGTTTTATAATAATATTATAAAATTAATTGTAATATGTGATATTATCACATAATTATCCTGATTTCCTTATCGACACATTTAATGATTGCTCCATAACAGAGTCCATCGTAATAACCAGTCACAAATCACAAGGCGAGGCTATAATTCATGCGGATTCCGCAATATATAGGTTGTGATTCTAAATTCCGCATTCGAAATTGAAATCCTACATATATTAAAAATTTCTGACCATTGAAAAATTACCCGCAAAATAAAAATCCACAAACCCCTGCTGTCGGGACTTACACACGCAGACGTCATTGAGGAAATAATCAAATCGTCCTCAAAACGGCTATATTTATTAAAAACTAACATTTTTTGTCTTGTTCTTGCTCCCTATACTTTCTTAATTCGAAAGTAAAAATTGCATATTTATGTAAAATTACAATTAAATTTCATTTAAAACGAATTACATGATTGTATGTTTAGTTAAAAGTATTACCAAATTTTTACTGTGTAGTAAATTTTGACAAATAATCCAAATGTAAACCTTAGTGTTCCACGAAATGTTCACATAATTCAGTGATCATTCTTTTATTATACGTTTACATCTTAAGGTTATATTGGCCATAAACTTAACAGTCGCCTCTTTCTCTCACCCCGCTGCTTGTGAATGTGAATTTATTATCGCAATTTTCTTTTACATACAATGTAACAATACTATTGAAAAATTGATGGCTTTAATATTGAAATAGCTCTCCTATTTATTGTTCACATCATATTTATTTATGACCAAGCCCTGCGTTTCGCGTTTTTTTTTTTCTTTCTTTTTTGTATTTTTTGTTGAAAACTTAATTTCATATTTTCAACGTACCGTTGGTTTCTTTACAGACCAGTGTCTGCGTACGCGCTTTTTTTCCGGGACACCCAGGCGGCCATCAAAGGGCAGAATCCAAACGCCAGTTTTGGCGAAGTCTCAAAGATTGTCGCTTCCATGTGGGACGCGTTAGATTCTGAACATAAAAATGTAAGGATTTGTGTTTTGTGTTTTTTAACGGTTTTCAGGATAAAAGGATTTATTTATTTGTTTGTTTTCCATGTTATTAGGTATACAAAAAGAAGACAGAGGCTGCGAAGAAAGAATATTTAAAAGCGTTAGCTGCCTATCGGGCTAGTCTTGTTTCTAAGGTAAGAATTTTTGAATAAAATATATAAATAAGACTGTGTTACTGGCAGTTCAATTGTAATATAAATTACTCTACAAATTGCTATTATAGTCATTGAGTATTGCGTCATCGTTTATATATTGTCCGCTCTTTTTATTAATATTACACTAATACTTATGGGCAAACTTTGGTAATAATTCGTTTTTGTTCAAATAAATAAGTGTTATTAATCAATTTAAATAATGTATTTCAAATAACTTGATTTAGCGACCATTGATTAATTAGAATCTGAAATAAATGACATACTAATCGAAGTACGATTTTTTATACTATAATTTTTAATATTTTTCAGGACTTTATTCATATTTCCCTTACTTTGGTAAAAATTTAATGATCTTGGAACACAATGGTGCCATGTCTATTCTCTTATTAGATTTGTTCGTTTCACTACGAGCAGTAGACGTATTCAGAAATTAAAAAAGTAAAAATGAAAGTGGTCTTTATTTTTATTACGTAAGTTGTACTGGTTTGCAGTAATTAAAGTTCCAAACTAGATTTTAGATTTCATATAATTAATATTACTTTAGAAGTTAAATCTACTCTATTTTCCTGATTCTGAATTAGTTTAGCTAAAATAATACGGCTATTGTAAACCGTTGACGTCAGTAGTGAAACGAACAAACTTATTGATCTACAAATTCTACTGAATTATTATTAAGAAATAAATAATAATAATAATGGGGCTAATAAGTTAATAATTTCACGATGAAATTCAACAACAAACAATAATTTAATGTTTACTACAGTTATAAATATAGTAAATGTTACTATCTTTATATACGCAATAAACATAATTTTATGTTACTTTTTTTTGCGAAAACAAAACGTAATAAATTTATTTTCAATTATTCGTTTCTAGGGTGCAGGTGAGAATGAAGGAATGTACGGCACCTATGGCAATTATCAACAATCTTACAGTGGATATTCCCCCCAGAATACATTGCCTTCCCCCCCAATCTCATCGACGCCCACCCCCCCAATGCAACAACAATCACAACAACAACAACAACAAATGGGCAACATGAACAAGAAACCTTCGCCGATGATGAACAGCATGAACGGTGGTCAGCAACAGCACCCAAACATGATGGGCTCACCCATGGGCCAAGGTCCAGGACCAGTTCCAAGTCATATGAACATGCAACCGCCCCCGCCCCAACATATGAACCCCCAAGTCAATTCCAACAACTACATGCAACAAGTAAGTTGATTTTTGTTATTGATTAAAACAAAATTGATATACGACAACACTGGTACTTCGATTGGGTGTTACAAAAACGAACAAAATTGCACATATATAACTTTTAAACACTTTTGAGGTAGAACTACGCTTCTTTCTAGTGCTGCTTTTCATAGACGTGAGGTAATTATTGTCAACTGATATTACCGATCGCGGCGCTGTGGGTGTTAATATGTCAGATGGGTGAAGGCAGTTAGGTGTCATTTTACTTGTGATGCATTGTACTGTAGTTCCAATTTCTAGAAACGAAATTTGTTCGTTAACCGACAGTTGTCCGTTTCTAAAAATATTCAACAGTAGAGCACTCACTACCTGCCTTCACAAATAATTCTTTTAACACCAGACTGCGTAGCTATGGCATATAAATTATACAACGTACACTTTTGAGAATTTGCAATAAAGGATAAAATCTTAAGATAATTGAATAATTATAGTAATTTTTATGAATTATATTGAGAACTATCGTTGTATAATATTCGAAGCATTTGATGTAAATGTTTTTAAGACTGTTTTAATAAAAAAGTGGGTTTCCTTTAAAGAATGAAAAGTTGAATAAAACTTGGATAGTTATTGGAATAGTTTGCAGCACACATGGGTTGACGTGGTGTTTCAGGTGACCCCCCAAGTACAAGTTCCAGTTGTGTCTCACATACACATGAGTCCACCGCGCATGGTATCGAGTTCGCCCCCTGTTTCAGCACCAGCACCATCAGGCGCAGGCCCAGGCTCAGGCGCAGGCGCAACACCAGCACCATCTCAGTCAGTCGTCACCCAACAACAGCAGCCACAGCCAAATTCCGTCGCCGGGACCGGGCCAGGGGCCGGTGGGCCCAATACCAATACCATCCAACAACAACAGTCTGCTGTGGGTCAGCCGTCAGGGCCAGTCGCCGCCATGCGGGCCTCAAACGCCTGCATACGTCACGGTTGTCCAAACGCCGCGATTTCCAATGCCGAATGGGAGGACGAGTACTGCAGCAATGAATGTGTAGTCAGCCATTGTCGGTACGTTAGCGATTTCATGCGAACGATCTATTGTTCGACATGTATCGCTTGATTTTATTTGCATTTCTTTTTATTATTTTCTATATTTATCGTTCTTTCACTCATTGTTTAATATTATAAACATATTTTACAATATTGATATTTTTTACATAACACCTTCACACCCTATGATATTTGCACCACCTGTTTAACAAACTTAATTACCAGTATAGTTATGGTGACTAATCACTAGTACAAATGCTTTTATCTATTAAATTATTTTTTAGTTAGGATCTTAGTTATTATTATTATTTGCTAATAAATTGCGAGATATTCGACTCCTTCAAGTACGCTTACAAATCGATTTTAAAATATAAATTACTTCTCCTTTTCTACGGCCGATTTCCTAATATTTTTAAAAGCATCTTTACTTTAAAATTCCTTTTATTGCCATGTTTACGAATATCTTTTTACCATATATAAATGACACAAGATTTTGTTTATTTTATTACTGTAAACCCCCGTTTGTTAAAGTCTACGTAAATGTACCAGTCCAGAAATGCATTTAAGTACTATATATTACATTGAAAGTGTCAAGTAAGAAATTAAAGGATAATCATACAAAAATAGATTCACATATTGTAAGATTGTGGACATATCACCTCGCTCGAAGAGCTCAACCTTCTGTTTTTTATTATTATTTGAAAAGAGTAAAGGACAATAGTTCAAATACAAATTACGAAGATACATTCTCATACCTTGTGTTTGTATTTGAACCCGCAACTCTCTTGGTGGCAAAATAATTAATATACCAAGCCGGTATATACATATAAAAGAAATTAATTTTTAATATAGGGCATATTCATTTTAATAAATTAAAACCGAAATTAACTAAATATTTCAAAAAATATATTAACTTTATCAATTATATGCACTAAGGTTTTTGAATACTTAAATTACAACATTTAAAAATTCTCAAATTTGTTATATTCTGGCTGGTTTTTGTCACCCTACGTTGTTAAAATGAACATTAGATTTAATCTGTAAAACGGCATTCAGGGGCGTATTTATATAATTGGGGGCCAAGGTGCAACTCATAGTATCCCATCATTAAAGAAAAAGAAAACAAGATTCATTATTATTAGTTTTTACTTTCTACTTGACTCCATTATGTAGTTCCCTGAAAATCACATTACCACCGAATTAACATTACTGCAAAAAATGTTGTTCCTCGTCTATAAGGGTATCAAATGTCACCACCAGACATCAGCCACTTCGTGTGATCAATATCAAATCATATTGCTTCATTTCCTAATGTATTGAATATATTAAACCAATGAGACCTATCGACTTTGTCATGTCTAATTATCTAGATAAGTAACACAATTATTTGTTGTTTTGAATCTTTATACACCAATGAATTATCTCCTGCAACAATTTTAATTTCCTTCCCTTAAGCCACTTTTGGACAACTTCATAACTTCCCTATTTCCATTACAAATTCTTTTTTCGTCAGTGTTACAAATTTGAACTTTTCTGTAAACAGCTAATTTCTTCTGTTCTATTTCATATCTCTTTCCTAACTACACATCCTTGCGTTTTAATCCTATCCTTTCTTACAAGTGAACTACAGCAAACGACAGTATGTAAACCACTGAAATATTGTTGCGAAAATGATAACCAATCAAATTCGTTCCTTGCTTATTGTTTTCATCTTTTCTACTCTGTGGATTTTGGTGTTACAATTTTCTTACTAATTAATATTTGCCATTTCACTGGTAACATCCTTACAATGTTACAACAAATACAATTTCAGTTCTTGTTTGGAATTACAGTTTCTGTAAACTAATAAAAATAGTTTGCTTAAGATGTGTACCAATCACTATTGCGCAAAGATTTTTTTATTAAATTGACATAATACCACTATTAAATTCAAATATTTACTTATGATTTTATTTGTACCTATAAATCTTAGTCAAAAGTTAATTGATTTAAGAAGTCTTAAATAAAATATTTAAAATGAACATTCTTCACTGTTCTAATTCAATAATTGATACGTCGTTTTTGTCGTATTTCTCAATATCTGTATTCACTGGGACTCAGTTGAAAAATGATTCATTAAACTAACATTAAACTATATAAACAAATATACAAAAACAGATGTAAACTTGATAAGTGTCTCAAATTTAGCAACATATTAGAAAAATAAATTACTATTTTAAAAAAATTGTCGAATCAAGCCATATCATTTATAAAGTAAATTTATTCTGTAATGAAATTAATATTAGCTTGTGTATTTTATTATTTATCAATTTTCAAGCGTAGATATTTATTATTAAATTAAAACATTTGATTATAATAAGATTTATACAAGTTGATGACGAAACTCCGTTGCCTCAGTATTGCGACTATATACATATATAAATAGCGACACGTATTAAATAAAATGTTACAATTTGACAAATTAGACAATAAAATGGGTTATATAGGTCGGCTTTCTTGACTGTAATATAAAAACAGGTTTTCGTTTCTCATGAAATGCAGTCAGTTATTTTTGATTATCTTATTTACACCATGTGTGTCATCATCAAGAGTGATTTAGTCGTTAATATAGAAGTTATATGTAACTTTTTAACATTATATTTTAATGTATAAGTTTCTTTT
This sequence comes from Leistus spinibarbis, assembly GCA_933228885.1. Lineage (NCBI taxonomy): Eukaryota > Metazoa > Arthropoda > Insecta > Coleoptera > Carabidae > Leistus > Leistus spinibarbis. Next base: position 5,268,077 of record OW121793.1, read on the forward strand.
TACAACATTTTTAGTCATGTTTTTTGTTAGTCTGCACAGTACACTGAAAATGTTAAAACTTTTACATTAAAATATTCATTATAAAATATTACATATAATTTTTATATTAATAACTAACATGAAATACGTGGTGTCGAGAAGTGTAAATTAAATATTTTCAAATAACTGACTATATTTTAAAATTAGTTATGCCACTCTCATGAATAAATGTTTTAATTAATATTAAGTTAATTATTTATTATGTTTACCATCATAACACTACTGGTACCCAAACGCACTTAGCTCTATACAATATATGTCCTAACAAAATATAAAATGCGACAAGTTGAAATCGAACATGTTTATTAATGTTTCCAGGGACGTATTCAGCACATGGGTGGCATCCAATAATCAAAACTCGCAAAACTTCTCAACAGTTAAATAAATTGTTGCACATTTGATTTTATTGGCGGCGAAGAGGTTAAATATTCAAATAATATTCAAATTAAAAAGAAAAAAAATCTCTCTTCCGTCTCTCGGAATAAAATACTATTTAGTCTATGAAGGATGAAGACGAGGAATAATAATTAATAAAGAAAAAATAGAGATATGTATTATTTAAAATTGATTATGTTAAAATGGCAATTTGTAAATACATTACAGAGAAAACGTGACGTCACGTCACGTGATGTAGGTGGGATCGCGGCTGTTTAGTTTTGTAGAAGTTTGAACTACAACACTAACTTACCGTTTTAGATAAATATGATTGATTGATTGAAAAATCACATAATTAGACATCCTATATATATTTAGGAATTATATTGTTTATCATGCTGCCACAATGCATGTGTCTAAGGGTGCCCAAATTAATGTTGCCTAATCGTAATTTGTTCCATTACGTGACTTACGTTCTATTATTATCCTATTAATAAATATCGTAAGTTAAATCCGATTAAAATTATTGTCCTAAAAAGAACTTATGAAGAAAAGGACTTATTCATTTTAACTAAAATTCAAATGGAGAAATGGATAAAATTACGATTGGGCAAAACTAATGGGCAATTCAGTTGCCCATGTCTACCATTACAAAAATATTACATAACGTAGTGAATAGTATATTGTCCAAGATGTAAACAAAAAAAAAACTATATATATATACACTACCTGAATGATGAAAATAATGTTTAATATTAATAATATGAATAATAATTAATTATAATAAGTAGCGAGATGAGAATCATCCCTATCGATTTTAGTTTTATCGATAATTTTACTCTTTTGATTTTTGAGTTTTGAAACTGTGTTGTTGTTGTTGTATATACACAAACAGTTGGTACCCTTGTTCCTCCTAGAAGGTCGACAATTTATTTTTATATCTGAAGACCAAGAATAATGGCGGCGATATTTAACTGCTTTTCTGCCGATGTACATACATTTGCAGCGCGTGTTTTTATGTTATAATACATGTAACCCCGCCCCCTTACCCTCCCCCACAATTATATAATTTTCTTTTGTTTTTTGTTTTTTTCTATTGATGGCAAACATCAGAATACAATGGTGACGGATGTATATTTGTGAATATCGTTAAATTTGTTACGAATAGTTCAAAGTATTTTTTGGTTTTATTTGAAACAATTTTGCTAGTCTCTTCATATGTTAGTAACGAATAATTTTTGGTTTATATTTAATTTAATGTTGACACTTGATTTTAGTTTTATTTTGTTCACAAAACGGAAATTATTTGTACTAATTATGAGATGACTGTATCATATTATTATTGTAAATATATTTTAATGTGATTTTTTATGTATATTAGTCAGGCATTTACGATATTTTGAGACTTGCTTTCTATCATTCATTAGTGTCTTTGATGAAGCCAGAAAGTCCGGTGTCCGTTCTTAAATCTAAATAAATACAATTTATTTTCCAACTGTATAGTTTCAGAAAATTAACGCTCAACTTAGGTTGTCTATGATATGTTGCTGGTAACGCATGTCATAGGGTTAATATAAATATCACTATCGTCGTAATTGGGAGTATTTATTTATATTTGCGATATCAATGCGATAAATGTTAACACTATCATATATATTATCGTTGGTATGACGATCATAACAATGCTTTCTTTTCTACTGCGTAAACAAAGTTGCAAAACGCATAGATATGGTTTTCAATCCTAATTTAATTGATAGTATTCGACGAATTTGATTGTGAAAAACCGATGCGTCACATAAAATGTGTGACGTTACATTTATATTTAACCTGATGAAGGTAATGAGTAACTAATTTGGGCTATGGAAAGCAAACCTTTGAATTTCGTTAATTGCAACGTATATACTTTGAGCTATTTGGCTGATGTGAAGTAAGCCTTGTCTATAAGCAAATCGATGACGTAGCTTTGTAAAAATCCCGTCATAATATTTGGCAAGGGTATATTTATCATCTAAATGAAACGCGCATTAAAAAAAAATCCGGACTGTTGACGGATATAAGTACACGTTTCGAAACATTTTTTGCGTAATTTTAACTTGGGAGCGCAACACGTGCACATATTTGAATAATTCCGATCATTTAAATCTTGTGGTCACTTTTGTTCCCAAAATGCAACGCGAAGCATCTTTTTGGCTTATATATTAGGCTTGGTTAGGTTTAAAAATATTATAATTTTAATAAAAATATTTTTTATTGTTTATAATGCCATTACAAAAATAATTATAATCTTTGTGCATCTGTTAACATAATCATCTTTTTTTTTTAAATATATATACATATATATATATATATTAGTTTTTCGTCTAGCTTTAAACGTTATATCATTTCTTCAATATGTTTAGACATTTGTACATAATACCATGGTTTACTCCTGACAAAAAAAACAAAATATATATGTAACCAATTAATAAATATTTAAAATAAATAATAAAAACTGTACACCCTTTACAGTAAAATTGTATGATTACAAGTTGTGCTAAGTTTATTTACAAAAATTGCCTAAATTTAAATAATTTCGATATAGTGTTGTTAAAGTGTTATTACTAGTTTTCGTTGTTTTTCTAATTCTAGTTCTTTCATGTAAGCTAAGAAACTCGTCCACACAAAACTGCAAATGCTCACATAAGGTACGCGATTTCTTTCAGGTACAAAACAAAAGTTTATCGTTTGTAGAATGGGCCAAACACATACTCCCACCTGCAAACATAATTGGTAAGTTAAATAATATTGCAGCATATATACATTAATTTATATCAAAAGTAATTTTCCAGGAAATAGTATTTCAAAAACTTTTAAACTCGATAAGAAATGTTCTACTTTTATTACCATCATTTTCTCCACGGTTTCCGTGCAAAAATAAAAAGTTTTCTTGCTGAATTTAAAGTTTTTGAAATAGAGGGTTCACACACACACAGCATAAAATGTAATGACGAGAAGAATCAAAATCTTTTATGGAAACACAAAACATGTATTTCCTTTAAAATCTCGAGTTATTTCATGACTACTACAGAAGAATACTTCTATTATGCAATGAATTACTACAATAATTGTAGAAGTTTATATAATATACAATTGAGTATATTTACTACTAATTATAATATAAACAGACTCAGATATCAATATTGTAGCAAAACTTTTACAATATTATACTATAAGAAACTGTAATTGTAGAAGTTTATACAATTGTATATATTTTTACAAATTATTTCAGAAATGGTAATTCATATACAGGTACAATATTGTAGTAAAAATATTACAATTATACAATGACTATGCTATAATTGTAGAAATGTATACAATATATAATTGTGTATATTTTTACTGTCCAAATAAATGTTCTCCGTGTGCGTCCAAGAAAGCAAAAATTTATATATTGATTTATATTTTAATTTATAATACCTTGTATGTGGGTATAAATTTCTGTTCAACTTCTTCAATGGCCTGGCTCACTGTTTTTCTCTCTAATAAACTCATTCCAAAGAAAAAGCTTATCATAGCAAACGGCCCGTATGTGACTTGTTCAACTAAAGCTTTTTTAATCGCGGTTTGCAAATTACTTCGCGGCCAAATTAAACTGGAGAATCGTATCCAGCCGTACAGTGTTGGAGCAACAAAACAACTACCATATAAACAAAATCGCCCTGCTTGAGCATAGTCGTAAGTTTTCCAGTCCTTTCCAGAAATAGTTTGCTGGCAAATACTAGACGTCGGCCATATAACGGCATAAGCTAATATACCCCTAACAATTGGGTATTTTTTAAAAAAACCACGTAGATTTATCCCTAATGTAGACATATTAATTACTATAATACTAAATCACTGAGTTTAATACATTTTCTCGTACAAGAATAATAATCACTTTAAACATTAGGAATTTTTTTGTATCACATTAACAGATCACAAGTCGGACTAGGAATGATGTAATATATTTTAAACTGGACGTCGAAAATTCGTGCAGGGTGGGGTGTCGCACGTGTTCTACTAATGAACGAATCTTTCTTGAACCCTTGCCAATTTGGTGTTTAAGTTCAACAATATAAATATTACTGACACAAGTTTTCCCTGATATTCTACAAAATACGTCACAAAGACGTGCGCGCTCAATGTCCCAATTACGTAACGATGGTGGATAACCTTGCATAATATATGTTAAGACTATTGCTAAAAACATTGAAATAATAACACAAACTATAAATTTTGACAAAATTTAGATTGACACTAAATGGTCACAAAAGCGAAATAACAACTGGCAAATTTAACAACAAGTGTAGTTAAGGTCTTATCTATATCTCGTCCTCTGTTTAGCAACGGTTAATATCTATTGATACCAAACTTATTATAATTTATATATAAATAACCTAGAACCATACAATATCTACAATATGGCTTATCTTTTTACAGCGAAATTTTATTACTGTGGCTACAAAGTGGTATATAGATATTTTTTTGGAGTATTCCAATTAACGGCTACAGTAATATAATTTCACTATAAAATATGCGCCTTATTGTAGATATTGTACGGTTCTAGGTTTCTCCTTTACAAGATTAAATTTATTATTGTTTATTTAAGCTCCAAACATTTACATGGTATAAGGAACCTTTTGTAAAACAATTAATAATAAAATATAATACAAATATACAACAAAATAAACATAGAAAATAAAATATAAATAGAACATCAATACATTAACTACAACTAAAATACATTTTCCTTAAATAAATATTAATAAGTTTGAAATCAATAGATATAAATTGTTTTTAGACAGAGAACTAGATATAAACAAGACGAGCCCCTTAAATAATTAATTATATTAATCAGATTTTGTTATTATTCTAATTATGATGCCCGATAATTAAATACTAGGAATATTTTATTCGCATAATAAAATAAAAGTATTTCAATTAGGTACACATTTTCAATGAAAAGAGGTACAGGCACCAATGCCTTCAGTTCGCCGTTTGTCAATTTGGTGGAATATATCCATAATTTTTTTTTTAAATATATTATTTAAGTAGATTTTTATTTAACCAACTAATTTTTTAAATAATAAAAGTAAACCTATTTAAAACTACTGATTTTTGAATAGATACTACAAATATATGTAAAAAGTTGGTTAGCGAGTATGAAACAACAATAAGAGCAAATATTTTCTTAATTCTTGGGTAACAGAGCTTGAATTGAGAAAATATAATATATTAATAATAAAATATAACGAAAGGTTTTAACAAGGGCGACATTTTCTTATATTTTTAACAAGATGGACGCTAATCATTAAAAAAAAAAAAACTTGTGTGCTCTTTACTCGACTTTGTTGTAATTATAGTTTTAGGTATATAGCTTTATTGAGTTTCAAATTTAGTCTTTGTATAACTAGGGAAATGTAAATTGCCTATTTTGAAAGGGATTTAAAAAAAAAATTAGTTAACCTTTTAAAATAGGGATATTTCTCTTAAAATGTCGGAGTTTTTTTTTTTTTGTCATACAATACTTTCTTTTATACATTAAGTATATGAAAGTATAAAGTAGGACGCCTCCAATTCGAGCACTGGTGCCGAATGATTTGCATATGAACACACCAAAAAAATTCCAAAAATTTAATCTATACAATAAAATCATGAGTGGTCAAAATCAAATTTAATGATAATGAAAGCGATTTACTCGTTTAATTAAGTATTCATATCTGTTTTTAAGGTTAAATACATATCGTATTTGTAAGCTACAATATGATCAGTTTGAGAATTTCTTTATTATTGTCAGTATTATTCGGTGTCCTAGCGATTATTATTAAATATAAGATAATTGATTATTCATTTATAATTAATATATTTAACAAAGAAACAGAATCTATAGAAAATGGTTTGATGTTTACTAAATATCAACTTGCTAATTTTGATGGGACAAAAAATGAAAATTTATATCTTGCAATATTAGGGATGGTCTATGATGTTACTCGCGCTAGTAAACATTATGGACCGGGACAGACGTACCATGTATTTATAGGTTTGTTTAATTGGTTTAGTGTGTATTACAAATTACAACATTAACCTAATTGCAGGTAATGTTTAATTTATATATTTTGTAAGTGCTAAATTTGTTTTATAGGTAAAGATGCATCTAGATCATTTATAACGGGTGAATTTGATGATCAAGATGTATCAGATGATGTTGTTGATTTGAAACCTGACGAATTGTTATCGTTGAAAAAATGGCAGCAGTTTTACGACAAGGAATATATTTATAAAGGTTTTTAAATATATGCTTAGAGTTATCCCACTTCTGATTAGTATTAGGTTGATTTTATTATATATATATATATATATATATATATATTGTGAAGAATTTTTACACTTTAGCTCGCCATACGAAGTACACAAGAGCTAAAGTAATCGGTCGTATGTCTGTAGCATTCTCGGATCAAAAATTCCCTTAACAAAAGTGTTTGTATCGTCGCCTTGATTCCAAAAATATATATAACTCATATACTTGGATGTTAGTCGTCGCTCCCTCGTAAAACCAAATTTGTGTCCTCTATGCCTCTGAAGGTACCAGAGCGATTTGAACCAAATTTGCAACAGATATTATTTGAATCCGTTCGTCCGTATACTTCCGGAGTTATAAGGCCCCAACATTTGGAGACCCCTTAGAAAAAAATGCATGCACCTAAAAAATTATTAAATATAATTTTGAAATACGCATAAAAAAAAATCAAATTGTAAGCCATAACTATTAAAAACAATTATTTTTATTATTTATAAGGCGCGCATCGCATATATTACTTATAAGGCGAGCTGAACGCATAGGCGCGTTATTACCAAAGCTTGTTTATTTATGTTACGAACTATGCAATATCAAAAGTGAAATGTAATTCTTCATAGGTGAATTGATTTAAATATATTTATGCACCGAAGAAGTTAAAGCAATCAGTCGTGTGTCTGTAGCATTCTCGAATAAAAAAATGTCCTTAACAAAAAGTGTTTCTCTCGTCGTAAATCCAAAAATATATATAACTTATACACTTGGGTGCTAGTCATCGCTCGCTCGCTCGTAACACCAAATTTGTGCCCTCTTCTCTTTTGAAGGTACCGGAGCGATTCACACCTATTATTTGGTGTCCTATTTGAATCCGCTCGCAGTTTAAATCCAATCGCCCGTATACTTCCCAAGTTATAGAGTCCCAAAATTTAGAACCCCCATTAATACTGCCTTTATAAAAATAATTTAAACACCCAAAAATTCTACTAAACATTCTAAGATATTTTATGTCTACACGATTTTGTATTTTAAAATATGCACTAATTTTTTTTCTATCAAAGTAATCTACCAAAAATTGTAAGACAATTTTATATCTATAACATTTTTTTCAAATTGTTAACCAAAAGGTCATAATAATTAAAAACCGCTGCTCGCATCGCATATATTACTCATAAGGCGAGCTGGACGCATCTGTGCGTTCTACGTACCGAATCTTGTTAATATTGTTTTTTTTTTCTAATTCATACCACGATTGTGAAACTACATTAAGAGGAATCCCTACCTAGTAGCATGAAAACAAAAATCATCGTTCCGCTCTTGACGTTTTCTGATCCTAAATTAAAATATAATCGTTCCAAAAATATATATGTCGCTTAAGACTGATCTATTGCACGACTGTACAGACGAAATTTCACAAAATTTATATATTTTACATATGAAAATAAATGAAACATTTTCCAATAAAAATTGATGATTTTCATAAGAGGTTTATATGAATTGAAGAACGATATTCGCAATTTACGGCTGTACATGCCTAGATTGAACTTTTAACTTGCAATTATTAACAGAAGTATCTTTTAAAAATACATTTTATAGTCATATTTTGAAAAACTGTAGGAGCCTTTTCAAGGTAACTGTATTCTAATTTAGCTACTGCCTTTTGCGGTAACATTAGTAAAAACTGCGGTACAGTTGAAACGCAAGCATTCAATATCTAGTTTTTATGTATTTTATATATTGTTATATTTGTGCTACTGAATAATGTTGATAGCGAAAAGTGAGCTCGGTAGGGATTCCTCTTATTACGCATATGATAACTAGAGAAACGAAAATGAAACAGTTATATTATCTATTAGCTATTATATTGTTAAATATATTTTAGTAATTTCATGTTATATTTATTTCGTGATAGTTGTATTTTGAAACATAAGAAGTGGGATAGAATGGATTGAATTATTTGGTTAACTTTTAAGGTAAATTAATCGGAAAATATTACAATGAACAAGGCGAAGAAACCCAATATAAAAAAATCGTAGAAAACTTAATAAAAAATGCTGAATTAAATAAGGAAGAGAAAAATGTAGAAGAACAATTATTTCCACCGTGTAATGTCGAATGGGATGCAGAACATGGTACAAGAGTTTGGTGTTCGGATCGAAGGTATAGATATGTTTTAAATGTAATTTCAAATTTAATAATTTGGGGTTACCAGTGGGGGCATTGAAAGAAATTGGGTCGGGGTACCCCGCAAATATTACAAACCAGGGTCGTCCAGTCATCGATGTGCTTGTATTGAAAAAGCTGAAGATAATCCTCAAATTGAGGAATATGAAAATTGTAAAAGTGATTCTATAACTTGTTACGTTTTATCTTAATATAGCTTAAAATATTTGAGTGAGTTTAACCCGTGTGATCTTTACTCGCGTGATGAGAGATTTGCTCACGCTCGGTGCGCATGCGTCAAATATCTCGCGCGCTTAGTTTTCATTTAAATTTATAAATCATAACCGCAACATATTTTTAGATAGTTTTTTTTAAATGTATGATTAACAAATTCAAAATATTATACTTATTTGATTATTATGTGATTTTCAAAAGATAAAATATTGTAGAAGGCAATAATTAAAATTTCTTTTAATCATAACTCAGATTATTAATTGGTGTCAATTTATTTGTATTTAAAATTTTATTTATTCATTTTAAATATTAAAATTAAATGTAATTTTTATAAAATAATTTAACACATAAAGCTAGTTGAATTGACAATCCTCGTCGTGTTTTTAGCTCGCCGTACGTAGTACCGAAGAAGCTAAAGCATTCGGTCGTGTGTCTGTAGCATTCTCGGATCAAAAAATGTCATTAAGAAAAAGTGTTCGTCTCGTCGCCCTGAATTCAAAAATGTATATAACTTATATACTTGGATGTTAGTCGTCGCTCGTAAGACCAAATTTGTGCCCTCTACTCCTCTGAAGGTACCGGAGCGATTCACTCCAAATTTGGTACACATATTATTTGGCATCCCATTTGAATCCGCTCGCAGTTTAAATCCAATCGCCCGTATACTTCCCGAGTTATAGGGCCCCAAAATTTAGAGCCCCCCTTAATACTGCCCTTATAAAAATAATAGAACACTTAAAAATTTTACTAAAAATTCTAAGATATTTTTTATCTACAAGATTTTTTCATTTTGTTAACCCAAAGCCCGAAAAAAATTATTAAATATTATAATTTTGAATTTTAAAATATGCACTAAATTTGTTTTTTTATCAATTTAATCTAAATTTGGTACACATATTATTTGGCATCCCATTTGAATCCGCTCGCATTATAAATCCAATCGCCCGTATACTTCCAGAGTTATAGGGCCTCAAAATTTAGAGCCCCCTTAATACTGCCCTTATAAAAATAATTAATACACTTAAAAATTCTAAGATATTTTATGTCTACAAGATTTTTTCATTTTTTTAATCCAAAGCCCGAAAAAAAAAATTAATTATAATTTTGAATTAAAGTATGAACTAGAATTCAATATAATCTAAAATGAAATGTAAGACTTTTTACACCTATAACATATTTTCAAATTGTTAACCAAAATAATTAAAAACCACTGCTCGCAACGCATATTTTACCTAAGGGCGAGCTCTGCGCGTTGGTGCGTTTTACGCGTACCAAATCTTGTTTTAGTTTAGTTTCACAGTCTATACAATGTATATTGCACTTGTAACGGATGAGTTTTAAAACTAATGCGCTATAGCGAATGTAGCCGAACATCCGGAGGCAAACGAAGATGCACGATCAAGCCCGACCGCTACCGAAAGTAAATTTATCATGCATACACGTTTACTCTCGTGATGAGAGAAATGCTCACAATTTCCGAAATGCATGAAAATAATAATTTTACTTCAGCTTTACTTAGAATTGTCGGATTTGGGAAATTTATAATTTCAAAATAGATAATATTATTTGAAGATACTACCCATTCCATTTAAAAAAAAAGTTATCGAGCGTGAGCAAAATGCTCATAACGTGAGTGCTGACGGGTTAAGGGGAAGTGTAGACTAAGAAACAATTGTTATATTAAAATTAGTTTTATATCAAAAATAGGAAAATTACAAAAATGATTACACAATTATTCGATCGCATTTAATTTGGCCAATAAAGCATCCATTGTGCCCCGTTTACGTTTTAATGTCGTCCGACCATAGTGTTTTTTCATCCTAACTTGCCGTTTTTTAATTTTCCCTTTAGTTGGCTGATCGAAAACTAAAAACCTTTTCCTCTTTGGTCCCGTGTACAGCACTTCATTCGCTTTATCCACTTTCGGCTCTTCGAAAATGGTCTCTAAATTCTGTGATTGCTTATTGAATTTCTGCCCCAAATATATGTGTTTCACATCTATCGTTGATATATTCAGTCTCTTTTGTGGTTTTGTCAAAACTCTTCTTTTCTCACTATAGTCAGTTGATGGGACTCGCTTTCGCAGCGATCTTTTCCTAGAGCTGCTCGGGCCTGGATTATCTTTATTTTCTAATTCATTTAACTCTAAAGACTCCATTTCGTCTACTAACGGACTATCACTTTGTTTAGGGCGACAAATTATATTATTAGTTCGCGTTTATATACATATATCATATAAATACTTGTACTAAAACTTACGTTTCCATGTCTGGTTCCATTTAATAAAATAATTCACATTACGTTAATACATAATATTTAACAGTAACTATATATAGGTATTAACTGTAATTAAATTTAAAAGTTTTGTTTAATATATATATACGTCAACACTTATAACCTCACTTTACAGTGAAATTTTTACAGTAGCGTCCCATGTTCTACCTACAAACACCACTGTATTTTATTTTCAAATATGTCAGTGGCGTTACATGTTTATTATTAAGGGGTTACATGGGTTGTAAAAATAAAAATAAAACACTATTATTCGGATATTTTTTTTCACAAAATAAGTTTTGGCACATAAAAGTAAATCATTTTAACAAATTATAAAAAAAATTCATAAGAAAAAAATTTAAATTAAGCCATTAACAGGTGGTTTGCTTATCTGAAATCAAACAAGATTTGGTACGCGTTAAACGCACCAACGCGCAGAGCTCGCCCTTAGGTAAAATATGCGTTGCGAGCAGTGGTCTTTAATTATTATGGCCTTTTGGTTAACAATTTGAAAATATGTTATAGATATAAAAAGTCTTACATTTAATTTTAGATTATATTGATGAAAAATAATTTTTAATGCTTATTTTAAAATTCAAAATTATAATATTTAATAATTTTTTTCGGGATTTGGGTAGGATGCCAAATAATATGTGTACCAAATTTAGATTATATTGATAAAAAAAAAATTAATGCATTTTTTAAAATTCAAAATTATAATATTTAATAATTTTTTTCGGGATTTAGGTTAACAAAATGAAAAAATCTTGTAGACATGAAATATCTTACAATTTTTATTAGAATTTTTAAGTGCTTCGATTATTTTTATAAGGGCAATATTAAGGGGGGCTCCAAATTTTGGGGCCCTATAACTCGAGAAGTATACGGGCGATTAGATTTAAACTGCGAGCGGATTCAAATAATATGTGTACCAAATTTGGAGTGAATCGGTTCGGTACCTTCAGAGGAGTAGAGGGCACAAATTTGGTCTTACGAGCGAGCGAGCGACGACTAACATCCAAGTATATAAGTTATATACATTTTTGGATTCAGGGCGACGAGACGAACACTTTTTCTTAATGAAATTTTTTGATCCGAGAATGCTACAGACACACGACCGCATGCTTAAGCTTCTTCGGTACTACGTACGGCGAGCTAAAAACAAAAATTTTACTTTCTTTTACGAAGTAATAAGTAAGTCTTGTAATCATGAAAAATTTCGAACTCGAGATTTCAACGGATATACATGTTTTAACCTTCTCTGAATCGAATGTGATTATTTTCGGAATGACGTATGTGTGTGTGTGTTTGTCTGTGTGTGTGTGTGTGTGAACGCTCTAGGGGCAAAAAAAATATGAAACTTCAAACTTAAGCCTTGTATATGCCCTAGATGTTGTCCTCCTACTTTTGAAAAGAATATTCAAACCGGAAGTGCATGTTTTTTGTTCTATCTCCAATATCACTATAACGGCTACACTTACGGCAAAAATAGTTATGTTCATAATAAAAGATATTAATATTTTGCACAACTTTTGTTTGAAACATTTCTTCAAAAAATGTACCAGTTGCGAGAAAAATGCTACGAAACATTATAAATATCTTGTTTACGTTGCCATGAATTCGCATGTAGCTTATAAAATCGGAGCATCTGCAATTTTGACAAGAAAACAAAATAGACTCAATTAGATAAATGACATTTCAGGATATTTCTGTAGAGTATTGGTTAGTTTGATAGATGGTTTTGGTTATTTATATATATATATATATATATATATATATATATATATATATATATATATATAAATATCTACTGAAAACTGCGTCATAGAAAGTCGAGTGCAGGCCACTCAAGATATTTTTAGGATTGTTTTCTAATTGAGCACGCGCTTAAGGATTGTTCACAGCTAAAAAATTAGTAATTAAGCTTAGAAATTATAAGTAATAATTCCAGTTTGTTGTATGACATACAAGGTTAACGTTCACAGCAACAAAATTTATCATAAATTGTGTTGCTTGGAATGCTAACATTGCTTGTCATAATACAAACTAGATTATTATTTGTAATTTTCTAAGCTTAATTACTAATTATTTCGCTGTGAACCATCCTTTAGGGGCTAATATCAAAGAAAATAATGGAGATTTTTTTATATACATATTCCTATAAGTATATATTAATGCATAGAAAAAAACTGCTATTTGATAAATGTTTTTGATTCAAATATAAAAAATAATTTAGAAACTCCTTTCTTAACCCCAAAAAACCAGAAAGACCCCTTAATTAAAATACTAGATTTGCTACCAACATTTTAATTCCTATTAAATTTTCTATAATTAATGCATGAGTAATTCATAAAAAATGTCAGGATATGCACGTAAATTTTATTCCAGACCGTTGGGGAGTAAGTTTATTTTTAAATTCGTATTTCCTACAAAAAAATAAATTTAAAAATAGATTAACACGAGCCATAAGTGCAATGCTCCCGCATAGATGAGGGAGTTACATTTATTTAGAAGTTTGTCCATTTAGTTCTTTGCAAAATATGGCTTCTCGTGGTCCAGTAATTGTGCGCATGCATAATTCTGGCACATATAACGCCGGCGGTGTTAGTTGTTGTTGTTGTCGATGTTGTACTTGCATAAATTTACAATATTTAAAAACGCAACCTGGTATTTATAAACTTTTGCAGGCGGTAAGTTATTTTTTAATTTAGATTAATCAGAAAATATGTTCAAAGAGAAAGAAATACTTTCGCTAGTAAAACATATGTAAATGAAAGCTAATTATATTATTTTAGTTTTTTTTTTTTCTAAGATTTTAGGATCATTTTGCCAAACGTTAGCCCTGGAATATGGAATGGCTTATTCCGGAAGTATGGGAGCTTCCTATTATGGATTTCTTACAACGTCTTCGTGGTGTGTTATGACAACAATTCTACTTCTAGTTTGTTATTGTTTGTCTGAAAAATCTGTCAATCTTGTTCGGCAATCTTTGTTTGTAAGTGTCCTTCTATTTCGAGTATTATGTTAATAAGTTTTTTGTCACAAACCTTGGGCCTTTTCGTTTAACTCCTTGGTAAAAACGTACTATATTAGCATTAATTAATATATTTTTGATGAAGTTCTGTTTAAACTAATGCGATTGTTTAATAATGTTGTAACAAATCCATTGTTTAAAATTCGGGTTTGTAAATCGCTTTTTTTTTTTTGACGCACGCATAAACAAAATGCTAACGCAATATACATAACTAAGTTTACAGTAACCTTATTTTACAGTTCATTAATTTATAATATTATTTGAACTTTTTGATATAAATGTCAAAGTTGTTGCATTTTAGATAACATTTCTATGACTATTAAAAATATATTTTAGGAATGATCTATAATTATGAACTCTAGAAATATAGATCCTTTATATATTTTGTATTAAAGAAAGCATAAAGATCCATTCAAAGCGAACCAATTAGTAATTAAGATTATAATTTACAATTAATTATCTAGTTTGATTTATGACAAACAATTCTGGCGTTCACAGTAACAAAATTTATGATTTATTTATTTTATTTCCTGGAAGTACTAAGGTGATATGTCTATATCTTTTCAAGATTTTCATAATATATCTAAATCCTTTATGGAGTACAATGGTGACATGTTTATACTTTCAATGAAATTGAACTTTTTGATATGAATATCAAAGTTGTTACGTTGTTAATGTTCATTATTTTTATTAAAGTTCTACTTGTTAATATTATTTCAACATAATTGCAGAATTAGTATTTTTACTTTCTTTTACAGAGTAATAACTAAGTATATACATGTTTTGACCTTCCCTGAATCGAATGTGACTATTTTCGGAATGACGTCTGTCTGTCTGTGTGTGTGTATATGCCTGTGAACGCTCTAGACTCTAGAGCGTTCACAGGCATATACACACACACAGACAGTGTCTAGAGTCTAGAGCCAAAACTGTCGAACGAAAAATTATGAAACTTCAAACTTAAGACTTGACAGAATATTTCTGTAGAGTATTGGTTAGTTTTGATAGCTAGTACTTCAAAACCATTACAAATTGGTATTGGTATCATTTTCCACCCATTCATTTATATAAAGTAAGCTTGGTTTTCATATTGTTTCTGTTGGATTATTATTTTCTAATTTTATATTTTTATAATCAATAATAAGTGAAAACTGCGTAAAAGAAAGTTGAGTGCAGGCCACTCCAGATATTTTAATGTTCATATCATGCCTTTGTTTACGTGCTATTTCTTAATAAGATATAAACAATTTATAGTTTATTTTATGCTTAAAATCGTTTACAAACTTCAATAAGTTATTACATTTTGAAATATGATGACATTTATTCATTTTACCTCCCGGTCAAAATTCCTCAAAATCATTTAGATTCTTACATAATTGCAAATTTCTGATAGGTGGTATATTTTTTAAATGTGATTTAAAACACTCTCTCGTATCCGCCTCTGTGTTTTACGCAGGCAATGACTGAATAATTATAGTTAATTTGCGTTTGGTCACAATTTTTAAACGCGAGTGAAATTTTTATCGACACATCCGGGATTTAAACTAGAACCCTTAAATAATTGACTAATTTAGTCGGTAATTCCTAATTCTTGAAAAATATTATATATGTATTTGTATATAATATGAATTTCTCAGTTTCATAACATTTTGGTGTAAAAGAATATATTTTTAATTATCATGAATGATTTGTTATGTTTTGTGTAATTTCAGGAAACCATATTCAATTCAGTTGCAGCATTTTGTTACCTAAGTTCAACTTCATATTTGGGTTACATTGTGAACACAATTTTATTTCCATTATTCAAAAGTACTGCGTATTTTCAAGCGTATCCAGCTATGACCGGAGCATATGTAAGTACTTTTATCTATTATTATTTTAATTTCTAGATAAAGAAAAACCTGTCTGAACGTTTTTAAATATGTACAACCTATTATTTTATTATTCATATACTAGATTAAGCCGTGGGCACCATGTACCTATATCATATACTTAATACAGTCCATTATTCAGTCGTCAGTGACCCATTTGTCTAATTGAATCATTTTTTATTTAATTTTTTTTTGTAAATGTAGACCTAACCATGAATACAGTATATAAAAATAAAATTCCCTATCCCAGTTTTCTGGACACGTTTTATATTTTCGTAGATTAGTCTATAAAAAGATGTCTTTTTGTCTTTATTATAATCTATTTTATTATTTACACAACTTGATATGCAACTGTCGGCATTTTAACGTTTATTTAAAAATCAAATCATAGATGTTAAGTTGTGGTGTGAACGGTGAAGGTACTGCTTCTATTTTTGTATTCACACAATATATTTATTTTGATATTTAATAATTGTTTTGAGGTTTAAGAACGTTGCGTTTGTTTTTTATAATAAACCCACCACAGTTACTATATATATGGACACATATAAACAAAGCGTTCTACACATACATTCTCACAAATATATACATCTGGGTGTTTATATATATATATAATTTCTGTAAAACAAATCCTAATTATATTTAATAATTTTAATTTAATAAATAACTAATGTATTTGTAATTTATTTATTTTAGTTACTTGGTACATTAGTTGGAGTTTTACATGGGATCGACGCTTACAGATCTTACAAATACTATAAAGGATTTAGATAATCGAATTTGTAATTTATTAAATTAGTTCTATAATGTTACCTATAAGCTATTTGTACACCTTGTCTTATGTTTTAATTTTAGGATCTCGTCTCCTGCCACAATTTTATCCTCAAACATGTTAGATAATATTTTTGAAAAAGTGCCTGTTATCAAAGAGTTTAACTGTTAGTTTTTTTATGACTATAAATGAAAAATAAAAACTATACTTGCGTAAAGCTATTTTTTATCTACAAAATAACATTTTTTTCAAGTTTGTAACTTTAAATTGAAAGCAGTAATAACACTACGAAGAATTATCCTCTTGTAAGAAATATTTTCAACGGTTTGTCTCGCAATTATAAATTAATAAAATATTGTGAACAAACGACATTGAATTTGCTAGATTAGTTGCGTATTTATTTTAATTAACCATTGGTAGTTTTTACCACCTCTTTTTGACGTAATATTATTAGATCATTATATTTATGTTTTGTGATATATCTACTTTAAGTATATTTTTATATTTATACGTAACATATGATTGTATATAATTAATTTATTAAATTAATATTAAATATATATGTATTCATTTATAAATGTATTATTTAATTTTGTTAGGATAACAACAATAAGTTAAATAAATAATAATTAATGACATATCATTTGTCATTTATTATTCGAGGAATTATGTTACCATGGTATGCAGTATGCGAATACATTGTTTAAAACAGTATTGTTTTAGTTTATTAAAAATATCTGTTGTGGCCAGCACAAGACTTTCTTATAAAAACATACAATGGTCACTATGAAGTTCAAATGCCTGTTACAAAAGTACACTTTTCGAAAAAATGTTTCAAAGAAAAGTTATTGAAATTTTGAATTGAACTTGCAAATGTATTCCATTACGGAGATAAAAAAAATGAAAGCCCTTTTCCAACTGTGCGTGTATGACCAAAATCTAAGCAGCTTTTCGAAAATATCTCAGCAAACAATTTGAATCTTGTAACATCTATGTGATGTTGCAGCGACTTCACAAGCGTATGTTACGTCGCTGCAACGTCACATAGATGTCACAAGATTCAAATTGTTTGTTGGGATATATATTAAACTCAAATATGACATTTCACTGTTCTGCGTTTAGTAGTTTTTAAGTAATGCGACACACAGACAACATTGAGAAAATAGTCAAATCGTACTCAGAGGACCTCGAAACGGTTACATCCATTAAAATCACTTATCTCTGTATTTTTTTGTAAATATGTGGTCTCTTGAAAAAAGTATACTTTGTACTCCATGGTGCAAGTGAATTTTGTATGAATATATTTTTATTATAGCAACAAATTGATATATTTTCGAATTTCTTGGAGTACAAAGGTATTTTATGCAAATATTTAATATTTCTCGAATTTTGCTAGCGTAGTAACATTTATATTACCATATCATTATTACATACGTAATTTTTGTATAATAAAATGTGTCCTTGAGTCGGATACATTATTGAAATTTGTGCAAATTACAAAACATCAGCGCTAGTGTTATTATTATTTATAAAATTCTTTCACGAACGGATACATTAGTAATACTGGTTCGCAATAAAACATAAAATATAAAATGAGACGAGTGAATAAACATGTGATCGATGAAGCAAAACAACAGAAATAAGAAAAAGGTCTTCCGGGATATACGAACCTCTTGCAGCGAGGTCACAGCACAACACAACCAAGAATTCCATATGAATCAGCCTGTTTATTCTTTGAGTAGGTTTACCTGAACATGCATTGTACTAACAATACGAATAGGACTCTATATAGTAGTACACTGTAAAAATTTGTTGCACATAAAATTTCTCCGAATCATGTTTTATTTTGGTAATTTTTGTAAAAATACTTGATTTGAGTGTAATTTTACTTTAAATTAGTGTAGTAACTCGATTCATTAGTTTAATTTTGCATAAAATTGCAACTTTCTTATAAAGAAAGTTAGGGATTATGATAAATATCGATTTTTAGATTTGAATGATTATAGCCGTTTCGAGGTTCACTGACTACGATTTGATTATTTTCTCAACTATGTCTGTCTGTGTATTTGTCTATGCCGGTACTTAGCAGAAAATAAGCACAGAAAAGCAAAATTTTGTATTTGAGCCTACAAGATTGTTCACAGCGAAACAATCAGTAATTAAGCTGAGAAATTATAAGTAATAATCCCAGTTTGTTGTATGACATATACAAGTTAACGTTCACAGCAACAAAATTTATCATACATTGTGTTAATTTTGTTGCTTGAAATGTTAGCATTGCTTGTCGTAATACAAACTAGATTATTATTTGCAATTTTCTAATCTTAATTACTAGTTGGTTCGCTCTGAACACACCTTAATGGTCGGTTGCACCACTCTCACAAACTTAATCGTAAAATATGTTTAAAACCAATACCATAAGAAATTTATATTTTTTATTTTCTAAGGTGACCTTAAAATTTAAGGGACACGGGTGTAGACGGCCAAAAGACATCTGTGAGGATCATATTAGATTTTAGAATTACACAAAACTAGATTCAGAATGAAAAATCATTTTGCATAACATTTGTTTGAAAAAGTTTTCACAAAAATTGTATCATTTGTAAGAAATACTCATTTTAAATTCATAGTCGTTCCACAGCAACCAAATATCGCATTCACAGTTGTCGAATATTAAAATATAAATTTTCCGTATTAGTCACCGAAGTACCTCATATTTTATGTGTATTTTATCAGTTTTTATGAGAAAGTCGTACTAGCCACAATAGATTTTTTAGTATGCAAGTTCTAAGAAACGCGTGTGATTATCTTTTAATTAGTGTCATCGCCAAACTTAAGGTGCACATAGGGGTTTATATGTTAATATTCACATGTCGTCTCTCTAATTTCAATACCCCGTATCTAAAAACATATTTTTGCATGCGAGATTTTTATTTTTTCTTTATGCGCTGTTAAAATATTTAAAATGGTAATATTACAACAAATATTAATATTAATTTTTATTACATTATTGTGTAATTACTCATTAGGTTCAGTAATAAAATAATTACGTGGCATCACAAATCACATTCGGTTTCGGTATATTAAAATTAGCAGCCTTCGTACAATAAAAGTGTATGTAACTAGTGTTAAAAGTAATTTTATTATTGTAAAATGACACATTTAACTCTTGTTCTATAAATAACTATTTTTACTTTCAAATACGATTGTATATAAGAAAGTATTGTAAAATCTTGAAACATTTTCAACTCAATATTTTAACAGAGGTGCACGTTTTGACCATTCCTGAATCGAATCTGTTTATTTTTGGCATAATGTCATGTGTGTGTGTGTGTGTGTGTGTGCCTGTTCTAGAACCAAAACTGTTGAAGAATTAAGAAATATTTACTTTAAATTTGTATCTTGCCTAGGAGTGTATATTCTAGTTTTGAAATAATATGTTAACTGGAAGTAACGGTTTATTCTATATATCGAAAACAGTATGAGCTATAGAATATGTTATTCTTATAGGAATATTAAAATTTCTAGTAAGACAAACATATCTTACTAGAAATAACTTTTTCTATAACTCATACTGTTTTTGATATATAGAATAAACCTTTACTTCCAGTTAACCTATTATTTCAAAAATAGAATGTTTAAGGGGGCATTCACCTTTTGAGCACAAAAAAAAACTGTTTTTTAACATTTTATTTCTCAGGGTACGTTCGAGATATTCGCATGCGGTTTTTTGTATCGTATTTATTAAATTTTTCTCTTTCATAAGGTATTTTTTAAAGTTGGGTACGTTTAGCCCCGGCGAAGATGTCCAGGTCCAAAGTGGGCAGCTCAATTTAGGCGCGCGGTAGCATAACTCTGGTCCCAGTTGTTTGAAAAAAAATAAGAAATAAAGGTTTTAAAGTATATTAAATTGTCTAAAAATTGATCTTCGGGTGGTTCATTTGGACCATAATTAGCAAAATGGCGCCCATCGTACGAAAAAAGTTATTTTCTGCCACTTTTTTTCTCCTTTGGCGGGCCTTAAAAAATATTAACAATTGTCGGACACACTTTGTCGAGGATCAACTTCTAGAAAATTTTATTACCTTTAAGATGCGCTTATCGAGAGTTAAATCGGTTAATTTGTTGTCGAGATATTCTACCGCGCGACTTAAAAAATATGGTTTCGAGAAAAACGCGTTTAAAGTTTCAACTTCAGACTGACGCGCGCGAATACGCCGTGTTTGAGCAAAAACATTGTTTTGTTTAAACCGCAATTTCACATATTTCCAACTCGAATTTCAAAAAACGGCTTCAGAGACCTATAGTAAACACTTCAAAGTGTCCTATTCTCCAAAAAAAAAACGATTTTTTGAATCCGCAAAAGGTGAATGCCCCCTTAATAAAAATAAATAAAAAGTTTTTTCGAAAAATGTACCATATTGATAGTGTATCATAGCAATTGAAGCATGAATTTAAAACAAAATAAACTAATAATATATAAATATAGTGAATTATTTTCTTAAAAGTATATTTTCTCATACAAATGATATATATATCAATAATTAATATCATTTATCGTATTTGCAATACAAAATTAGATTTGAACGATGCAGTTTAAAATAGTCAACAATTTTGTGCTCTTATACCTTTGCTATAAAATGTGCTGATAATAAAATATTTGAATACGTAAAAACAGCATGTAATCGCAATCCTGTATAAACAAAACAAAAACCTACCTGGAACAGTTTAATAAAGAGTATATAGATAGTTTATAAGACATATGGTGAATTGTTGTTTTAAATTATATGTAAAACAAAAGAAAATAATATAAATCATTGAAACATGTTGTTTTTAACTGTTTTCTGTGTGTACCTAGTAATCTTTAAACGTGTAAAGATATAAATATAAGCAGAAATTATTGTCCCCCACTCCGTCAAACATCAACAATCATTTCGTCAGCAAGAATTTTCACCGAGCAAACACAATTTACTAAAACCGCGTCCGCGTCGTGTGTAAAAGTGGTCCAACGTATGTGCGGTGTCAACCTTGTTTACTGTGTGAGTTCGCTAGTGAAATTGTGTGAAATTTCAACAGCTCGCAAGTGTCATTGCAACAAAAATGGATCTTACAACAAAGGCATTTGCACACAACGAAATACATTGGTCAAATGGTAAGTGCATTACGTTTAACCAATCATATCTTATCTAATTCAATGACAACATGCATTGTTGTGTAGATAATTATTAATAGATATACATGTTTTTCTTTTTGATAATAATGTTTATCTAAAAGCAATATTGATTTGCCCAAATTTAATTTCGGAATGTTTAAATTATTCATTATAGAAGGAGCAATCAATAATTGATTTTAGAATATTAGAAACGTATTATATTTAATCGATAGTATGCCAAATGTTTATACGTAAGCAGTTATAAAAATCTTACACTGTGGTTACAAATTATAATTATGTGGAATATTTGTATAATTTTATTACAAAAATAGAGTAAACGGATATCCTGACAAAGTTTTGACATTCGTCGATACCGCAATTATAAACAATTTAATAAATACGATATTCATTAATATGATGTATACATTTGTCATTTTTAAACGCAATTTTTCAAAAAATGGTACATTTTTTGAGAAAACTATTCAAACAAAACTTATAAGGAATTTTTATATCATCAACTTTGATTAGAATAACTTTTTCTCTAACTCATATTTTCGAGATAGTTAAGAAAGTAGCAGGAATAAATCGATTTAAGGGCTATACACAATGTTTAAATTTGAAGTTTTATATCTTCAACAGTTTTTGCTATAGCACGTCACAGACACACACACACACACACAGACGTAATCTCATAAATACTTAATATCAATTCAGAGAAACTTACAACATTAATTATTTTTTTTTCCATTAAAATCTCGAGTCAGATATTTTTCTTGATTACAGTTCTTCCTTTTCCAAGAAAATAACATTTAATTTCGCCCTTTCACTAATGACTAATTGTAGATATTCAGGCTGTCGACATGATTTATGCATAGACGTTTTGCAAGTTAAAATTGGCATAAGTTTGTATAAATAGTGTCCTAAATTATTTTACTACAATACAGTTTTTGTGCTCCAAGGAGCAACTAATTCGTTCATCAGAAACTGAGTAAATAAATCAAATAAATAATTCTGGAGATTTATATTGCAAATAATAGTATAATTACACTAAAAATAGAATAGGTTGTCTAAATTTAGTAATCCTACATGCATTTTTAATTTAATAAAAATGCTGCAAATCTACATCAATATTTACTTTCTTGGACGAAGTCTAAAAGTAAGTATTGTAATCATGAAGATTTTAACGGAAATACACGTTTTGACCATCCCTGAATCGAATCTTCGAGATGACGTCTATGTGTGTGTGTGTGTGTGTCTTTGTGTTTCTGTATGTGGCTGTGAAAGAAAACTTGAAGATATATATATTTTTTTTTTGGAAAAACGTACCATGTAGTGAAAAATTGCCTTTGAATGTTTTTTTTTTGTATATTTACGTTTTTCTAGTTACAATACAAATTTCATATTTATCGTTGAATAAATTTAAAACAAAATAAAGCATTATTATACGGATAGTGGAACGACAATAAGGTCGAGTGAAGGCCACACCAACTTTTTACAATACACTTTTAGTAATGGGAATAATTTTATGTAAAGTTAAATTACGTTATAAATTATATAATTTATTCTGAATCATAGTAAATTTTCAAAATTCAGAGTGTAATTTTACATTAAAAGAATTGCAATACTCAACCGATTTTTAACAGTGTATCTTTCATTTTATGATTACTAGGAAATATTTTAAAGTGAATTCCACAAACTGTTTAGACGTCAAAACGAAACTAAATAGGGTTTAGTTCTACGCCCCTCAAAATACCAAAATAATACTATCACAATTCCCAGTTATAATATTAATGGAAAATTTTTAGTATACTCAAGTTGTTTTTACTATATGATGCTCATAAAACTGAACTGAACAAAAACTGTATGTTAAAAAAACATGTTTTTAATGACGATATTGGAATAACAAGAAACGTATCTCGTATTTTTAGATATAATTTAAATTTATCTCTAAACTCTCACACAGATCAAAGTCTGATATTCTGCGATTCTTTTAAACATTGGATTTCCCCAAACCCGAAAAAAATTGCGCTTTTGTCGCTTATTCATTTTAGTGATTCATTTAACTTTTATGAACGATGTGTTAGAACTTAAAACATTACGGAGTTTTCCGTAATTGAAATAGGTCAAGATGATAACTTAAACGTAGCAACAATAGTGATAACGTGTAAAGAATACTAATATATTAGTTAAAATTAACCTTGAAGTATCAATTTTTTTTAAATAAATTTCATGATGTGCAATCAAAGCCACGAGTTAGAAAACAAAGTGAACAAATGAAAAGTTTTTTTTCGAAAAATACAATTTACTGAAAAATCACTTTTGAAAATAACACTATTACTTTTAAGTTTTCTTAGATATACCACACATTAATTGCAATTGTGGAAAGAATTTAAAACACTATAAAGCTATTTTACATTATACCTATGTTTGTATAATATACAGTCAAACCTCGGTTCACGAACGCCTCAGTTCATTAGAACTTGGGCACAAAGTACTGTTGTAGCATTTTAAATAAGCAATCATCTGGTGTCCAGTAACGGATTAATGAATTTTGTGTTTTCCTTTGGGGGAAAATAATTTCGGTTTACGTCGACCTTCAGGAAATAATTAAGTTCGTGAACCGAGGTTTGATTTATTAAAAACTTATAAGAAGGGTACTCCATTTTATTTAACTTTCATATTCGAATGTATATAAAGAAGTATTGTAATAATAGTGTTTGAATACTCGAGGTTTTAACGGTAATATACACATTTTAATTTTTCCGGAAATAAATCTGCCTTATTTTCGGAATGACGTGTGTGTGAACGCTCTAGAGTCAAAATTGTTGAAGATAATAACCGCATATTTTTGTATACAATATTTTAACCGGAACTAAAGGTTTACCCTTACTACATTTTAAATATCTCGTAAACGATACGAGTTTGAGAAAAATTAATCATAAAAGTTGAATATATAAAAAATTCTAGTAACTTTTGCTTAAAAAGTTTATTTGAAAATGTACCATTAATTGAAAAGTTCATATTGATAATAGTTGTTACATAAATATGTTTCCTTAGTTACAGTACAATACATATTGACATTGTTCCATAGAAGTCGTAGTAAGAATTTAAAACAAAATAAAACATTATGTTTTATTATATTTTTATTTTTTGAATATCCATGTATAATATTTTAAGACATACTAACTAGTAATTCTCCTGAGGAAGAGTTAAAGTTAAATTTATTATAAGTTTTGTTGTGTATCATTTACGCTTTTGAAATTAATAAATGTATGTTAAATGCATGGTTATCATTCTTATTAAATTTCTTTGTGATAATAGCAGTATTAACGAATGTAAAAACAAAAATAATATTTGAGTGTTTGTCGTAAAATAAATATTCCACAAAATTTGTATACATAATCATGTTTATTAAATTTATTTGTGATATAGCCGTATTAACGAATGTAAAAACAAAAACTATATTTGAGAGTTTGGTCGGAATATCCGCTCTCTTACTAAGCCAAAAATAACAATTTTACATTTCACTATAGGCATTGGTGTTTTTATAATTCATAATTAATCATGATTTATTTTCTCTAAAAGGCTTAAATTCTAAAATGGTATTAGTATTTAGCCCTAAAAATTTATACGTCCAAAAATACGTTTTTTTTTTATTGTTATTATTTAATGAAAGTGAAATGTTACGGTGGCTGATTACTTTCTATTTCCTGCATTATATTAAAATAATATGTTGATCGTAATTACGTATAGTAAACTTACCTTTTTCTTTGCAGATGAATTTTCCGAGAGTTTATCGACCGAAGTACCGTCTGTATTCGAAAATAACGAAAACACTGTTGTTACAATAGTAATCGTTGCTTTAGCTGTGATTTTAACTATTATTTTATTATTTGGGATGGCTGTGTTTATAGACTGTAGGCACCAGTAAGTATTATTATTATATTTTACGATTCACTTTACATCCGTAAAACAGTTACCTAAAGCCCCTTCCCCTAAATGCAAACCGTGCAAGTATTTTCTTAGGTCACTAAATATTCTATAGTTCAATTAACTTAGTTATTGAATAGAAGCCTGTTAATTTTTTTTCCATATCTAATTTAATCGAACTATTGTCGTTTGACTTAATGAACTTCAAAACCCTTGATCTGCTATTTTACTTTACAAATTTTATTTGAATTTACAGGAAACTAGTAAAGAATGGTAAATCCGAAGAGACCGAAAGTAGACTATTTAGATTACCAAATTTCCTAAAATTTAGAAGATTCTCAAATGACGAGGATTCAATTGTAGAAAAAATGTACGAAGAAGGCAACGCTATAGCATAACATATCTCATTTTTAAAATAATTTTATTTAATCATCCTAAATAAATTTCAATACAACTGTGATCAAACGATCAGTAAAAAGACTGAAATGTATAAAATATATATTTTGTAATAATAATAATAATCTTTTTATAAATCGATTCAGTATAAAATATACTTATATCATATATTTTATTATTATAAAAAATGTTAATAAAAATAATTAAATTTTACACCCGTTCAATTATTAATTACAAATGTTTAATTCACAAAATACAATTAGTCGCTGGTACAGTAAAAATTCACAACTTCATTAAAGATACAATATCTTTAACATTTACCTAACACCATTGCCAGTAAGGCCATCCGAACATACATTCCACATTCAGCTTGTCGGAAGTACGCAGCTCTTGGATCCGTATCAAATTCTTTGCTGATCTCGAAGACTCTTGGAAGGGGATGAAGAACGACCATTCGCCGCTTGGCACGTGTCATCAATTGTGGCGTTACAACGAACAAACCACAAGCCTGTAATAAAATATGAAACAACGCTATTGAGTTATTACGACATGATGTCCCAACTATACCTTTTCGTATTCTTCCTGAGTGTCAAACCGTTCCCTTTGTATCCTCGTCATGTACAGCACATCTGTATCTGGAAGCACGGCTTCCAAGCTACCAAACTCCTCCTGTGAGATTCCTTTCGACTGGACAAAATTGGTGATATGTTTCGGCATTTTAAGAGTTGAGGGACTTACGTAACGTAATTGTACGTTATATAGTGTTAAAAGTCTTGCCAAGGAGTGTACTGTACGACCGTTCTTCAAATCACCGACTAGTGTTATGGTCAGACCGTTGACTGTACCGATTTCTTCTCGAATTGTGAAGATGTCCAGAAGGGCTTGCGATGGATGTTCACCGACACCATCGCCAGCGTTTATCATTGGTTTGCGACAATGGTGCGAAGCTTTCTATAATAAAAGAAACTAATTTGTATTGTGGTATGTATATACGCAGTTCCCAAACTTTATTCGTTCCTGAAGGTCGTTCGTAAACCGTAATGTTCCTAAACCGAAACTATTCTCTCCTTAGGGACACAGAACACACTTAAATACAAGAAATGGCACAGTGAATTCGAGCCATCGAAAGCTACAATTGATGCCGATTTGATGCTGTGTTTGGAAAATTTGTTCGTATACTGAATTGTTCATGAACCGAGATTTGACTATTAATGTTATTTCTTAAATGAGTAGCAACATCGTATAATTAATGTAAATTTACAGGATACTCATAAGAAAAATACTAACCATAACTGAACCAGGTTCTGGATGTCTTAGAACAACGACATCCGCGTATCCGGCCATAACACAGACTGAATCCTCCAGAGTTTCGCCTTTCTTCACCGACGACGTCGTCTCATCCATATGTATAACTCTTCCTCCTAAGCGCTGCATCGCAGCTGCAAAACTACAACTTGTTCTCGTACTAACTTCATAAAAAATGGAAGCCATTATTTTTCCTTTCAAAATATGATCCAGAGGTCTATCCTTTGAAACATACACCCTAAACTGTTGAGCCAAATTGAATATATCGTTCAATTGTTCTTTATTAAACATATCCACGCTTAGGATATGCTTGTGAGCCAACCCATGTCCATGATGCGTAGCTAGATGATCACCATGCGCTAAATTAGGATTCGAATCACTTTTATATTTCATGCCAGCTGCAAATGGAATGGGAGAAATACTTGATACACGAACTTCCGGAACGTCAAAATGGACCGCTTGATGCCTGGACGGGTCTAGTAACTTCGAAAATATTTCATTCGTTTTACCGTCATTATCCCAATCGATTTTATCACTAGCCGTCATCGTATGACCAGGAGAAATAGGTCTATCTAAACTCGAAGGCGGTCGACTGTCCAGTCGATCCAAAGAGAAGCTATGTAAATGTTTTTTGTTAGGCCATTCTCGGACATTTTGTCCATAACCGGGTGGCACTAAAATTTGACCGTCGACATACGCAATTTCTCCACGTAATACAACACGATGAACGGCTCCGCGGATTTTTAGACCTGCAAAAGGAGTCCAGCCAGCTTTGCTGTAGGTCATTGCTTCTGGGATAACCCATTCTTCATCCATATCGACCTCGACATACGTGTTTGGCTGGTCTGGTAAGTTGAATATGCGTTTAGGGTTGTAGTGAAATTTATCTTCGATGTCTTTTATGGTCATCTTTCCTTGATTGACTGCGTTTAGTAATAGTGGAAGTATAGTTTCTAAACCTGGAAATCCGGGAGGAGCGTTTTTGGAATTCTTTTCTTCGAGAGTATGAGGGGCATGATCAGTCGCAAAGCAATCTATTATGTGTAAGTTGTCCCATAATGCTTGTTGATCTTCAGGTGTACATAAAACGGGACGAACTTCACTTTTCAAGTTACCAATACGATTGACATCGGTTGTAGACAAAAATAAATGGTGTGGACATACTTCGCAAGTAACTTTAAGTCCTTTTTCTTTCGCTGCTTTTATAATTTGTATTTCTTCTTTACGCGCAACATGACAAACATGTATTGGTCTATTATGCAGCGTCGCCAACAACAAAACAGCAGCAGTGGTTTGGCTTTCTGCATGTACGCAAAGCGGCGCCTTACGGGGCCAAGAATTAAAGTGCTTCAACCAAACCGTCAAATCATTCAGCTTTAACGTCGTATAAGTTTCGTTCAAATACATCTTAAGTCCAGCTGCTAGTGGAGCCAATTCAGTGATAATCGAAGCGTTGTCTGACGAAGCTCCGACGTAGATAGCGTAGTCGCATCTAGCGTTGTCTTTCGCTAAATTCGCGACCAGCTCAAATGTTTCACGATCAACAACAGCAGGGTTTGTGTTTGGCATAGCGCAGATCATGGTTACGCCACCAGCCAAAGCGGCGGCAGTGCAAGAAGCGTAGTCTTCCTTGTGGCATGCTCCTGGTTCACGGACGTGCACGTGTGTGTCGATGAAGCCGTGAAGTTTGATCATTTGACGGGAGGCGATGCAGTCTATATGGGTCTTCATTGGGGGGGCTTTGCCTATTAGGCGCATTGCCTTAATAAATAATTATATTAGAAAAAGAAAAGAACAGCAACAGATAAAATAAATAAACTCAAAACTGAAGCTACTCTAAACATATACTTAATAGTTCGTAAATTTGTATTATATTCATACCACGGTTTATTGGATTATATTTCAATAAGAAAACAACACATATTATCTGAGATATTTAATTGTACCAAAAGTGCAATTATATTGGTTATAAGAATGCCCCAGTCAAATTTTAGATAGGGTTAGGCGGAAAATAGTAATACCTAAATTCAGAAAAAGTAAAAACCTGGTTTTTTAAGAGATAATCTAAACATGAGTGCACACTTGATTGGTGGACATAAAACAATTTCAAAACAATGAAACCAATTGTTTTATTGATTATTTTAAATTTTTAAATATTCATTATATCGCCTTTGTGTTCAATCTGAATAAAAATTACTTACCTCTACCAACAATTTGGTACATTTAACATCGGTGACCAAAGGTATGGAATAGTCGATGGCAAGTCTTCGAGTTCTGTAACCATGCGTCATGAAAGAAGAAACCCTTCGGGCTCCACCATTTCGCATTGGAAGATTTATAACTAAATCAAATTGCTTTTTGGACAAAAATTCTGCTAATGGCCTTAATTCACCTTGGCTTGTTATGTCGTCTATGCTTTCGAAAGACCATTGAACTGATTCCACCTAATGAAATACATACAGACATTCAAGATTGGCCGACATAATAATATGTAAAGTGGTACATATTATAATGTAATACATTTATATAAATGTATTGCAATTTAGGAATTAAGCTTATTTTAAGAAAGCATATAATAAAACGGATATACAATATGAATTTTTAATAGATATCGTAAGTCCTTTGTTTGGACTTACTGTTATCATCCACTGAATTCCTGTTCAACATATTTCTACTGATAAAAATCACAATTTTATCAATTTTTAACCGTTATCAAAACATGAGAAACCAATTGATAAGATCTTTGATAATTGACGTAATTTTAAACGATTTCATTATTGTGATGGCCGTATTGTGTTAGTGTTACAAACATGGGAGGTAAAAACTCAAAGAATTCGGATCACCGATTCCGAGAATCCGTATTACCTCCAAACCAACAAAAAAATTATGACGATGAAGTTGTCAATCGGCTCCGGAAGGATCTTAATAATAACCCCGAGGTATTTTTGTTGAATAATATTTTGATGTCGATTCAGTTTTATGAAAACTTTGAAAGGTAAGATTATTAAATAAATATATACATATATAAAAAAAAACGCATACACACACAAATCAAGTT
Organism: Leistus spinibarbis; assembly: GCA_933228885.1. Taxonomy (NCBI): domain Eukaryota; kingdom Metazoa; phylum Arthropoda; class Insecta; order Coleoptera; family Carabidae; genus Leistus; species Leistus spinibarbis. The sequence goes on from OW121793.1 coordinate 5,298,990, forward strand.
AATATATTGTAGGGGATTCAAAATATCTGCGCCTAAAGGCCTCAACTTGTCATAAACGCACCATTAAACATATACAAAATTTTATATGTTAATTGTAAGATTTTAATAATTATCAAGATGTACAGTATTTTCGGGATTTTTTACATATTGTTGTAAGTTACCATTATTAAAGAGTAACAGGTTTATGTAAAGGACTACTTATACAATTTAAAATTATCATAATTTTCCAAAATTAAGGAGGTAGCAAGGTTTTGATACGGCGATATTTTATATGAATTAGACAAGAACACATCTTATAATACTTTTCAAGAAACAATATTTTAATGTTTCATCTTCTTCTACGATATTTTCATATTTTCCGATTAAAAAAAAAAAACTATTTGTAGAATAAGTGCAATCATAAGCTAATGGCTTAAGAAATAAAGATTAAATTTTGTCATTGATTTGATAAAAATCACGCATCAACAAATTGATAAAAAAACTTATGATATTTCTAGAGAAATGGTAGATTTACGAAAAAATCAAGTATCTGAGCGAGAAATAGAAATAAATCGGGCATTAGGGGACCATCAAAAACACTGTCTCCTACCCGACACAGTAATGCAATGTATAAATGACCGGGTGAGATTTCGACCGTTTCATGGACCAAAGAAATTCGAATCACAGCCACTTGTGCCACAACGGATGTTTATCGTTCACGATAACATTGAAGTGTTGTATGAAGGCGAAACTTCAGAGTACAGCATAGTAGACGGACCTTTGCATAGAGCTGTCATGGAACGAGCCGAAAAGCAAGGTAAACACCTCAGAGCATAAAGGTGATATGCGTCAATGCTAAAATTTTCGTGAGAACAAGTTATGCCAATCTATCTTAATTTTTAAATATTTTTTATAGTAAAATATGTGGACATACTACCTTTGTGCTCCAAAAAGCAAAATCTTCGACTGCAAAGGTAATATGCCCCAACGCGTAATTTTTCTTAAGATAGAAGAGCAACTTTTCCAGTCTACCTTCAATTTTGTTATATTTATTAAAATAAAATATCTGCACATCTAACTTTTGTGCTCCTGATTATATATGTTTTTAAATATACAAACTAAAATCATCAAATCAAAACTATATCCTTAATTACTTGTTTCTTATTCCAGGATATGTACAACTCAAACAAGTAGAATTCCTACACGCAAAAGGTCAAAATCCCGACGACTCAGACACCGACAATCCGTCTAATTCGCCTAGCGCTCTCACGCCACCCTCCATATCTCCAAACGTTCTCAGTTCAGCACCGTCAAGTCCAACACCAATGACACCAAGAACAAAAGCGCGAATATTCAGTAAAAAACGGAACTCTCCAAGTATTTCATCGCCATCAGTAGCCAAAGAGCAACAATTTTCATTTGTTGAAACTGACACAAAACGACTGAGCGACGCGCGCAAGACAAGCTTGAAGAACAAACTTTGGAGATCGCAGAGTTTTTCATTGCAAAATGCTAAAAATTTGAATATAACTGGCAAGCCTCAAGAGTCCATGAGTGCAGAGAATTTGAACAAAGACGTTGATAGCGAGAATGAAGAATATGGTTATACTACTTTGAGAAGGTTGACGCAATCAAAACCTTTGAGCGAAGCCAGAGCCAATCGAAGCACTTTAGACTTAAGCTCATTTTCTTCATATTGTATAACTGAAATAAAAGTTCGGAAAATTATATACAATGAAGATGAGAGCGACAGTGATGATTCTATTATGGAAAATGGAAGAAGAAAACCTCCAGTTAAAAAGAAACGTGAAGATTTCTACGATATAAAACGATATTTTAATTCGGTGGAGTTCTCCAAACATTTTGGAGACGTCTTTTCACAAGTATACTCACTCCTAGAATTCAGTCCTCAGGCCATACAAACTGCCATGTTTCAAGGTGGTATTATTCATTGTGAAGGCTATGACAAAAACCAAAATAAAATATTTTATGAAATCATTCCAACCGTTGCAACGTCATGGCCTGAGTTAGCTTTGGAATGGGACTTGCGCAGACGACCAACCCGAGTGGATCCAACTACGAATATAATTTATCAATGGCCTACAAATAAAATGATTAAAAAGATACGATCACTACAGTCAAACGTACTACCGATTGGATATTTGGCGAAGCGGGGAGAGAATAAGAATAACTCCTTGGAATGGAGTTTAGCATTTCCAGCTGCAGAGCGGTATATGGAAACATGCATGTCTCATTCGCAAGTGAGGTGCTATTTATTTATTTTGGCCTTATACAAAACATTCATGGAGCCCGCAAATACCAAATTGGGCTTAGCGCCTCACCACATACGCACCCTAATCTTCTGGGAGATTGAAAAGAATTTCATAACCTGGCCTGAAGAAAGATTAGGCTCAAAAATTCTAATAATTCTCCAACATTTATACACACACTTATCAAAAGGATATCTTCCAGATTACTTCGTACGCGAACGTAATTTACTAGAAAGTACTCCAAGCAAATATCTACGTGTATCCCAATCCAACTTACATGCAATAATGGAACGTCCTGTAGTCCACTTTTTGTTAGCGATGCGTAATTTACGATATACAAGCGGAACATTTTTCCCCACCCTTAACTTTAAGAGTTTATATCATATAATTACAATCAGCGACTCTTTGGCACTAATAAACCCAGCGTTATCAGTCATGATTGAAAATAATACTGAGCCTAACAAGCCAGAAGAAATAAACGAGTTTAAAGATAATGCAATCCCGTTTTGGAATAAGGTGAGAAAAGCAGAAGACAGAGAGAGGAAATGGAAAAGAGAGCTACGGAAACAGATTGAATCTGAGAAGAAGGAACAACAACAGAATCTCATAAAGGCAAGAAGAACGTCAGCAGATTCTCTTAATTTAGAGGTATGTAGATATTAACACCACGTTTCGCCGAGATATTCTAATACGTTATTTTTATATAGATTACAGTACCGAAACTAGATTCAAACAGACGTCGTGTACTTCTGGAATTCTTCATAATACATTTTATGGCTGTAGCCAATAAATGTTTAGAATATGAAGCGTATTCCTATGCCATAGTTATTCTAAATCATAGTTTGTCGTTGGCAATGCTCCTAGGTGAAGAGCCTTCCGGAGAAGTCGAAGCGCGACCTTGGAAACTAAAGATACGTGACCAAAGAGAAACATGTGTCCGGGAAATACAAAATGCACGACACAGACCACCAACTGTTAGAGACAGTAGCCAGTTTGCTGGATTCAACATGGTGTTGGATAATCACAAGTTGAATATGAAGAATTTGCAGAAAGAGTTCAATGGCAATGCTGCACCAGAACAGGAGAAAAAAAAGAAGAAACGACCAGCAAATCTAAGATTTTCTGCAGATTTACATACACCTAGTACAAGTGTTAAGAAGCAAAATAGTATTATCTTACATGAGGACGATGAGTTGAATGATTCAACAGAACTTTAGATAATATCGTAGCAACAAATACTATAATTAAAATAAATGCAACTTATTTGTAATATATTTAATATAATATAAATGGGCTTACCTCTACGCCATGTTCATTGTAGAAATCAGCAGTTCCTAAACTGGCATATAGTTTGTAGCCCATCTTATGTAGAGCTCGCATACTTGGTAGTAACTCCATTTTGTGCTACAATTGTAAAATAAATAAATTTTACACAATATATAGGTATAACTTAAGTTAAAAAATGTTTTATTACTAGATTAAAAACAATTTTCTCTTTCTTTTACAATGCAACTGTTACTAAATAGTACCAATATCCTATTATTCCCGTTTTAACCCAGTAAATAAAATAATTTGTACTTACTTTAAAACTTCCAATCGACAGCAAAATCGACTTTTCCGGAATGCTGAATCCAGTACTCATCATCGCCTTCAAATACGCCTCATACCGATTCTCCCCAAAGCACGCAACCTCTCCAGTCGAAGCCATTTCAACACCTAACATAAAATCAGCTCCAGCCAATCGAGAAAACGAAAACTGTGGTACTTTAACTCCAACTCTCCCACAACCACTCAAAACATCAATAGGTTCAACCTTATCTCCAATAATAACACGAGTAGCCATTGCTACGAAGTCATGATCCAGCGTTTTGGAAACAAACGGGAATGATCTGGATACCCGAACATTACATTCTATGACTTTAAGGTCGTTGTCCTTGGCAATTAGCTGCATGTTGAAAGGTCCAGTCACTTCTAATGAAGCTGCAATTGCACGCACAATTGATTTGATTTTTAAGAGTGTTTCGGGGTTGATATCTTGAGGGGGAGTCACTAAAGTTGCGTCGCCTGAGTGTACGCCAGCGTTTTCTACATGCTCAGACACAGCCATACATAAAATAACACCGTCACAAGCAACGGCATCTACGTCGATTTCTTTTGATTCCAAAATAAACTTTGAAATCACTACAGGATGTTCTTTGCTGACATCGCTGGCTGCATTTAAATAAGTTTCCAAATCTTGATTGGAGTGGGCGACATTCATAGCTGCACCACTCAGAACATAAGAAGGCCTTACAAGGCACGGATATCCAACTTCTTCACAAAAATCAACCGCAGATTTTAAATTTGTAAGTTCTTTCCAACGAGGTTGTAAAATGCCGATACGATCTAACATTCTGGAAAACTTAAACCTATTTTCAGCTCCATCTACTGATTCAGGCGATGTTCCTAAAATCCTAGCTTGTTGTCTATGCAAATCCATAGCTATATTATTAGGTAACTGTCCACCCATACATAAAATTATCCCAGTAGGGTTTTCTAAATTGTAAATATCCATAACGACTTCAAAAGATATTTCTTCAAAGTACAAACGATCAGACATATCGTAATCGGTACTGACAGTCTCCGGATTATAGTTGACCATAATAGTTTTTTTGTGCAAGTTGCGTAATTCTCGTAAACAACCAACAGCGCACCAATCAAATTCAACAGAGCTTCCAATTCGGTAAACTCCTGAACCTAATACTATAATATGTTCTTCGTTAAACTCAAGGTCGTGAGACGAAGCATTGTAAGTTATGTAGAGATAGTTCGTAGTTGCAGGCCATTCTGCTGCGACTGTATCAATTTGTTTTACAAACGGTAGCACACCAAATTCTTCACGTTGTTTTCGAATTGCTAACTCAGTACTTTTCACCGAAACAGCTATTTGTTTATCAGAGAATCCCATCTGTTTTGCTTTTAATAAATCGTTGTACGACAAACTATGTTGTTCAATAGTTTCTAGCTTTTTAACGTAATCAATTATATTCTTCATTTTATTTAAGAACCAACGATCTATTTTGGTTAAATCATAAACTTTATCAACCGTGTATCCTTCCCTTAAAGCGGCAGCTACAACAAACATTCTCTTATCGGTAGGCTCTTTGAGTTCCTCATCATCAACTTTGCGCGCATATGGGTCGAACCCAATGCAGTTTTCGTCGACCATACGCAACGCTTTTTGAAATGCTTCTTCGAATTTTCGACCAATTGCCATGACTTCTCCAACACTTTTCATTGAGCTACCAATTTTTGTACTGACTCGTGAAAATTTCGATAAATCCCACCGTGGGATTTTGACAACACAATAATCCAAGCTTGGTTCAAAACAAGCAGTAGTACAACCAGTGACGGAGTTCTTTATTTTAGATAACGGAATACCTAAAGCTAACTTAGCTGCGACATAAGCTAATGGGTACCCTGTTGCTTTACTTGCAAGTGCAGAACTTCTGGACAAACGTGCGTTGACTTCGATTATGTAGAATTCTTCTGCGTACGGATTTACGGCGTATTGTATATTACATTCCCCGACAACTCCGAAGTGTTGTATGACTTTAATAGCAGTAGTTCTCAACAAATTATACTCTCTGTTTGAAAGGGTTTGACTAGGAGCTACAACAATTGATTCACCTGTATGAATTCCCAATGGATCAACATTTTCCATATTACAAACTGTAATACAATTGTCGTACGCATCACGTACGACTTCATATTCAACTTCTTTCCAACCTTTCAACGATTTGTCAATAATCAATTGACTGGAATGTGCAAGTGCTTGTAAGGCTAAAGTTTTCAACTCTTCCTTATTATCCGCAAAACCCGAGCCTAAACCTCCCAAAGAAAATGCAGCTCTCGCCATAACCGGATATCCCAATTTCTCTGCGGCATCTATAGCTTCTTGAACACTGTAAACAGCGCAACTTGGAGCTACCTTTTCCCCTATTAGTGCAATACGTTCTGAGAAATTCTTACGATCTTCTGTATCTATAATTGCTTCAATTGGAGTTCCCAAAATACGACAATTATATTTGTCGAAAATACCAGCACGTTGCAGGGCTACGCCACAATTCAATCCCGTCTGCCCCCCAAATGTTAATAAGACCCCCCCAGGGCGTTCCGCTCTTATAACTTGCTCCACATACTCAGGAACTAAAGGCAGAAAATATACTTTATCCGCTAAACCTTTAGAAGTCTGAACTGTTGCAATATTAGGGTTAATCAATACAGTCTGTATGTTCTCTTCCTGTAGAGCTTTAATCGCTTGCGATCCAGAATAATCAAATTCGCCAGCTTGTCCAATGCTCAACCCTCCTGAACCAATAATTAATACCTTTTTTGGAATGAGTAAATCGTATGGAGTTTCAGGAACGTACGTTAATTTATTTGTTATTAATTGTCGAATATTTAAAGGAGTGTTAGGATTGAATGTTGTAACGGCTTGAATGAAAATGTCGAAAAGGCATTCGAGGTCTTGCGGACCTGCGGTGTGTTCGGGGTGGAATTGAACGCTGTAGTATGGGAGTGTGTCGTGAATAATGCCTTCGTTAGTGTTGTCGTTGGCGTTTGTGAATAGGGGAGACCAACCGACTGGTAAGGATTTTGAGTCTACGGCAAAACCATGGTTTTGTGAGGTCATAAAACAACGATCTGTGCCGTGGTGTATGCATGGTTGGTTGTGGCCACGGTTACCGTATCTGCAATTTTTAAGTTTGGGGTATCTTAGTTGCTGAGGTCAAGATATTGGAAGAGAGAAGAGATTACAGAAAGACCAACATATATTAGTAAACACCCCAAATGACAATTGTGTGATGTCAATTTGGGATTCTATTTAAGTCATTACACTACAGTTAGACTTTGATAAAGAGTGGACAGCTGTAAATAAACTTCTATTGAACTTGAAATGTTATCATTTGTAATTTTCAAAAAAAGAAGCATGATACTGTTAATCGATATCACATAGGAAACATGCATCTACAAATGATGACGCCCATCAAAGATAATAGTGTAAAATTTTAAAATATTAAAAATTTGATAGACATGTAAGCGAAATAACTAATAGTGCATTTAGATCTGTTAGTCTTATAATTAGAAACACAAACAAATTTAGAAATAAGAAAACCTTATTTATGTTGTACAATGTGTTTGTTAAATTTAAATTGCAATTTGCATGCACAGTTTTTGGAGTCAACGTGTTGAATTTTTAATAAAGTTGAAAATATCAAAGCAAATTTTTATCTGTAATTTGTCTCCTATTCCACAGGACAAAATTACAAGAAAAATTAATACTAATCGACGTTATATTTATTATATAATATATATTATTTATATAGTAACCAATTGTCTAGTCCTTACTTATTAGGCAAATTGAACTTTTATGTACCAGTAAAGGGACGACTTAAACTATTGTTCTATGTAGAACAGATATAGGTAATTATTCACCAATCTTCAGAATATGCACTTTTTATAATAATTTAGGATTAAATAATGAAGTAGCCTAATTCTTTTTTCTTTTTGTAAAGACTATAGAAACATCTTTAGGCAATTATTATTATTTTTTAATCAATTATTATAATAATTTTAAGTGAAATTATGTAATTTATGCATATTGCCTGTTTCATAAATAAATAAATTATTTGATGGGAAATTAAATCAACATAAATGTCAGAAATCAAGAATTACTGCAGGACTGCCACAATTTATGTATTTATTTTTGTTAAAATAAAATCATTGAAAAAACTTACGTCATTTTGAAGGTAGAGCATCCATTGGCAGCTGCAAGCAGTTGATGTCCCAGACAAATCCCGAAGATCGGTTTAATATGTTTTGAATTCATAACAACTTTAATATTGGTAATTGTCTCTTTGCACATGACTGGATTACCGGGGCCATTACTTAAGAACAAACCATCGTAATCGTTCACATTCAATTTATGATCAAATGGAACCACTTCTACTCTAGCACCACGTTTTAACAAACAACGAATTTGATTGTATTTTAAACCACAATCCACCGCACAAATACGAGGTTTACCTTGTGGGTTATATACAATAGGTTTCTGAAATTAATAGCAAAAAATAAATAAATTTTGAAAAGGAATTTTTAATTGTTTAATGCAATTTTTTTTTTATCAGTGATTTCTGAGACAGTTATAGAAAAATATTTTGAGAGTACAAACAATTATGTTAATATTTCGACTCATTAGAGTACAAAGGTGACTTGTACGAATATTTCAGGCAAAAAGTTTTAGGAGAACAAAGATAGTAGATTTTAAAACCAAAAAATTACATCTCCCTGTGCGATATATTTTCAGCAGAGCAGTTTCATAAAACAATAAAATATTAATTGAATATATCAATCCCTTTGAACACAAAGCTGACATCTTCCTGTGTAAAATATATCAGGGGAGCAATTTTTGGAGCACAAAAAATAATAGAATATCTTTTGAAGCACACAAGTGATATCTGCCTATTCGAAAATTTTCGGGGGAAATTTCATTTTAGGAGGACTACTAAATGAATTGAATATATTTTATGAACAAAAATAACATCTCTCAGTACGAAATATTTCATATATATTTGGTCAAACATCAAGCTCGAAAAAAAAATCCTACCGACTAATCTTTATAAAAAAAAAAATCAGTGTACTCGTAATTGCATAAATAATGCCTGGTAAAAATGTTTATTTTTTTGAACGTACAGTTTCGTCATTTTTTATAGTTTTTATTTTTTATCTTCGAAACTGTACGTTCAAAAATATAATCATTTTTACCAGGCATTATTTATGCAATTACGAATTCACTGATATTTATTTTATTAAAATTGGTCGGTAGGATTTTGCGTTATCGAAGTTTGTAAAAAATTGAGGTGAGTTATTTTCTATCAAACATATAAATATTTATATTTATTAATCATAACAATGTTGTAAAAAAGTGGCTATGTGACTATTGTGCTCCGAATTGTTAGTAATTAAAAGAATGTATATTATTTTGTTTATTAATTCAAAAATAAAATTGTAAATACCTGTACAGAAACTTCTGCGACCAAGTTTCGAATATTAGGATCGCTAAATGTTAGTTCATTGGCCATTGGTACGGTTCGGACTACTCGTCCCAGTAGCGAACCTTTTTCGCGTATTTTTTTCGTTAAGGCCCTTGTATCAATGCCATAAATTCCCGGGATATTTTGTTCTTTCATCCACTGTGAAAGAGTTTTAACTTGACGCCAATGGCTAGGCTTCTCGCATAGCTCTCCGACCACAAGGGCTGCGGCCCAGATCTTATTCGATTCAAACCAACTATAATAAATATAGTTTTTATAAGAACCAAAATATTTTAAATTTAATTTCAAACTTACTATGGAATACCATATTCATCTTTCTGGTCATCAGGCACCCCATAATTGCCGATTAATGGGTACGTAAGTATTAATATTTGAGCGTGGTATGAGGGGTCGGTTAGCGACTCGGGGTAGCCGACCATACCCGTTTGAAATACTTAAAAACAAAAATGCCAAATTGTTGGATACATACATATATACATATACATATATATATATATATATATATATATATATATATATATATATATATATATATATATATATATATATATATATTTGTTTAGATAGACATAGTTAAAATATTTTTGACCAAATGTAGTATTACTTTCTTAAAAAGAAAGAATATGGGTTCAGGGATCATAAAATAATCGATTTCTAGACTTTAATGGATTTGACTATTAATTTATAAAACATATACAATTAAAAACTACTAATAAATTTGGGAATAGCTGATTAGAATTTGAGGATAATCGGAGTCTTTACTCTTGTCGTTATTTCAGTATCTCCAAAATGGCGGCACTTACAGAAAAATAGTTAATTGAAATTGAATACTATTAATAATTTTATCAACTTGAAAAGTTTTCTCAAAAAGTAAGACATTTGTAAGAAAATCGCAAAGAAAAAATATCTGGAGTGACCTGCACTCGACTTTCTTTTACGCAGTTTTCACTAGATATAGATATATATATATATATATATATATATATATATATATATATATATATATATATATATATATATATATATATATATATATATGTATATATATCAAACTAACCAATACTCTACAAAAATATTCTGAAATGCCATTTATCTAATTGAGTTTATTTTGTTTTCCTGTCAAAAAAGCAGATGATCCGATTTTATAAGCTACATGCGAATCCATGGCAACGTAAACAAGATATTTATAATGTTTCGTAGCATTTTTCTCGCAACTGGTACATTTTCTGAAGAAATTTTTCAAACAAAAGTTGTGCGAAATATAAATATCTTTCATTATGAACCTAACTATTTTTGCCGTAAGTGTAGTCGTTCTAGTGATATTGTACATAGAACAAAAAACATGCACTTCCGGTTTGAATATTCTTTTCAAAAATAAGAGATGCACATCTAGGGCATATACAAGTCTTAAGTTTGAAGTTTCATATTTTTTTTGCCCCTAGAGCGTTCACAGACACACACACACACACAGACAAACACACACACAAGAAATTTTTTAAACAAAAGTTGTGCGAAATATAAATATCTTTCATTATGAACCTAACTATTTGTGCCGTGTAGTCGTTCTAGTGATATTGGAGATAGAATAAAAAATGTATAGTGTAAACATGCACTTCCGGTTTGAATATTCTTTTCAAAAATAGGAGGTGCACATCTAGGGCATATACAAGTCTTAAGTTTGAAGTTTCATAATTTTTCGTTCGACAGTTTTGGCCCTAGAGCGTTCACAGACACACACACACAGACAGACGTCATTCCGAAAATAGTCCGAAAAAATTCGATTCAGGGAAGGTCAAAACATGTATATCCGTTGAAATCGAGTTCGAAATTTTTCATGATTACAAAACTTACTTATTACTTCGCAAAAGAAAGTAAAAATCGCAAAGAAAAAAAATCTTGTATTGTTTGTTATCATTAAAACAGCAGACATAAATGAAGCATTATTAATCAGGGAAATAAAATAATAGTACAAAGATTTCGCTATCACGCGCGAAAGGCGTCTATTTTATATTTATGTATGAATCATGTATATAAATATGCCGATGCATATTAATACACATCGTTTTAATATTTATTATTATTAAATAAATTTTCATCACACATTTTTCCCAATTAAGGTACTTATAAGGTTCGGTAGTTTGATATTTATACAGCAACATATCATAGACATCCTCAGATAGCGCGTAAACAATCAGTTATTTAAAATATCTATTATTTATAGTACACAATGAAAATGTTTAATTTTATATACGAAATTTTGTCGGTAAAAAAGTAAAACTCTATACAAAAATTGTTATAACTTACAAAAAATTACCATTTAAAATCAACTAATGTATAATTCTCTAATAAATAAATTATTATTTATGCGTAATTCATTTAAAAACTCCCGCTACACAATTCATTACGTAGCGTCACACTTTTCTAATGCGATTGCGCGAATAACAACAGTGTCGTCTCAAATACGTGGTTCTAACGCATAACAAAATGTGAAAAACGAAGTAACGAATAATGTAAAAATCAGTATTATACATACGACATAAATTAGAAATAATTTATGAGTTAAATTGCGATTATGGGAATATGTTTTACAATAAAGTATCCCCAATTGTCAAATAAGTAGTGTGGTTATGTGTACATTCAAGAACAAAAACAAAGGGACCACGTGCTGGCAAAACGTACCAACTTCTCCATCAGTCTCCAATTCTGCGCCGAACGATTGCCCTTGCAGTGATGTACCATCTTCGAAAATTAAATAACAAATAGATGATTCATTGTTAGACATTATATTGTGAATTTATTTCAACAATGGAATTGTATTGTTTCCGCAAATAAAAATATATATATTGTTAATTGTTATTAACACGCGTTCATTTATTGTCACTACTATGTTCACTGTTTTTTTTTTACGTGCCACTATGTGCACACACACCGGCTTCTGAGATGTAAATACCTCTTTTATCAGCGGGGAAAACGCTAGAATCCGTAGACAAAATCAACAGGCGCAGAGGCATCCAGTTCAACTGGAGTCACGGTGAAACGTACAGTCGGCCAGTCCGATAGTTATCGCCATTCAAAATACTTAGAAACCGGTTCATAAATATTGATAATATATTCAGAAAATTTACAATTTTATTGCCTAGAATGATTCGAGTGTGATTATGAAATAATTGGCTACATTTAAATATTACTAATTTATCATATACACATTTCGGAGATATATATAAAAATGTCGATGACCCCAAATTGTTAAATTAAAAATTATATAATTATAAACATAAATTAGTATTTATAAATTATTTATATTTAATAAGACTGTACTCAAAATAGTTTTTTTGGGCTTTTAGTGCAATATTTACTCTTAGGCCCAATATTGCAGTAGAGGCTTAAGGTTCAACCTTACGTTTCTATAATTACGAAATTTCTTTATTAATGTAATTCAAACGGCATTAAAACAAAATGTTGAACTGGAGTTTAAACCATGACTGTAATACCGGGCCTTATTGCCTATAAACATAAGGGTTAAAAAATATTGGAAAGCTCCTAAAAAAAAAACGTGTTTGTAACGTTTTAAAGGTTAAAACGTTTAACGTTTTATTAGAGCTGTGTTATAACGGCTTTTCATCCATTGTGACACTAGAGCAACATTAGGGATATATTTAAATTTAATTCCTATTATTTTAAATTTGTTTAATATTAAAACAAGATTTGGTACGCGTAAAACGCACCAACGCGCAGAGCTCGCCCTTAGGTAAAATATGCGTTGCGAGCAGTGCTTTTTAATTATTATGGCCTTTTGGTTAACAATTTGAAAATATGTTATAGGTGTAAAAAGTCTTACATTTAATTTTAGATTATATTGATAAAAAATATTTTTTAGTTCATACTTTAAAATTCAAAATTATAATATTTAATAATTTTTTTCGGGCTTTGGATTAACAAAATGAAAAAATCTTATAGATATAAAATATCTTAGAATTTTTAATAGAATTTTTAAGTGTATTAATTATTTTTATAAGGGCAGTATTAAGGGGGGCTCAAAATTTTGGTGCCCTATAACTCGGGAAGTATACGGGCGATTGGATTTATACTGCGAGCGGATTCAAATGGGATGCCAAATAATATGTGTACCAAATTTAGATTAAATTGATAAAAAAAAACAAATTTAGTGCATATTTTAAAATTCAAAATTATAATATTTAATTTTTTTTTTCGGGCTTTGGGTTAACAAAATGAAAAAATCTTGTAGATAAAAAATATCTTAGAATTTTTAGTAGAATTTTTAAGTGTTTCAATTATTTTTATAAGGGCAGTATTAAGGGGGGCTCCAAATTTTGGGGCCCTATAACTCGGGAAGTATACGGGCGATTGGATTTAAACTGCGAGTGAATTCAAATGGGATGCCAAATAATATGTGTACGAAATTTGGAGTGAATCGCTCCGGTACCTTCAGAGGAGTAGAGGGCACAATTTGGTCTTACGAGCGACCGAGCGAGCGAGCGACGACTAACATCCAAGTATATAAGTTATATACATTTTCGGAATCAGGGCGACGAGACGAATACTTTTTCTTAATGACATTTTTTGATCCGAGAATGCTACAGACACACGACCGAATGCTTTAGCCTCTTCGGTACTACGTACGGCGAGCTAAAAATACTACTTAACAAATGTTTTAATAATAATAAAAGCTATTCTGAACAATAATAATTTAATGATGCCAACTTTTTTTAAATAGCAATTTTAATATGGTTTTGTTTCGGTTCCTTTAATTAAAACAAAATATGTACATATATTAGATAGTGAAAGTACGAAATACAAATGGTGCCCTTTTGGTAACATTTTCAATGCATATTTCTTCAGTAATTTAAAATTATATTAATCTATTACAACATAAAATATATCATTTAAATTCAACAGTTATTTAATGTCATTTGTACATATTACAATAATTAAACTATTTAAGAACGTTAAAATAAACTCTAATTAATAATATGTATATATATATTAAGTAATATAAAAATACATCTTCTTTGTTGTATAACTCACTTTGTTAGTTTTTCATAAATCTTTCTTGTCGAAGATTTGTATTAATTTCTATAAAACACCGAGGTGTGGCACTTTTAAAAACAAAAGTCAATAGGAAAATCACGCAATGGCACTTATAGTTTGATGTATCCAGTCGATATTTGAAGTGATTTTATCGTACATCCGTGGTCGTTCAACCCCTACTTTGGAACAGGCTATTCGCCAGTTACTGACCCCGACCAGCGACCATCGGACCCCATCAGGCAGCAGGCATAACATTGGACTTCCAGCTAATTCTTCCTCCTAAATATAAATAACACCTTATTCATATGGTCTAAGATGAAATGGAATCGTCCTTGCAACAACAATTTAATCAATTTCCTTGTTTTTATTACATCAAATTGATTGATTAATAATCAACAAATAAATACTATTTAAGAATCTCGTATTATTTTCATTAATACTTTGATCACCAATTGGCAGTAAATGAGACATGAATAAATAAAATGAATGAAACACAATCATTCTTATTTCACAAAATAAAATTTATGATGCAATCATCTTTTTATTATTATTAAACACAGACTTACACGCGAAAATAATTATAAACGATGTTAAAAACTACAACGTCCTCAAAGTAAAAATAATTTTATCAACATTTTCAATTATTCTAATATTGTGTATCTGTTAAAACAAACTGTGTGATTATTTGTAATTTGTAATCTAGATTACTAATTGGCTCGATGTGAATGCATCTTAAAAGATTGTTCACAGCTAAAAATTAGTAATTAAGCTTAGAAAATTACAAATAATAATCTAGTTTGTTGTATGACATACAAGGTTAACGTTAACAGCGCACAAAATATATCATTAATTGTGTTCCTTGGAATGTTAACATTGCTTGTCATAATACAAACTAGATTATTATTTGTAATTTTCTAAGCTTAATTACTAATTGTTTCGCTGTGAACAATCCTTTACATTATACTATTTATTAATTGTATTTTATTTTTCAACAATGGTTTGATGTAAATATATCTTTACAATCCAGTTTTGAACTCTATACCTGAAGATGGTCGATTTAATTAAAAGTATTTAACACCATTTTAATAAACTGAAGATTAAGATCTATTTTTTTATATGTGATCCCTAATTAGAATATATCTAGAACTTTCAGAACTTATTTAGTACTATATTCACTTACATTACAATCGTCCTTTGAGTAAGCAGCCTCTGTGCATAAACTATTCACCGTAGTAATACTAATATTAGCACATTTCTCCATTTCGCTAACTTTCAGCTGAACCCTCTGCAATTGCTCCCTGTTCCGCGCCCACCCCAATGTATTACAATACGACATATTACTGGACAAAATACTGGACTTTTCTTTCGGTAAACATATCGGCCGGACAAAATCACTCATATGCACAGCTTCCTCCAATTTGACCATCGCAATTGTGGACCCTTCCACTGGACTCTTCACTAGTCCCACAATCCTACGTTCTTGTTGCCAGGGAGATGTGCCAGCCAGCCGGACAGTGCCCAAACGTGCGGTCCATTCGGCCTTTGGTTGACCTTGGAAGCAGCTCGCTGTTGTGACCAACCAGTCCGAAGACACTAGTGTACCGTCACAAACGTGGACGTCTTCTTTGAAGAGCGCTGCGTGCCATGGCCAGTCTCCGTGGCCGGCCATTTTGTTCAAAATCTGGATGCCTCCAGAACCATGGACACTCTGGAAGCCGCATTCGATGTCAGAGCAGCCCACGTGAAGCACTTGTTTAGTGGAACATGGTGTACGTACGAAGGTTATTTCTGTGGCGGTTGGGTCTTTCATTTTCACGTATTGGACGTTGGGTTCTGTGTCGAGTTTGATTTGAACTGAAGTCATTTTTCTACAGAAATAAAAGTACCAGATATATCAAAATTGTGTGGCTGGCGTTTACTTATTTTTGTTGGTTTTTAGATATGTCTGGTTTATGTCAATTTGTTCGTAAACATTACAAATCTGTCAAGTGACGTCCATTGAACGCAATTAGTCGATAATTTTCCTGTATTAATAATTTCAACTAATCTTTTAATTACCCATATAGCACAGTATGCCTAAAGACGTAATAAAGACGTCCATTAGATGTCATATTTTAAGATGTCGTCTATTGGACGTCTTTATTACGTCTTTAAGGCACTCTGTGCTATATGGGTACCCTTAAAACTTTTGGTCTTTGGTTACTCACTTTACGAAAGAACTGTTTTTCATGGGAACTAAAAATAACGATATGTTTACAAACAAATTGGCATAACTTATACATATTTAAAAATTCAGAAAAAGAAAGTAAAGCATAGCTTAAAGCTCTTCATACATTACATAACCTAGAGACCTAAAGAAATAAATTCTAATATGCTAACTGATATGTTACATCTGTTCTTTCAGTTCTAAGGTGTCAATATAAAATAATGAATATTTATATAAATCAATGAAATCAGAATTATCCCTTCGTACCAATTACATTTATAAAAATAATTATGTTGAAAATTGTTTTTAGCTCGCCTTACGTAGTACCGAAGAAGCTTAAGCATTCGGTCGTGTGTCTGTAGCATTCTCGGATCAAAAAATTTCATTAAGAAAAAGTGCTCGTCTCGTCGCCCTGAATCTAAAAATGTATATAACTTATATACTTGGATGTTAGTCGTCGCTCGTAAGACAAAATTTGTGCCCTCTGCTACCGGAGCGATTTACACCAAATTTGGTACACATATTATTTGGATCTGCTCGCAGTTTAAATCCAATCGCCCGTATACTTCCCGAGTTATAGGGCCCCAAAATTTAGAGCCCCCCTTAATACTGCTCTTATAAAAATAATTAAAACACTTAAAAATTCTACTAAAAATTCTAAGATATTTTATGTTTACAAGATTTTTTCATTTTGTTAACCCAAAAGCCCGAAAAAAATTATTAAATATTATAATTTTGAATTTTAAAATATGCACTAAAATTTTTTTTTTTTTGCAATATAATCTAAAGTTAAATGTAAGACTTTTTATATCTATAACATATTTTCAAATTGTTAACCAAAAGGCCATAATAATTAAAAACAACTGCTCGCAACGCATATTTTACCTAAGAGCGAGCTCTACGCGTTGGTGCGTTTTACGCGTACCAAATCTTGTTTTTTAGGAATGCAGTATTGCTGGGATCATTTTTATGAATCTGTCGAAATAACTTATAAGTTGTTTCGTCGATTTAGCATTTTTTATGTCTTCTAGAGAATAAGTATACTATTCTCTTGAAGACATAAGAAATGCAAAATCGTTTAAAATAAACCAATCTATTTTAAAATACAAGTCTGTATTCCTCAGAATTATTTTCATCATCAATAACTCCAGTCAACAAAAATCATCATGTTTCAGTTTCGCAAATGTGACCTTTATACCTCACGGTTTCGATATAAAATAATAATCATATACCTAAAATCTAAATGTTTCTTGAATATACACTTCTTTAATAAGAACAAAAAGAATTTTAAATATTTGCTTAGAAAAAAAAAAACGAGTTATGTATCAGTTTCGTATATACAAACATATTACCTGTGTGCCTAAGATGATAAAATAATATATACTGGAAATGTTCGTTCATAAATATTAGTTTAATATTAAAAGAACGCCTTTATTATTAGAGACGATATATTTACGTTAATTCAAATTTGGACTACTATAAACTGGAGATAGATTGATATAGACATATTGAAATTGATCGATTTTAAAACGTTTTAGAGTTTGGAACAGTTTTAATATTTACTATATTTCTTGTTGCTCAGTAAAATAACGAGTTACTAGTTATATAAGAAGAAAATCAATGAAGAAAATGTTCTGTATCCAAGAAAAATAATCAAATTAGGATGAAAAAATGAAAATTCCTGAAGTTCTGGATATCTTTTAATATGAATATTAGGTTGAAATATGTATTGCTTACTGGTACGACAAAGTGCTGCACAGGGAAGAGGCAACAGTTTGCAAGACGACGTCCGTCTTGTTCGGGAAGAGTGATGTGTTCACGTTCTCCGTGCACAACTTGCCGACCTGACCTTTTTCGTTAAAAACCACGTACCCCTCGGCGTGGTACTGCGCTAGGTGTGGCGTCACGAATTTCAGTTTTGTTACATTTGCTAAAGTAGGCGCGATACTCACTGTAACACAAAAACGTCCAATTATTACACACACACACACACTACAACAACAACCATTTCACTTTCCCGTAATAGGTATATTCTACATGCATTTGAAAGTTCTGGATGAAAACATAATATTCACGTAAAAGTGAAATTATTTTCTCATTAACTCCGCAAATAATTATTATAAACTTAAAAAACCATAAAATGTTTATGGTAATGAACATTTCATTCCATGCTCCACAAAATGAATAGTAATATTATGATGAATAATGAGATGAAAATGGACTTACAGCAAGCTCGCTCGTCGCCACCGTCAGGACAATCGATTTTTCCGTCGCATCTGTAATGTGTCGGAATACACGCTCGTCCAATTCCACAATGAATATATCCATTCGGGCAATAATTGCATGATTTTTCATCGGACAAGTCTTGACAGTCGACCACACCATCACAAATTCGCGAAGCCAAGCCACGTTGTTGCATTTCTTGGGCGCAATCTAAATACGAAAAATAAATATATCTATGTTCTTCTATTTTCACTTTCCTATACGTAAGTCTAGTAATCATGAAAAATTTCGAACAGATATACACGTTGTGACTCTATCCATTTCTATTTTTTCTTTAATGCCCTTGTAATATGCAATAAAATGTTGGACTTACCAGGTTTTGGTCTACACATCTGCGTCCCAGAGAACTCCGGAAACCTATTACAATCCAAATGCTCCTTTAACTTCGCCGGCAACCTACTACCACATCCCGTCATGAAGTCTCTGCAAAAGCTTCTACACGGAAGAATATTTACATCTTCATGTCTTCCCTTTAAGCACGCCGGCTGTAGCACTTGACAGACAAATTCATACGCCTGTCTATAACATTCTCCATCAACCAATCCTCGGAACGCAATGACATCATCCTCGACATCTTTCAACGAATTGTGTCCCAGAATATTCGGATACGACGTAAAATTATACGGAAGTCTTTGGCAGTACTTTAAACGGACTGGGACACACTGTCTGGGCGGCGGCGGGCGATTAGTGGACGCCGGAGTAACTGGTTTAGTGGATGGAAGCAAAGTAGTGGTAGTGGTACCAGCGTAGTTTTTTTGAACGTCTAAACTTGTCGGGTCTATGGTTAGATTTAGGAAATATGGCGACGATTGTGAGGTTATTTGGGATGATAAGATTGTTTGGAGTTCTTCAGGATCTACGGCGGATGCTGGATCTAATCGAACGTTGAAATGGACCACTAAGTCATTACCTTCGTTTCTGCAATAGAAATTCGGTTTTTGTTTAGTTGAAAAATTGTTTTATAAACTATGTTCCGCAACATTAAATTTTGTTCCAGTATATGGTTTAGGCAGAGAAGCATGAAATAATTATTTTAGAAAACATTTTTATTAAACAACTCACTATAAAAACAAAAGAAAAATTGTGTATTTAGTGGATTCAGTAAAAGTTTGTTTTAAAATATTATACACAAATTAAAATTTTTATATATTCACACTACATGCTAATGTATTTAATTATTCATATATAAGAATGCAACCAGTGTAACCTTGACATCCTGGAAAAGAGCATATCTTCATAATTTTTCCATTAGCCAGAGGTATTACGCTACACTCCCTCATCATATATTTTGCTACTGATGACAACTTAGTTGTCGAAATATGTATTTAGCTTTTTTTAAATACTGTGTGGTATAGAGATTTAATTTTATTATTTTTGTAAGTAAACCACCACAAACTCCAAATTAATTTGTTCATATTTACGAATGTCCTTTTGCACAAATTCATGATTTTATAATTAGATGCAGATCCCGTATACATTTATCCATTGAGGGCCTAAATTTTCCATTTTCAATATAGTATACTACTGAAATCTAATCTATTTTTCTTTAATAGAATATATATTCTTAAGAGGAATCCCCATAGCCGCTGCAAACATAGCTAAACAAGGTTTTGTTGAACCCTTAAAACTGCTTTATTACAACATTAAAATGAATGAAATTTTTATTTTTCAGATAGCCAATACTTCGCTCTTGCCTTCTCTAGTTTTCGATTTTCAAGTTTTTGCTTAGATTTCTTTTTATATTGTTCTATATTTACCCTATTTTCAAATGTCCATAGTTTTTATTGAAATAACAAATTAAAAAATTCAATACTAGACAAGCATATATTGACTATTTTTCTACCGGAATATTCTAAGTCTTATTCAAAAAATGTATTAGCAAGTATTTTAAGGGTCATACGCTTCGACTGAGTAGTAAATAGTATTGACTACGATGTTCGTGCGCTTCCCTCTTTACACCGACTAATAAGGACGGGCAACTATGGGTATTCGTCTTAAGCATGCTACATATTAAGTTACGTAACAAGTAGTACAAGTGTATTCAATCATAAATACGTCTGAAATCTACACCCGTCTGTGAACACCAATGGTAGCCAGTATTATTATTTAATTTATTAACATACCCATCTAATGCTAAAATTTCTGTATCGAGAAATTTACGCCGTAGTCCACTTTGTTTAAACAACAAATTCAACCGTTCCTCATATTCTTTCGCATGATTCCGGAACCCGCTAGTAGCCGGATCCGCCAAGTCTGGTGTGAAAGTGTCACCATCCACCACTCGGAACATCGCCCGGAAAGTCTGATCTTCGAACGGCTCCGGTGCAAAGAACGTATCTGGAATAAATGAAAATCATGTCGCATTTATATATATATATATATATATATATATATATATATATATATATATATATATATATATATATCAGGGTGATGTGTAACAAACTTCAGTGTGAGAATAATACATGATTTTCTTGACTTTTCCTTACATGTGTTATTGTTATTACGTGATTAATAGGAAGGCTCTTCTAAAATAGTACAGAAGTAGAATAATTATTATATTACACGCATTAGCGCATAAATTATAATATTTTCTTATATATTACTGATTTGCGGCGTCTTTAAAATAGAACGTTGAGCGGTAAAATAATTAATCTTAAAAAAAAAACCGTTTCTAAATTCACTATTTTATGGGTGTATTTTGCTATTTATAATATAAAATTTATCGGCAAGGTTACCCACAAAAATATATACATATATGTATATGGATTTATTACATTAAGTAATATGGTTTAACGGATAACTTTGAATTAAAATTTTAACAACAACCTTACAGGATAAGCCCGTAAGTGTGCTAACGTACCCCGTGCGTGAAGTGCGGTGTATACGCAGTAAACAAATATAAGTAACAAAATTTGAGCCTGAGGATTATATCAATTGAAAGTAGCTGCTGCTGAAATTTACTCTTGTTTAAACAGATTAATATATTTCAAAAACTTTCCTTGTAATCGTGACTAAAAACTAGGAGATTTCTAAACCTAGAAGCAGATTTATGACAGCTGTTCTTTGTGCAAAAGAAAATCATAACTAAAATATATAATTGCCTCGTTTACTAGAAACAGATAGATATGTAGAAAATGTACTTTCTATACTCAATAAAACTAATAATTAATACAGAAACTTTTATGTGTATAAGTAAATAATTATATTTAAATAACTGTAATTTTACTACAATTATTTCTATAAGTACCAAGACGAATCATTCGGAACTGATTCTGACTTTTATAGTGAATAATTTCACTTTAGCACTTTTCTCCATTTCTTATTAAGGTCAACAAGACTCAACAATAAGCAATATTTACTAACGAAATTATACAATTAATTCCTTCCTTCCTTCATTCTAACTTTGTGTTTTTACTTTCTTGAACGAAGTTTAAAGATATTGTAATCAGGAATTTGTTGAACTTTGGGTTTTAACGAAAATACACGTTTTGAGCTTTAGTGAATTGAAATTGCTTATTTGTGAGATGTATGTGAGCGTGTGTATCTGTCTGTCTGTGTGTCGTGAGCGCTCTACACTCTACAGGAAAAATTGTTGAAGATAAAATAATGAAACTTAAATTATAAATTTAAATGTAGCTCGGAGAGAAACCTCGTATTCTGCAAAACAACACATATCAGTTTATCAGTTGTTAAATTTTATTCTTGCTATTTTTTACTATTTTGAAAACGGCAAGAGTTAGAGGAAAAGTAAATGTTATTAAAATTTCATTTTCACAGGTTTTCTTTTTCAAAAAACGTACCTTTTATTAGAAAATCGTTTTTAAAATACGTTGTATCCGCATGGATACGTATTTAGTAGATGCTAAACGCAGTCAACAATTAAAAAAAAGCATGAGTGGCCTTCACTAGACTTTTTTGTACTTTCTTATCTATATTAATAATAAAAATAATTTTATTTTTAATTCATCCTATGATAGCAATGACACAAAAGCAATATGTACTGTAAATAAGGAAACGTGAGTAAAAAATAAATATTTTCAAAGACAATTTTTCAGTAAATGATACGTTATTCGAAAAAAATGTTTAAACGAAAGTTGCTAGAAATGTTTATATCTCCAATAGTTATAAGAAACACTTTTCTCTTAATCATGCCATTTCCAAGATATTGAAAAAGTAGTACTTCCAGATAAATTATTGTTTTCAAAAATAGGAGGTGCATAGCAGGGCTATATATTAAAGTTTTAAGTTTCATAATTTTGCTTTCAACAGTTTAGGCTTTAGAGCGTTCACACACACATGCACACAAACACACAGATGTCATATCGAAAATAGTCGAATTCGATTCCGGGATGGTCAAAATGTGTATTTCCGTTTAAATCTCGAGTTTCTTATAGGCTTCCTCTAAGATAGTAGTATAATATTTTGAGAGATTTATGGCAATAGCTATACAATATGTTCTAGTAATAAAATAATATGTATATACCACAAAGTACACATATTCTTTGATTATACGTATGAGAAAGTTCAGTGTAGGACACTGCAGATTTTTTAATGAGAACTCATATAAAGCAAATATTGGAGTACTAAATTGCAACAGTTGATTACATGAGCACAACAATAGCAATTAGTTTAATCACAATGTAATGGTGAGAAAAGGAGATCTAGTTTGCCAGTTGACAGTAAAAGAATGTTGTAATTTCGCGTCGCTTTTGATAAAAACATATATATATATATATATATATATATATATATATATATATATATATATATATATATTTATATATATATATATATATATATATATATATATATATATATATATATTTATATATATATATATATATATATATATATATATATATATATATATATATATATATATATATATTTATATATATATATATATATATATATATATATATATATATATATATATATATATATATAATATGCGGGGAAACGGTAAAAATGATTGTAGTAAAGGAATGCGTATATAAACTTCTTACATCTAGCGGTACAGTAAGTGAAAAAACTATGGCTTTATGTAAATACGTGAGTGGCGAATAGTACAAGGACATTAGAGGCAGACTGTTGTCATCGCACTGCTACAGGTGCAGTACAGCTAAATGTTAATAACTATATAGAATGTTGATTTCATCATTACTCTTTTAGTGTCTTGTTACACAAGATTAAAGTTGACTAATTTAGCACAAAAATTCGGATGGGTTCTTAACTATTTTATTAAGAAAAGAATGGGAAATAAATCTAGATTTTGTCACATCTGTGAATTTTATTACACAATTAGTTACAGCAGGTTAATTTAAATTTATACAATTAAATAAATAAGAATGCCTGTTCCAGTGCTTCCAGCTTGCTGCAGCAACATCGGAGTAGGATTGGCAAAGTTATATATTCACTTTGTAAACATTTAAATTTAAAACAAATATGTATTCGTGTTTCCAATTTACCGCAGCTTGTTCAAATATTTTAGTGTATATTGGATGCATTATAATATTAATTTTAAAAAGCAATCCTACGAATATTAAAACTGGTATTTCTAAAAGGAAGTATTTTCTATTGTAATAATGAAATATTAATTAATATTCAATTATAAAATAGAAGATTAAGTAAATTTATTTTTGAAGAGATAAAATGATAATGTTATTAATTCATTGACATTGACAAACGATACAGAATAGCACGTAACAAAGCAATTCATGGGAACTGTCCTAATGAACGCGTACGATATATAAATTATCGGTATCAAAGAAAAATGTTTAACAATAATATAATTGGAATAACTGTACATTATCTTTTACTAATAGAATTTTTTGATATATTAGATATTTATCTAAAGAATAATTAGTAGGAGCCCACGAGGTTCAATAACTCCCTATTTAATGATAATTTCTCGCCCACATACGTTTTTATATCTAATTGTATATATAACATATGTTACTTTTGCTTTTAAAGTATTCTCCAAGGATAATTTTGTAATCTACTCATCCTACCCCCAATCGTAAATAAACAATTAACAGTTGCATGTGTAATTACCATGTTATTGTGTAGGTTGTATGCTTTCCTTAAATTATTCTAACCCACAATTTTTTTCTACATGAATCATTGTTCAATTGCATCAATTAGAGTTGATTATAAGAAGACGATTCCAATTTAATCTAATCACGAAGGTGTATTTGTGGGCAAAAATTGATTAATAACAGTAAATAAACTTTCTAATTCTTTTTTGCAAACCTTGATAAATATTATTAAAACTAATGGTCTTGAATTTTATTAAAATTTAGAAGGTTGTTCCTATTAAAACTATTTAAGAAATAAATCTGTATCAGACCTAGCGTTGACAGTTATAAAAGTTATTGTTTTAAGATTTCTCATAATTATGTTATTAAAAATACAATTGTCTTTATTGTAAATCTGATTTCTAAACAATAATTCTCACCTACTAAACGATAATTTCCTCCATTTCGCAATTAGAGTTAAATACATATAGTTATTGCTTATTAACATCCGAAATAATTTTTCTACAGGAAGGAAACGTTGCGAAAGTCTATATATTAGTCAAAAATTAACATTTTTAGTATAAAAAATAATGTTAAGGACGTAAAGTAAGTGCTTCTAATTAGTTTATCCTCGGATTATAGAAGCCATGTCCAAATTCACAGTTTTATTGCCCTAATGTATCACTGGTTTACGCAGTTTACAAAAAATTAACAACTGCGCAAAGTGAAAATTTCGGGGTTTGATCAGTGATGGTTAATTCTCCCAATTTAACACAAAAGAGTAAAAAAAACCATCAATACAATATAGAGCCATAATAGACATCTAACGATCCAACTACAATAGAAAACCAATCTGGAATACTTTATTGTGTTTTAAATTCATGGCCGCCATTGCCATGAAATAATATCAATCTGTGTAGTAATAGTAACTAGGGAAAATATTATAAGATTCACTATTTCTTCTTTTTTTATAGTACTAGAACATAATGTGCTAAATCTCTCATAATATTGTTTTGCTTTTGTTTTATATGTGACATTCATTAATACTGCGATGGTCATGGCTATAATATGTATTCATGGATGCAACATTTAAATATACCAATTTCAAAAGCGATTTTCTTCTAAATGTTACGTTTTCCTATAATTTGTTAATGCATTAAATAACCGCCGAAAACATAAACCGGTTAATTCGTTATTTATACCCTTTTTCCCTTTAAGTCGAAAAAGGGAATTTCCCACCTCTACTGAGTTAGCCATTATTTTTTGTTAAATTGATGAATATTAATTAATCACTGTAAATTAACACTCAAATGTCAAACCAATGATTTCATAATATTGTAATGAATTGTTGAGGGTCGACATTACTTGAGTTGAAACTTACATGCAACGTAGAGGGCGCCTGCTGCCAGCAACAGGAAGAGGAGAAACAGTGCAATAATGCAGCATCCGCATCTGTAGTTTGAACTTAGTTTTTTCCTGGTAAACCGGATATCACTGTCTGACGAAATAATGGAGCTCGGTGATCGTCTGAATTGTCTTGTTGTCGTGCTCACCGTACTCACAGACATCTAACACAAACAAAACAAATAATTAATAGTATTTCTTATATACCTATTCATTCTCTAAGATTTGTGTTCATTAAGCCGTATTTTTTTATTTACGTAAACATAAAAACAATATTGTATAGTACATAAAGTTGTAAAAATACAATGAATTGTAGAAATATAAAAGAAAGTCGGACCGAAAGATGTCACCTATCACCTTTGTCCCCCAAGGGCTCGAAATATAGTGTTTTATAAAACTATTTATTAAAAGAAATCAGCATGTCTACGTAATACGAAGAAAACACAAGTTTTAGTTATACACATTTTCGGAATCGGAGATATGAAACAAATTTCTGCTCAAGCTATTTTATTTTCTTCATTCTGACAATGTTACAGACACACAACGCAATGCTATAGCTGTGTTGTACTATACAACAAAGGAAACTTACTATTTTCAATAATTTTAGACTGGAAGATGTCTCATTTGTGTCGAAATATTATACATTGTAAATTACAAATTGTAAATCTACGTAAACACTGAAAATATATGTATGCTATAATAATATTATAACTGAATGATGTCACTTTTGTGCTCCAAGAAGTCACACTGTAAATTTGAATTAAATTATAGTTACAAGCAAAGGTATATGCAGTTTATAACAATATTAAGTTAATGTTGTTTAAAATACTGCAAATACGTTTTTGTTGCAATTTAAATTATACTACAATAATGCTGTAATGACCAGACACGGAGGAACTTGAGCCAAAAAATTCCCAGGGTCCCAAGATGAGAATAAGCATAGCAACAATAATAATAACAATAAAATATGTGTGTTTCTAATGCAAAAACTGCATTAATGTTTGTTTAATTGGCAAAGTTTCTCTTTCGGTAAAATGTGATTTTTTATTTGTAGTAAATATTAATATTATTCAACCAAAACCAAAAATTATTATATAACTAAGAATAGAAATTTTTCACACGCTGTTTAGGAGAAATTTATTCATTCGTATAAATCAATTCGATCGGAAACCATTACGTAAAATTTAAATTGCAAATTTAAATATTTTTTAATGGAAGCATTTGCGATTTTAGGTAACCATCATATTTAAACTTAATATATACCGTATTTAAAGGCATCATTATAACGGAATATATGTCATTTCGGAAATTTTGAAATAAATGTTTTATTGTTGTAATTTCACTGTACTGAGACAGTAACCGAAATATACAAAAAAAAAATTATTAAACGATTAGTTCAACACAAATAAATTTGGATTTGAAACTGCTTCTAATGTATAGTCGAGCAACTAACCTATATACTATTTAGGTTAAAACTGATTTACAAATTGAAAAAATTGTATATCCAAAATGTAAATCAAGTATAGATTCAGGCATACTGCGGTACTTATATACATGGATTATGTCGCTCGTCTGTAAGACCAACTTTGTGGACCGGGCCGATTTTAATGAAATTAAAATATACATATATCAATATTTCCACGCCCATGAAGTTCCCGTCGCATACGTCCCTACAGATCCGGAGTTATAGGGCCCCAAAATTTGGAACCCTTAATACTGCCCAAAGACAATTTTTGAAAATTTTACAAACAAGATTTGGTACGCGTAAAACGCACCAACGCGCAGAGCTCGCCCTTAGGTAAAATATGCGTTGCGAGCAGTGCTTTTTAATTATTATGGCCTTTTGGTTAACAATTTGAAAAAATGTTATAGGTGTAAAAAGTCTTACATTTAATTTTAGATTATATTGATAAAAAAAAATTTGTTCATACTTTAAAATTCAAAATTATAATATTTAATAATTTTTTTTGGGCTTTGGATTAACAAAATGAAAAAATCTTATAGATATAAAATATCTTAGAAATTTTAGTAGAATTTTTAAGTGTATTAATTATTTTTATAAGGGCAGTATTAAGGGGGGCTCTAAATTTTGGGGCCCTATAACTCGGGAAGTATACGGGCGATTGGATTTATACTACGAGCGGATTCAAATGGGGTGCCAAATAATATGTGTACCAAATTTATATTATATTGATAAAAAAATAATTTAGTGCATATTTTAAAATTCAAAATTATAATATTAAATAATTTTTTTCGGGCTTTGGGTTAACAAAATGAAAAAATCTTGTAGACAAAAAATATCTTAGAATTTTTAGTAGAATTTTTAAGAGTATCAATTATTTTTATAAGGGCAGTATTAAGGGGGGCTCCAAATTTTGGGGCCCTATAACTCGGGAAGTATACGGGCGATTGGAGAATGCTACAGAAACACGACCGAATGCTTTAGCCTCTTCGGTACTACGTACGGCGAGCTAAAAATGTTTTATATTACAAAGTTTTTTCAAATTGTGAGCACAAAGGCTATAAAGAAAATAATTTAAAAAGAAAATCTTTTTTTTTAATTTTATCAAAGAATATTCTTCAAAAAGACTTTTTATATTCATAACGTCTTTACAGAAGGCCAAAAATTATAAATAATAATAATATTGAAATATAAAATGTTTGATTGTTGGATGATTGCAACAATAAATTTTGTACTCAAACCATAACCATCGTGTATCGTCTTCATTATTGTTCTTTATCATTTTATCTCTTCATTAATATGTGGTTATAATTTTCTTTGCCTTAAAAACATCAGTGGTTAAAAAAGTGTGTTCTACATAAATATATTTATTGAAAATTCAAGCAGTGGTATATTCAGCGATCTGAAGGCATTGGTATCTGCCACCTATGCTTGTTTTTGTTATATATTTTCTAAAAACATAATTATGGTCTTCTTATATATATATATATATATATATATATATATATATATATATATATATATATATATATATATATATATATATATATATATATATATATATATATATATATATATATATATATATATATATATATATATATATATATATATATATATATATATATATATATATATATATATATATATATATATATATATATATATATATATATATATATATATATATATATATATATATATATATATATATATATATATATATATATATATATATATATATATATATATATATATATATATATATATATATATATATATATATATATATATATATATATATATATATATATATATATATATATATATATATATATATATATATATATATATATATATATATATATATATATATATATATATATATATATATATATATATATATATATATATATATATATATATATATATATATATATATATATATATATATATATATATATATATATATATATATATATATATATATATATATATATATATATATATATATATATATATATATATATATATATATATATATATATATATATATATATATATATATATATATATATATATATATATATATATATATATATATATATATATATATATATATATATATATATATATATATATATATATATATATATATATATATATATATATATATATATATATATATATATATATATATAACGGTTATTGGATTTAAAATACGACGGGAACTTCGTGAGCTATGTATTATGTATACCAGAAAGATGCGACCACTCAGGTTTTTGACCGACTGAGCAAGCGACCGACATTACACTAAAGTATATAATTTATTTATATACATTATGGGAATCAGGGATACGTGAAACGAATTACTATATTTATTTTAAATTCCGAGATCAACTTACTATATTTTCATCTATAATGACAAATAATGTACTTTAATCGAAGTTCTGATTAACTAACACAAAATTCATATAAACTTTTCCCATAAATGTATACATTATTTATAGTACCTACAGTTGAGAAAATAAATTGATCAATGACATACAGCAGGTATTAATTTTATACTGCATCGGATGTTAGTCATTTTTATAAATCTAGATTTCTCTACATTATGGAGTCTATAATATCGATTTATAATAAAAACTGTGACCTGAATTCCTTACATACGTACATACATCATCAAACAGTTAAAATGTAAATTACTTTGATAAAATGGGGACATGTCCATGGTGACAATTGCGCGATATTGAATCACTATAAAAATGGCGTCCTTACAATACAATCAAATTTATTTAGGTATTTGTGTCACTTCTTCAACAATATGTATTGAAAGTTATATAAATATCCTTTATAAATAAATAAAATATCCTGTGATATATTTTTGGTTTATTATACTATATTTGGTAATTTAAAAATTGTCCTCATTTTTTTTAATATACTCCGCAGATGTGGAGGCGTCCTCGTCTTATGACTAGCTATAATCTAGTTTCTATATGTAAGTCGTAACAAGAAATATAATATAACCTTCCCAGTGACAAATACATCAAACAATCGAATTTTAGTATATCCGGTGTTGTAAATGATATACCAAGAAATCTATCGCTCAAACGCAATTTAAAATTGTAAAAGTATTTTACCGCAAGGCGGTACCCTGTGTTTTCTTACACAATTATATTAAAACTAAGAAGTTATATAACATCTAGGTTCTCGAGAATTCTATACTCACAAGAGAATACCTATTATTTTAAAATGTTGTAAAACTTTCGAAAAATATAAAAGTTGTTTAATCAAGCATAAACATTGATTCAGTTGAGATAAATAAGAAGTCGTCTCTGGCATAAATGGATTAATATATGATTGAGAAATGAAAGACAGCCATATGCAAATTGATTTAAATATGTTACGAATGAAATGAATTACAATTTTTGGATAGTTTAATTCTTTTTTAAATATTGAAATATGTATTGACTATTTAGATACTTTTTATATTTTTGAACGAAATCTAAATGGAAGTACGCTAAAACCTCGATATAATGAACAAAGTCCGTTACATAATAAAGTATGTTAAAAAATTGATAGATTAGTTTAGTTGACCTGTTTTTACTTATGTAGATACATGTTTGTAATTAAAATGAATCATGAAAAGTATAATTTCACAAAAAAAAGTTTTCATTTAATTTTTTACTTCCATCAGTCACTCTCATCTGACGCCGTCGTGCAAAACAAACCATTGAAAACAGGAAAATAAATATGAAAACATATTTTATAAAATATGTATTTTTATCCGATATATCAGGGTACATTATATCGAGGATATACTGTATTGTAATCATAAAAATGTTATACTCGAGGTTTTTAAAGAAATAATACTGAATATTTTCGATATTTTCGGTGTATGTGTGTGAACTTGTGTGTGTTTATGATAATTTATCGAAAAATCTGTTACGCTCTTTAATAATATATTACAAATAAACCACATAATACAAATACATATGCTTTTGTTATTTGTACAAGAAAGTTCATTGATTTGTCCTAATACGAAAACACTTAAAATAAACCTGTACACACATTCTAGATAAACAAAATATATAAATAAAAATATTAATAAATCTCAAAAAAATTATCTATAGTGGCGTAGCCAGAAAAGTTGTACGTGGGGGTAGCTAAAAGCCCGTCGATAGTGAACATTTTTAGCTCGTCATACGATAGTACAAGACAGCTATAGTGTTTGGTCATGTGTCTGTAACATTCTCGGATTAGAAAATGTTCTTGACCAAATGTGTTTGTCTCGTCTCTCTGATTACGAAAATGTATATAACTTATATGACTGGATTATGTCGCTCGCTCGCCCGTAAGACCAACTTTGTGGACGTATATCCTCTGAAGGTACCGGGCCGATTTTAGTAAAATTTGATATATATATATATAATATCCACGCCCGTAAAGTTCCCGTCGCATTTTATATCCAATCGGCAGTACAAGTCCAAAGTTATAGGGCTCCAAAACTTGAAACCCTCCTAAATACTGCTCTTAGTCAACTTTTAAATATTTTAGAATTTTCTACTAAAAATTCTAAGATATTTTGTCGTAAAGTTTTTTTTTAATTGTGAGCCCATAGGCTTAAAAATAATAATAAAAGAATATTTTGAAGTAAATCAGACATTGAACGCCATCTATTAGTGAAATGAAGAAGTTATTTTCATCTGTGATTTAATTAATAAAATTAGGAAATGTTAATCAAATAATTTTCAATATCCTTGGGTAATCACGAAACGAATGATATTAACGTTACCCATGTGTGCAATTTTAAATGTGGGGTTATGGAAATTAAAACTTATGGTACAGAACTAAATAAATATCGGGATCATAATTGGTTAGATTGGTTCAATGGGCAATGTGAGTATAATGTCGATGATTTAGAATTATATACGTAAATTCAGAAATTAATTTATTTCATATTAAAAACCGATGAAATGTAATCAAACATTCAAGACAACATAATCCAAATTTTAAAGACTCGTCGTAATACATTATTGTATAAAACAATAATTTGAATATTAGAGAAACTTGAATTTGGATATGTTCGTTAAATATATATTCCCGTAATGAATTGCTAGCGCCAGTTCTTGTTTTGAATGCGTACGTTATTTGTTGATAGTTTATTTTGACATTTTCGCAAAAATAATATTTGTATATTGTCTACTTTGGTAAAATGTATTTAATGTGAAACCGTAACCCCATCGTGGCTACGCCACTGCAAATTGAAATAAAAAACAACTATGTTTGTGGCATTAGGTCAATGTTATACCAGTATACTTTTGACATTTAATGAACTAATATTTCTATAATATCAAATATTTTAAATTATAGGTTTCACTAAACAAGGAAATATATCGCGCGATCATGCACAATAAAGTTCAGTGACCTGTGGCACAGTTTGATTTAACCAGATCGACTTTTTCTTTAATATTAAAACAATAATCGATTAAATGAAATAGACCGATGCGAATGCGACAATTGAAACTCTTTTATTATAAGTATTGGCTTTCCTTTGATCTGTTTAGCTAGTAATCACGATTTTCTAGAACTCTAAGTAGTTCGAAATCGTGCATCATCTGACATTTACCTAACAACTATTTTTACACTCGCGTCTTGGCATTAGAACACCCAGATTGCTTTTACATAAATAATTGCATATTAAAGTTGATACTGTGTTGTCTCTATATGAGCGGATACATTTGGTGTGAAAGCGCTTCGGCATTAAAATAAAATACTTGAATACGAAATGTCGGTCAACAAGCTTATTAGTTTTGTATACATTGATGCCATTAGTGGTTCTTTTATAATTTTTAGGTTAATAGCATACATCTTACTAAATTACTATAAAATAAGAAATCAGCATTGATACAATACAAACACCAATACTCCCAGTTCACCGGAAATAGAAATATAATTAATCACAGTACACATTCTTAGCTCGTCGTTCGATTTTACAAATAATCTGGAGTGCCCTTCACTTGAGTTTCTTATATTTAATTGTCAATATATATGTGTACTAATTGTGTTTTAAATTCATTCTACAATTGCCATGAAACATAATCAATATGTGTGGTAACTAGGAAAACGTAAATGTAATATAGTTATTTTCAAAGGCGATTCTTCAGTAAATGGTTGACAGGAATTTCAATATCTTTAACTTTTATTAGTTTCACTTGCGTCCTTTTCGAGATGTATAAAAATTAACTTGAGTAAACAAGCACTTCCGGTTGAAATATCCTTTTCAAAAAAAGGTTGATTTTATTTTGTAATCACAATACGTTCCTTTATACATTACGTATAAGAAAGTAAAAAAGTGGTAGTTACTTATCGAAATATTCGATAGTAAGTGTATTATTCTCGGAATAGATTATTTTTAAACGGAAATTTGTTTAACGTATTCCTGACTCCTAAAATGTAGATTCAGTGGAGTCGCAATTTAGTGAACTAATTTTGCCAAGGCTTCTACGCAATTTTGGGGCTGTTCACTCTTCCAAAATCAGGAAAGATTGTATGAAAATTATTATTTTAAAGTAATTTAGCAGAAATAATGCCAATACAACTCAAAATTGCAAATGAAAACTGAAACTTTTATGCAATCAGCAAGACATGCATGAATTTCCATGTATTTTTTAATCCTCTGATGATACAGACACACACACACACAAATACAGCTCTTTTGTACTACCGTATGGCGAGCTAAAAATAAATTTAATCTTTCAAAAAAGCCCATTCATACTCCTTCGAGCCGGATTTGAACTAGTTCCTAGAACATATTTCTAAAGCATGTAAAATCTTATAATCTGCAGATACTCATCTTTAAATCTCACAATCAACTTTAATAACGCTAGAAATATTAAAATGAATTAAATGAATAAAAAATATTAAAAATCTGTTTTCATTAGTCTCGGCTATCCTTATGGTTTTACTTCAGTAAGTAGTTTAATTTGAGATGTCTGGTTGTCAAGGTTCACCAATTTTCAGCTGAATAAATAAATGAATAAACAATATAAAATAAATTACCTTTGAATCCCAGGACGACTTCCTACTGTTTTTGTGATCCATAGTCACGGTCATTGTCTTTCACCAAACCATGCCACTCACCAATAAATTCACATTTAACACACACACACACACACACGTTTAAAAACGAGAGAAAAAAAAAACCACTTTAATAACTGTTCGAATGTATGCTGAATATTGACACAACACGCATAGTTATATTAGCACGTTTTATTGTTGCTTTAATAACTGGACATAAAGTTTTTAAATGTTCCCTCCTCGGTCCGTTCTACTTCATTCGACTCGAGTGGATCGATGTTGGTGTTGCATTTTCTCTCGTATAGATTGATAGTATCTCTGCACCAACTTTCTCTTCTTAAAGAATTACGTTTGCGAACTGTAATTGACAAGGAAAATGCGTTAATTTCATGTTTCATTGTGTTGCTATTCCTTGGAAATGCATGTCATTAGTTAATTAAATTATGTTTTATAATTATTTTTTTAATTTAGTGTGATTCATTTGAGAAAATAAAATAGAAAATAATCTTGACTTAATAACATTTGTTGTCCTTGGAGGTATGTTACATTTTTCAGAAAATAGAGACTGGAAAGTTCATCAAAAAATCAATTAATTAACTTCTTACACGAATGTATATAAGAAAGTAATGTAAACATGCATTTTTTGTACTTTTAGTACATTATTGTAAAAACGATTTTTTATAACAGCACTGAATACGTACGGGAAAACGTAGGTAAACATCGCTACTTTGGAAACAATAACTAAACTGAATTTGTAAGACACTAATGACCATTATTAAAAAAAATCAATTTCATTACCAAAACAAACTCTATTGCATATCAAGCCTTTGGGACACAAAGGTGGCTTTTACCCAATTTACAAAGAAAGGGGAAAATGGGTTTCGTACAACATGGCACCTTTGTGCTCCAAGGCATATTTGTTTCATTATACATTTTAATAGTTTGTCGGAATGCAGTTAAAATTACAGTTTTTATAACTAAATTAATGTTTAGAAACATGTAAAACTTAAATCATTAAAAGTATATACTGCGGTACCTAATATAATTGTTATAATTTTATACCACTTTATATATTGTTGAATAACACATAATTGAATAAAATCCTAACCCACATAAATATTGTGTCCTACTTTTGTGACAACAGAAACACATACGTGTAAGATTCTTGTCTTCACTAACCGGAATATGAATAAAAAGTTTTCGAGACAAGGAATTCTTTTCAAATAAACAAACTTCGCCCAACTTTGAAAAAGATTTACGGACGGATGCATATTTTGTATGTATTTAGGTCGCTGGGTCAAACACACACAAAGATGTGGGCGGTGTGTGGCCTAAGGTAAGTAAGTGCGATGATACATTTTTATAGTATAATCAATGTGTGAAGTGAAGATTCAACAATGCATATCACTCATGCTAATTAAATAAAACGTTTCAAATATATTCAGTACATCTTTTGCATAATTTCTAGACTGGAATAACTGTAACATATCGTGAAGTTTTATTTCAAAAAAATAGCCAGCAATGTGATATCGTGGGTTAACCTAACGTGAGACAAGGATTGTATTTATGTTCATTACAGGATTGTATTAATGTATTGTTCAATAGTATACATTTGGTTTAAAGTTTGTGCAATGTAGCAGAGACGTAACCTACTCATGTCCCTGCGACATCACAAATATGATACATGGGACAAAATGTTTATTGAGCTTGCAGCACACAAATTACATCTCCCAATGCTGCCCCCCACCCCCACTTGTTTTACCTCTTCAAGTAGTTACAAACTAAATATAAATTATATCGATAAAAATATACTGAGTTAAAATTTTGCACCCCTACCTGTAAAAAAGTTTTGCGACGCCCAAAAATAGCACCTGATATCTCAAAGTGCGCATAAGCATAAAATAGATGCCCTTATTTGACTTGCAGATAAAAATAGACTGCGTTTTAGGTAGACTTTATAACAAAAAATAATTGATTCTCATATTGCCATTATGAGGACATGTCATTTTTGTGCTCCAAAGGATGCAAGTATTTAATAAAATCATTTTGTATATTTATTAAGAGCAAGTTAAAAAAAATTCAATGATAACTAGTTCAATAAAAAATATGTATATGTAAAATATTTTTTGTTGCTAGTAGATAATAAAGTTGCACCAAAAGAATTTTAATTATTAAATATATACCTTTATAAAAACATATGTAAACTTCTTTTTTGCTCAAATAACTAAAAATGTGTACATTTATAAAATGTCAAACCTGTCGAAATTTTAACGGTTTATGTATAACGCAAACTTCCATAGTGAGTGATTCTGTCTAGTCTGCTATAATATATAATTAATTCTTTGATACAATCGGGGCAGTAAAAACTGGCAAAGTACGGTTCTGTTTCATCAAGTATAGGTCAGTAGCTGTCCTAGACAGGCGCAGGTAACGGTTGATTGTATATTTTATGACTAGCTGAAGTTACAATTATTATTGTTATTGTCATTGGATTAAATATGGGCTAGGCACGACACGTGATTTTATATTTAGAAATACAAACAAAAAAACGGACTTTATTTTGTTTTTGTTTGATCGACTTTACTTCCTTTTGTATAATTTAATTTAAATATTCAAGTCAAATCGATAACGACTTTGGTTTCCGTGGCTAAATACTTTACCAATATTGATTATATGGAATTGCAAACATTTTTTTCCAAACGCTCCATAATAATAATTTAATAAGGGAGGTAGTTACAGTTACCTCTTCAGCGTGTTGTTTGCTGTTGGTTGTCAACGATTTTTTTTCTGATCATATTTGTATATTAAACTATGATGTATACTTTATTTATTATTACTAGTGATAGTAGTGAAACACAAAAATGCATGTAAGAGTATATAAAAAAGATATGTATTTTCCCATTTTTTGCATTTTTATCATTGACGAAATCTTGTATAAATAAATTATTGTTAATTTAATTACAACAAAATAAGTTTAAATACACTGTAATTTAATTGCAAATCTAAATATTTATTATTACTTTTTTTTTCTAATTAATTTATTACCTAACTTTTATTTCGGTAAGTGACATCTTAATTTTTATTTTCTTGTACGTAACGTATAAGAGAAAGTATTGTGATCACAAAGCAATCGACCTCAACAATTTAATTGAAATTACAGTTTTGTGGGTACTAGAATCTATTTTGACTATTTTCTCAAGGTGTATCTGTGAACGCTCCATATAGTGAAATCTATGTGTAAGAAAGTCTAGGGAAGGGCGCTCCATTTATATTTAATTTATCTCTTTATTAAGCAACAATTTTGCGAAATTAACAATTATTCTATATATGTCTATATTCTATAAAAGAGCAAAAATAAATAAAAATTAAGTTGTTATTTACTGAAATATAAGTTAGGTAAACGACAGCATTAATATTGCAGGTTTCGCCATACATATTTGACTATGTACTCGTTCCGGGCCTATCAGGAAATATATCTAAATATTTTTCCGCTTTTAGTAGATGCATGTATGCAAATAGGGCAAAATGTAGCAGATGCGTAAACATTATTTTAGTTTGGAAAGGGTTAAATTCAATTTATATTATTTGTAATTGTAGGTACATTTGAGCTAAAATAATGCAACATTGAATAATAATTTTCTGCAAAAATTCACTATTTCGGAATTTTTACATGATCATTATATGCTTTTTCTTCTAAATCAATCCTAAGATGGACAAGGTGGCCGCTAAATAAAGCATGACTTAATTAATTATAATTCACATTAACATTAAATATTTCTAATTTTCTAATATATTCTACTACTACTATATACAAAATGTTTGTAAAAATTTGAAGTTTCCTTTCTTGAATGTATAATCAAAGTGTGAGATTATTTTTTGTGGTATATTTTTATATTATTTTATTACTACAAGATCATATGCAGCTATTTCGTTGAATCTTTCATATATATTTTTCTTACATTTGCTTTAAAAATTTGACCGTACTTTACACTGCGTTTATTATAATAAATCGTTTAGTAAATACGTATTCATGAATATAACAAAAAACATTAACCAAATCTAAAAGCGATTTTACTGTAAACAGTACTTTTTTCAGAAAACTTCTAAGAAAATTTAATAGCCTTATCTTGTATTTTCGAGATAAAAAAACAGTTCTAGGAGAAAAATTGAACAATTGTTTTAGATTTTGTTTAAAAAATAAGAGGTTTTCTTCCGGATCCTGAACAGTTTTGCTGTAGACTCAGAAACATACAGTCGGAAAGTCAATATCAATTCAAGGAATCTCCAAACGTATATATCCGCTAAAATCGTTTAAAATGTGTCATCATTACAAAATACTTTCTTTTACACTTAACCAAAAAAGTAAAAATATGATTTTTCCACCTTAGAATATATTAAATAAACAGGAACACAACTAATAAAATCTGTATAAATACATAGCAATTATTCAGAACTATTCCTAGTAATTAAATTAATTTAAACTTACCATCAAAACCAATACGAATTAATCCACAACCATAGAATATCTTCACGTTCTACAATAACAAAAAAATACATAACACAATTAAACACAGGCGCAGCTGCTGTTCGCGTCTCTGTGAAACGCACTGTTGCGAACAAGTATTTTCGACTGACAAGAGATAGTTGACCGGAGTTTAACATCCAGCAACAGCAATAACAACCAGTTGCAGACGCCCCACTCTACCAGTGCGATGGGGCACCGAAGAATCGCGCCAGAGCGGAACAATGACTTCTTCATGCAACGCCAACTGCGGATCACAACCAGAGGATATGGTCAGCCACGCATTTCAAATGTACAAGCAAAAGGTCAATTTTATCCGAAAAATATTATATCTTGATCAATTATTGAGAATACAATTGCGAAAGAATATTATACAATTTTATTTCAAAAATTGTTTGTTCGGATAATACGAATTACATTATTTAGATACAGTTTGGGATTATGACCGTTTTACAAGTTCTATGATATGAAATGGACACATGTTGCCCACGGGTTAACACGCGAACAATAATTTTATTCACTATAGTTAATAAAACAGTTGTTATATTTCAATTATTTATCTAGAACAAATGTATGCTTAATAGATGCAGTTTAAAATTCTGAATAACTCTTCTAAATGTAATGGAAATATATTTGAATTTGTAAAATATCTCTTGTCTCCAACACAAGTATATCTAAAAACTGATAAAATACTTAAATAGTTCTTATCTAACATCTAACAAATGGTATACTTTGTGAGAAAAATTTTCAAACCAATGTTGTTAAAATCTTTAATATCATTCATTTGAATGGGACTATTTTTCTATACGTGCAGTCATATCGAAGATAATGAAAAAAGGGCCTCTTCAACTCTGAGATAAAGCCTAACATTTAATATATCTTTGGCTCAAATATGAAATTTCGCTGTTCTGCGCTAAGTAGTTATTAAATAACATACGCACACACCAACAGACATTGGGAAAATAGTTTAATCGTACTCAGGGGACTTCGAAGCACCTATATTTATTAAAATCCAAGTGATTTTATTAATGTATACGTATATGTAATACTTTTAAATTCTCCACACGTGGATTTAAAAATCTCATCCATTTTGTTTTAAATACAATATAAATTATTAATTTTAAACAAAATTACTTAGAATGCATTTCTCAAAAGTGCTACGTTAACTGAAGTAACATAATGTACATGTAAACGTTACGTTAGTAGTGTTAGAACTATCAAATCCTGGGACACTAAAGACGTGCGCGCCCTATTGTACTATAATATACACAAACATAAGGGAATCACATTCGTAGACGCAGAAAAAGTCAGTTACCTTATAGCGAGGTCTCACTGTAGTAGTAAACACATGAAAATAAAATCAAATTTATCGACAACAAAAATATAACCTGGAATAAAAATAAATAAAAACCAGATTTGTACAGTAAGAAATGTTTTATTTTCAATATACTGCCCTCTAAAAATGACATGCTGTTTTTTTTTTTGTATACAACAATGAACGATAAAAGATCTTAATTAATTCTACCCTGTTAATTTTATTTATGTGATACAGACTTTTATTATTTTAATAAGCAAATTATAATTTATTTTTTTCGTACGACACAAAAATCTACAATAAATTGTGCACAATTTACACGACTTTCAGTAATGAGCATTTTTGTGACAATTCTAATCTGCAAAAATAATAAAAGCTTTGACAGAAGAGGGACAAAATTAGAGAAATTATAGTAAATTGAAAGGTAACATAAAGTGGTCCCTGCATGCTTAGAAATTTCATCATAAAACAAAAACATTGGTTATTATAATTATGTATATTATAAAAACCAATGTAAAAATACAACAATGATCGGTGTGCTTTAAGCGCTAATATTAGCGCTAAATAGAACGACCAATATTAAAAAATATGTAATAAAAAGCTACCTTTTTTTTTTATTATAACTAGAAATACTGCTAATATAAATATGTTGTAAAAAATGATTCTTATATTTTAAAAGTAAAACATCACTTGCCAGCTAACACAAATATTACATTTTTGCTGCCAACTAGGGATACTTGAGACACCATAGGTATATTGAGACATACATTTTTCATATATGAAATGCTTGATAAGTTCGTTCGCTAGAAAAATTGCTCTATAAGATACTTAATTTCTTTTAGGTTCTAAATAATATCCATGGTGTCCCACATTACCCTAGCTAACAAAAAAATGTATGAATTGTGTGTGCTAGGTTTAATATAGTGTAGTAAATAATACACTAAAATTAATAATAATTGAATGAATAATCATGTGTATATGTATAAATAAATGCATATCTAGTATAAATAGATAGATATGACCTATGATTTAAAAAAGAAAACAAAACGATACATTTGGATAACTTGAGACACCATGGGTAACTTAAGACATTTTTCTATTTAGACACAGTTATAGCCGAATTAAGCTTACAATTCCCAGTAGAGATGTCTGGTGGCGCCACAATAGAGTATATATCAAGTACAAACACCATCTAGAAATTATTTGATATTGAAATTTTTGGTACATTGAATTCATTTTCGTTAATGCATCGACCATATATTCACCAGTGTACCATGAATTCACGATATTTACTACAAAATTTGTATTATATAGAAAATGTGTTTCAAGGAACCCACGGTTTCTCAAGTGACCCCCATTGACGATAATTAAAATATAATGAAAAATGGCTAAATCTACAATAGCTCAGGATATTTTTCACTGAAACTACATAAGTATTGCAGTCCAACGTTACTTATTTGTGAAATCATAACGAAGTCTTAAATTCTATAGACATTTAAACATTAAATGTGGATAATTTGACCAAACTCCCAATTACAACACACTTAAAATGTTTCAGAATATTTTAATAATCGCCTTTTATATGGCTACACTGTAAAAATGCACTTTTTAATTAAAATGAAATTTACAATTCAACTATAATGATTAAAGATTTGTTTTATTGTGCAAATTGTTTACAGTGCAGTTCAATGTGTGTTGTAACTGGTAGGTTTGGTGTTGAACCAAAAGAACACGGATTGGGATCGTTTAGGGATGAAAGGATCTATAGATCGGTATCGTACCACGCTGCCTCTTGATTGTTATCCTGGGGCGGTGATGGCAGTTCGTCTAAATGATCGAAATTAAGATCAGGGTCATGTGATCCAACATCCATTGCGTCGATCGCGCTGTATGTGGAACCGTTACCACCGCCGCCGTGGTGCGAACCGATATCCAATCCTTGCATGGAATCTATTGGTATCTGGTCATAACCTAACCAAACCGACCACAACAAAGAACCCAGTCAGACACACGTAATCCCAAATATTACTACTAATGGTATTTGAAAACAGTGATATTAACTATTTTGAAGATTTATACGATCACAAAATTAATGATGCTATTTTTAATTTTCAAATTCATAAAATAATAAAAAATATAGACACAATTTAAAGATACATATATTTAAAAAAAAAAGTTTTCTTATTGTAGACTATACGACGAGCTAAAAAGTAAAACGTCTTTGTTATGTATTAAGGATTCAAGCCGATATGGAATATAATTGCTTAGGAAAGTATAACTAGACCAAACATTGTTATCTTTGTGTTTGGTTTGATATTTGATTTCATAAACAATGTAATTTATTAGTAGATATATCTAAGGTAATATGAATTTAATATTAATATATATTCAATATCTAATACAGACTTATAAGTTGTTTCGGATTAATATTGGAAATATTTGGACTAGTGCACATATCGCGCAACGCATATGACGTCATTACTTTCTTATTCAGTTCGTTTAAACACTCCTACTATAACATAGGATATTGAATAATTTAATAAAACCAAAATGAAATTTAGATAAAAATAAATGATATGGTCTCTTAATGCGATCTCTGATCGTACCATTTGTATCCATGGTTGACTTTTGATGAACAAAGTTCGCTAATTATGTCCACTGAAATAAATTGAAGTTTGATTTATAACCGGTATTAAATATCTATTGTTGTAAATACGAAGATATTCTAGTATATAAACAATTCGTCTTCGAAACAGTAACATCACTATTTTAATGTATAAATATATAAATCAGTAAAAGCGTTTCAATAAATAAAAAATCAATACAAACTCAAACAATGAATAATAAACGAAAATAAACAGCTATAAATTGTAGCAAAAACTGAAAACAAAACGTCAAACCTACCGATCTAACTACACACAGAAAAAAACACACACAAACAAACATGCATAGTTAAAAATCAGTCACAACTTCGTTCACCTATTTTATTTGTATTTTTGTGTTATGGATATCCGGTCCCGAGCGCTCAATTAAACCGCTGCAGAATAACAACAAAACATTGAAACAACAAAGATCTCATTTGAACAAGACGCAAAATGGGTTAGTAAACATTGTTGAATGAGATTATATGTAAGGGGCGGTGGTGGCGGGGATGTTTATGACGTACCTTGTTGCTGGTAAGGTCGGCCGCCGTGGCTGCTGTGAACGCTGGGCGGTCCCTGGGTATACAAACCGTCATAGCCCTGATCAGGTCCGAGCATATCCTGCAAATGGGTGTTGAAACAAATGCAAAAACTCAAAAATAAAATCGAAAATAAATAGAATGGTGCTAGAGTGTGATGCTTCTAAAAAATCAACTAATAAAGCATCCATATGTTACCCTGAAATTGTGATTAAAATCACGTAATCTCTTTCTATTTGATACTTAAAATAGTAGTGGTGGAGTTTTTGTCCGTGGCGGATGTTAACAGTGTGTACAATGTACATTGTTAGTGTAAG
Source organism: Leistus spinibarbis (assembly GCA_933228885.1). Lineage (NCBI taxonomy): Eukaryota > Metazoa > Arthropoda > Insecta > Coleoptera > Carabidae > Leistus > Leistus spinibarbis. Next base: position 5,343,175 of record OW121793.1, read on the forward strand.
ATCGAGTAAAATGTTTAAAACGCCATATTGAAATTGTGTACGTACATACCAACAAGTTGTATTAATCTGAAGTTACGAGGGCTGTCCGACAAGTACTTAGCCTCACCGGCCTATGGCGCCACTGTCGCAAGAGACATAACCTATTGTGTAGTACATTATCTTAGACGGCTACTGTTAAAATTTCAGCCGAATCGAACTCGTAGTTTTGTTTTGACCGCGTGTGAAAGCGGGAGTATCCGCAGATTTTAGAAAAATGGAAAAAGAGCAATATCGGTCGGTGATTCGATTCTTGTTTTTAGAAGATAGTCCCGCTTTCACACGCGGTCTAAACAAAACTACGAGTCCGATTCGGCTGAAATTTTAACAGTAGCCGTCTAAGATAATGTACTACACAATAGGTTATGTCTCTTGCGACAGTGGCGCCATAGGCCGACGAGGCTAAGTACTTGTCGGACAGCCCTCGTATCTCTACTTTTGTCCTAATCAGCGTAGACGCATACTACGTTTTACGTACGTTTATTAACAAAAACAAAAATAATTTCTTATGTAGATAATAAGAGAATATCCCTACAGCAATTAAATTTTCGATGAAATTTAACCTAAATTGACGATAAGCTACCGACAATAAAACCTAACGTAATAAAATTACATTTCCTTTGATCTCTGATAACTTTACTAAAATTATAATATTAAATATACATTGTCCAGGTTCTTAGACAAATTACACACAACATTCAAAGTAACATATTAAAATAATAATAAATACATTGAGCATGCTGTATCTAAAAGTCTAAAATAATAAAGATTGAATTTTTCTGCATTTATTTGATAATATTGGTTCAATATATTATATAGACTATTTGCAACACTAAACTTTTTGTCTAAACCTAACTTAAACATACTTAGCCACATAAACTTCAAAATACTAATTAAATTAAGAAATACTTTAAGTCTGGTTTAAAAGCCTAAACGTTGCAAAACGTCTTCCTAAAACGAACTAAAAAAATCACAGTACCTGTAAATCAGGCCCCATGCCTAAATCAGCATTATTCCACAAATTAGTATCCTCTCTGAACAGTGAATTCGTCAACTCCATCGACAGCCGTTTCTTGTAATCTTGTGGCTTGTCCTCAGACATCCTGAATAATACTGCGGCTGCGTACGTAGCGACTCCCTCATTTCTTGAGTGAAGGAGTTCTGTTAGAGGAGCAGTAGCCCCTTCTTGTTCAATCATCTCGGCGCCCTCTTTATCGGCTGCTAATTCGCAAAGAACACCAGCGGCAACGCGTTGGATGTTTTCGATATCGTTGAATAACAGTTGGACAAAGATTGGGATGACCATTTGGGCGCGGATTATTGCGCGATTGTGGGATTCGCGGGCCAAGATGTGGAGTGCTCCTACGGTGCCTTCCACTATTTCTTCCATGCGAACTCCGTCTGCGTAAGCAGTTGGTTGTTGGCTACCACCGCTAGCGACTGATGCTCTCTATTTTTTTGTTAATGAGATATATGTTGCTTAGAAATTTGTCTTGAGATTTGAATATTTTATTTTAAATATAGGACATTACAATGTTTGGTTAGGTTAAAATTGTGAATCTATATGGCTTGGTTGAGGTAAGACTGTATGTTTATAATTTGATGCAGTAACAATGTTGACACGTACAGAAAAAAAAAATACTGCAGTTTCGTTCAGACATTTTGGTGTATTAAAGAAAATAAACAAATTGGAGATGGTAATATCGTCCAATTTTGGTCTATAGCTGATCAAAATAACTCGTTTTAGGTAGTGATGAAACGATTAGCACTTTTGCGATTACGATACCTCAAACAATAATCGTACGATTAGCTATTTTTTTAAATGAAACATTACAAAGAATAAAGTAAAGTGCTTTATTATATAATTAAATATGATAAATTTAACAAAATTGGTTAAATGCGCTAAACTAAGATGAGAACAAATCGAGATTGCAATATCGTCTAATTTTGGTCTATAGCTGATCAAAATAACTCGTTTTAGGTAGTGATGAAACGATTAGCACTTTTGCGATTACGATACCTCAAACAATAATCATACGATTACCTATTTTTTTAAATGAAACATAACAAAGAATAAAGTAAGTGCTTTATTATATAATTAATTATGATAAATTTAACAAAATTGGTTAAATGCGCTAAACTAAGATGAGAACAAATCGATATTGCAATATCGTCCAATTTTGGTCTATAGCTGATCAAAATAACTCGTTTTAGGTAGTGATGAAACGATTAGCACTTTTGCGATTACGATACCTCAAACAATAATCATACGATTACCTATTTTTTTAAATGAAACATAACAAAGAATAAAGTAAGTGCTTTATTATATAATTAATTATGATAAATTTAACAAAATTGGTTAAATGCGCTAAACTAAGATGAGAACAAATCGATATTGCAATATCGTCCAATTTTGGTCTATAGCTGATCAAAATAACTCGTTTTAGGTAGTGATGAAACGATTAGCACTTTTGCGATTACGATACCTCAAACAATAATCATACGATTACCTATTTTTTTAAATGAAACATTACAAAGAATAAAGTAAAGTGCTTTATTATGCAATTAATTATGATAAATTTAACATAATTTGTTAAATGCGCTAAACTAAGATGAGAACAAATCGAACTATATTTTTGGTGCAGTTTTGTGGGGAAAGAGATGAAGCAAGAGTTTAGTACTATATCATGTTTTTATATTCAATGGAACTTATAATTACAGATCAGAACTGTTTGGATCCAATCGGAACTGACCTGACGTTGAAAGAAATACGCGAATTATAGAATAGATAAAATGGCAACGTAGCATTTTTCTCGCAACTGGTAAATTTTTTGAATAAATGTTTCAAACAAAAGTTGTGCTAAATATTAATATCTTTTATTATGGACATAACTATTTTTGCCGTAAGTGTAGCCGTTCTAGTAATATTGGAGATAGAACAAAAAATATATAGAGTAAACATGCACTACCTGTTTGAATATTCTTTTCAAAAATAGGAGGTGCACATTTAGGGCATATACAAGTCTTAAGTTTGAAGTTTCATAATTTTACGTTCGACAGTTTTGGCTCTAGAGCGTTCACAGACACACAGACGTCATTCCGAAAATAGTCACATTCGATTCAGGGAAGGTCAAAACATGTATATCCGTTGAAACCTCGCGTTCGAAAATTTTCATGATTACAAGACTTATTACTCTGTAAAAGAAAGTAAAAATGGCGACCCTAATTTCAAAGGACAAAAAACTTTTAGTGCCTGGCTTACTAAATCATTACATTTCTACGAAGATAAAATATTTTTATAGTAACACACTTTTTATAATACCTATAAGCGACGTGACTTATACAATTTTTTGGATGAGCATTCGGTATATATATATATATATTATATGATATTTCATAAGAAAAATGTCGAAGCAAAGCTGTATAGGTGCACTATTTTAAGTTAAGGGCGTATAAGGAGTATTATTAGGGTAGCATAGGATCAGATGAAGCACTACATAAAAGCAATTAAAACTCACCCTTTGAGTATCTTGGAAAGCTCGCATCAACAATCTGACCAAATGATGTATAGCACCATGTTCTCTGAGTGGCGCATGATTTGCCGGACACAACGCCAAATTCCGAATCAAGCCAATCACCGCCTTAACTAGCGGCCATCTAGACGGCGGATGCAGCAACTTTACAATAACCTGTATACCATAATTGAGTCGTACAGCATTCTGCGCCATTTCAGACTCAACATGTCGTGACGTTAAGTGACGTAATGCGCAAACCGCTGGCTCAGTGATCTCTTCGCGATCTCCAGCATTTACGATCGTACGAACAAGCGCGTCGACACCACCAACCTGGCAAACAGTAACCTTATTTCTTTGATTATTACAGGTTAAGTTTGACAGGATGCCAGCGGCACATGTGACGACGTTTACATCGGTTGACGCTAAAACTTGAACAAGACTCTGCAGCAAACCTTCAAGTCCATCTACTTTGGTGCCTGCGTCTGATAAATTACGTAAAGTCCACAAGCAATTCTGGACTAAACGTTGACTTGGGTTGCCTAAATGCATCGCTAGTGCTTGCATTCCTCCGGCTTCTACGATTGCTGGTTTATTACTTGAGCAAACTGATAGTACTTTCAAAACTCTGGACGTTGTCCACAGTAACTTTTCATAGTCGTAAGACCGCATGATTCGAACCAGCTCAATTGGGCCTTGCGAGGCAAGGATTATCAATTTAGATTCCTGATTGCCGTACGCAAGAATTTGTAAGCAGTCGGTTACAATTGCAAGGAATTTGACGTTGTTACGTTGTAATAGTGCAACCATCTTCTGCAAACCGCCAGCCAAACGAACCGCCATTTTAGAGCCGTCTTGATGTAATAGCAAATTGTGTAAAGTTGTAATGGCGTAAAACAACACAGATTCAACTGGAGAACTTAATAGTTTTACCAAAGCTGGAATGCCTCCGGATTTAAAAATCGCCAATAACCCCTGTCGGTGATGTGACAAATTATGTAAAGTGCCCACGGCGCCTTTAGTAGTTTCCAAGTCATTTGAGTTCGAAATGGCTCTAACGAGCGCAGCGACCATTTGTGGCGAATTCATAATCGCGTGCCGTGATGCCTCCTTTTTAGACAGTTGATGAACCATCATAGCAGCTTGTGAAACAACAACCTGATCCTCATCGTTTAATAATTTGATCAATTCAGGGATTGCCCTAGTGGCCAAATCTGCGTCATCTTGATAGTTAATCAAGTTAACAACAGCATGTTTCAACATTTGACTGGGCTCAGCCAAACGTTGCACAGCTGTTGGCTGCTGGGGATCAAATTGAGTCGAAGGGATTTCAATGCCCTCTTCCAGAGTTTCAGGGAACATGGCCGCGCGCACGCGCTGCGATCGCGTTTGACTCAGCTGTTGATTCATTTCTAGATGTATTGAATAATACGTGTAGTACACTTGTAAGGGATACTCGTTAGTGCTTTGAACTTACCATCGACTTGATCTTGCGTGAACCCTTGAGCGAATCCCTGATCGAGATCAAACATTAGTTGATCGCCTTCCATTTCGTCGTCATCTTTGCCCGATAATGACGGCACTTGAGTGGCTGCGCCCGAATGGATGCCAGAGTCTCCCATGTAAGAGTTTTGTTGCCAAACTAACGTTTGGTCTTTGGCGGACGCCATAGGCAAGTCGCCCGGCCCTTGGTAGTTTCCATGGGACACTTTTTAAATTTATTAATTAGATTTTGACATGATTCATAATACATATTTATAATATTAATGATGTTAGTAATTAGGCTTAGAAAATTACAAATAATAATCTAGTTTGTATTATGACAAGCAATGTTAACATTCCAAGCAACACAATTTATGATAATTATTGTTGCTGTGAACGTTAACCTTGTATGTCATATAACAAACTGGAATTATTACTTATAATTTCTAAGCTTAATTACTAATTCGTTAGCTGTGAACAATCCTTTATTCAGAATCAATTGTGTAAAAGATAAAGAACATTACAGTCACGGAAAATAAACTATTTTATTTATATTAATACCGGTTTGCAATATTTGACGTAGTTTACGTAGAAGCAATATGGAATAACCGTTATTTGTTGTTTCAATTTTATTTTGAATTGTCTAATTTATAGATCATTTAAAATAATATGTAAATTTCAAACAATTTGGTATTTATTAAAATAATCTAGTGAAGTTTATTAAATTAACTGGTAATTTGTTTACAATATTAATATTTTATAATAAACAGGTGCTTATAAAAATAAACAAATATTAATCAACTTTCATATACAGAATACAGTTCTATAAATGCCCAGGGTACCTATTCTGAGTGTCTCAACTCAATATATTGAAGTGAGATCTCACTCAAAAACGCTGTTGCCATCTATTGGATTCATTGCGTAAACATGATATGACGTCATGGATCTCAATCAATTCGTAAATTTATCTCACTACCTCGGTAGGTAGTGAGACCAGAAATATTACTAGTGAGAAAATTGACAGATTATTAGTTGTGTGCCATGACATCTTTGTACAAGCGCAGAGATTAATGAAATCGCTTGAACTGACTGTTACCCATTTGTTACTTGTGAAATCTTTTGCTGGTCTCTTTGTGTTTTTTGTATTTTGTGTTTTCCTTGTTTTGTGTTGTTTAAAACTCACTTACAAACATTTCCGGGCTATTATATATATATAATATTTGTATTTACTGTAGTTTTAAATCTTTTTAAAATAATAATTGTAACAAGTGTTGTAAACTTGAAGTCAGACAAATCCCTAAAGATCTCACATGCGCGTCTCACTAGTGGTACGTCATCGTTATCTCAAATCTCACTTCTATATATTGAGTTGAGATACTCAGAATAGGGGTCCAGATGCATATGGCTATGTGACTAGCTTTCTATCCGGAACGCTATGTATATCTTACGAACCAACATACCCAAAACATGAAATAAATGCATACATTGTAAGAAAAAGTCAAATAACTGTTTAATTATTCGATGACGATAGGATTATTATGAAACAATTTTGTAAATAGAGTAACTATGTGGGCATAAGAGATATCGTACAATTCGAGTGTTAGAAAACAACAATTGTATAATTTGTTTATAAAAACAGCGTTCCGGATACATATAATTCAAACACACACACATTTTTACATCTGGGTGTTTATACAGAACTCTTATATATTTGTTAAGAGGACATTAGAAATTATTTTACCTCCTACTTATTATTCGATTAACCAAAATTTGCTACCAATAAAACATAAAATTATTTATTTAATATTTACATATTCTACATATTTTACATATTTTACTAAATTGTTTTTTTTTTAATATATTTACAAACTACAAAGGTGCAATATATTCTTCTCATCATTGTACAAGCTAAGAGGAAATTTATCATGCTTCAATTCTTAAAATTATGAGTCAATCTTGAAATATGTGGTAAGTTTACATAGGTATTGATAAAAAGCGTCATGCGTGTTGTGAATGTTACACAAAAGCGAAAACTTACTAAAATTACATATAAATACAATACTTACTTGGTCTATTTTGACCCGGCTGCATCTGATAACTCATGGTGCCACGGGTGATTTAATTCACACCTAAAAATCGTATATTTAATCACTTATCTCGAACAAACACACGTTATCTATTTCAATTGTAAAATGACTCAAACCGAAAACCAACTTTATTTCAAAAACACACACACACATAATTTAATCCCAAAGGCGCAAAACTAAATAAAACGCAAATTTTTAACAATGTGCAGGTGCACCCACAACAACAAAGGCAAGTGTAAACTCCATGACAGTAAAATCTGATGCTCAAATAAAAACACCACACCCACAGTTTATTCAGTAAACCACATCACCGAATTACCTAACATACTTTTTGTTGTATATTATAGTTGAGTTTGCACAAATATAACTTACCGTATACCCTAGAAATCACTGATAAATACACAAATTTAGTTGGAGCAAAATGAATCACAACTTTACACACTCCCCGTCAAGATGACTGATTGTCGTGTTGCATTGTGGGTACTAGATAAACCATTTTTTTTTCGGTTTTGTAAGAATGTAGGATATGAAATCAATGAATGAAAGCTTTCTTATTAATATTTTTTATGTTTTTAAACTAAATATATCTACACTTAGTAGAAAATCAATTTTAATAAATGTTTTAAAATTGTACGTCTAGAGACTGCTGCGCTCTGGTGAGACGCGCTTGTACTAGTGAATAAAACGCGGTTAATTTGGACAAAGTTTAATACATTTCACAAGTTATACTTTACAAATAAAAATACATAGATTACAATAAAGATGCAGGAGGCAAGGTAACACTACAATGGCCCGATAAAGCCAAGGGTAGTGGTGCAATACCTTTTATCCATGTCTCTCTTTCGCAACAATAGCATTCAGTGTTGCTGAGCGCTCTCATATACGTCGTTGTTATGCCTCCTATTATAAATATCTGCATTCCTAAATACCCAACACAATGCCCATGTCGCGCAACCACCATTTCTGTGACATTTTCCCATTGTTTCTCCTGAGGGTTCCAAACATCGATATCAGATATACTTTCCAATAAATTGTCCGCAGTTCTAATCGCACCCCCAATCACATACAACTTATCATTCATTGTTATTAAAGACATGCAACATCGCGGCGATCTTAAATTTGCTATTCGTGTCCATCTGTTCAACAAACAATTCATTTATTATACAAATGTTGAACGTTACAAAAAAAAATATATAAAAAATACTCGTTTCGTTTAGTGTCGTAACATTCTACTGAATCCGTCATTCTGTTTCTCTTTGATACCATTCCCCCAACAACAAATATTGCATCCCTATATTTGGCATATCCAGCTCCCATACGGGGTACCTTTATGGGGGTGACTTCCACCCAACGGCCCCCTGGATCAAATCTTTCCACGGATGCTAACATTCTAACCAAAAGAAAATTAATTTTATTTATGATTATAAAGAAATAGCATTCATATTAATGTCTGGAATAATTAATTATATGTTAGAAACAATTATCTAGTGATAAATTATGCTATTAGTCTATTTTGTTTCCCTGTGAACATGTTTTCAGGCACAGTTCATACAATTTATAAAATATAATCCCCATACATACGTATTTATGGCAACATAAATAAGAAGTTTAAGATTTTCCGTACCATTTTTAGTAACTAGTATATTTTTACTTTATATTACAAAGTAATCATGGAAAATTTCGAACTCGAGATTTCAACGGATATACATGTTTTGACCTTCCCTGAATCGAATGTGACTATTTTCGGAATGACGTCTCTGTGTGTGTGTGTATGTCTGTTTGTGTGTCTGTGAACGCTCTGGGCCAAAAATGTTGAACGAAAAATTACGAAACTTCAAACTTAAGACTTGTATATGGTCTAGATGTGCCCCTCCTATTTTTGAAAAGAATATTCAAACCGGAATTGCATGTTTACTCCAATATCACTAGAACGGCTACACTTACGGCAAATATAGTTATGTTCATAATGAAAGATATTAATATTTCGCACAACTTTTGCTTGAAACATTTCTTCAGAAAATTTACCAGTTGCGAGAAAAATGCTACGAAACATTATAAATATGTTGTTTACGTTGCCATGGATTCGCATGAAGCTTATAAAATCGGATCATCTGTTATTTTGACAGGAAAACAAAATAGACTCAAATAGATAAATGACATTTCAGAATATTTCTGTAGAGTATTGGTTAGTTTGATAGCTGGTTTTGGATATATATATATATATATATATATATATATATATATATATACATATATATACATGAAAACTGCATAAAAGAAAGTCGAGTGCAGGCCACTCCAGATATTTTGAAATATATTTCAAGCAAAAGCAAAACCTTACTTTATAAGAATTATTACTTTTGCCATAAGTACAGTTGTTCTGGTGATATTGGAGATTGGACAATATTGCATAGAGTAAACATGCACTTCCGGTTTAAACATTCTTTTCAAAAATAAGAGGGGCACATCTAGACACTATCTTAAATATGAAATTTCATAATTTTAGGTTCGATAGTTTTGGGTCTAGAGCGTTCACAGGGACACAGACACACAGACCGATATATACACAGACGTCATTCCAAAATAGTCACCTTCGATTCAGGGATGGTGTATTTTGGTTGAAATATCGAGTTATTCCTGCGTATAAGAAAGTAAAATTTCGAACTTGTTGTTTTTATTGAAAATATACGTTTTGAGGGTCTTTGAATCCATTTAGATTAATTTGTGTGTTTGTCAATGCTCTATAGAGAATAATTTCGTTGAACATAAAAATATGATAATGCAGAAAAGATCGTCTGGCATAATAAACTCATGAAAGCATTTTTGTGTTAATTAACTTATTACGCTCGACGTTTCGACAATACCATTGTCTTCTTCAGAATAAAAGACCGGTTTACTAATTTTATCCACACAAAGGATAATAATATAATGTTTTGAATTTAAGATTTGCATATCGTGGGAATGAAAAGGATATTTTAACTGGATGTGCTTGTTTAGTCGTGTCTTTTTTGCACATATCGAGAACTTTTATATCTTATAATAGTTGAATATATTAATATTTCTATAGCAAGTTTAGTTTGAAAAGTTTTTCGAAAAAAGTTTTATTTACTGAAAAATCGCATTTAAATATAGCCATATAACATTTACGTTTTCCTTGGTACTACACATATTGATATTGTGTCATGGAAATGGTAGAATGATATGAGAACAGAATAAAGGGAAAATAAGCACAAGAGTCGAGTGAAGGGGCGCTTCAGATTTGTTGAAGGTGTGGAAAAAATGTGAATACTTTAGACAGTAGTATCTAAATTCTTGGAGGGTTCATTTGATATGATGGAGAAAAGAGAGAATTAAATTACTTTAAAATGAGATAATTTGAAATGCGTCATTACTTTCCCTCATTATCTTGTCCGCTAATCGCATACAACTTCATATTGCTAGCGATCAAACCGAAACCTTTTCTTCTCGCAATCATTGGACATTCATTGTGCCATGTTTTCTTGACAGGTTCAAAACTCCACACCGTGTTCACGGCAGCCATTCTGACGTCTTCGCCTCCTGGATATGCTCCACCTAATTGATTTATTTTTAACAGGATACATAATAGACCTTTGTGCATATATTTTATTTGCCGCGTGATAGAAAATTGGAATCCAAAGACGCCAAAGCAAGACACACACCTGCCAAATACACGCGACCCTTAAAGAAAGCCGTTGCATGATTCTGACGCGGTTCAGGCATTTCGGCTACGTAATTCCAACTGTTACTTTCGGGCATATAGCGATAGATATCCCTGCCAGTGTTGCGATCACAACCAAATGGTTTGTGAGGATTTAAACCACCCACTAGTAAGATCGATTCGCGATCTGAATTAAACAATGATCCTGCCACGAGGTATTTTTGACTTGGATTGATCGCTGAAGATATCTTCTTGCTGACCATTTAAAGAGACATTTATTCTATAATTTTTAGTCCCTTTTCACCAAGCCGAATGCTTTAGCTCTTCTGTATTTCGTACGGCAAGATAAATAAATAAATATATATATATATATATATATATATATATATATATATATATATATATATATATATATATATATATATATTCATTGTAAGGTAACGAGAACATTGCACAACCTTAACAAGCATAGGTGCAGGCATCAATACTTTTAGTTCCCCGTACTCAGTGCATGTTTTAATTTTTTTATTTATATATAAACAAATTATTTAACCATCTAAAAAAACGTTATATATATATTTTTGTATTTTGATATAAGAAAATATGAATATTTTTAATTTAAATATTATTTTAATTTATAATTCTTTTTATAGTTTTCGGGCTAATAATTAGTAGAAAATTGATAATAGTTAACTGTCTTGATATTTTCAAAATTCTTTCCAAGGACAGAAAAAACCCTGTAATAACTGTTCTTGAAGAAAATTTTGAAAGAAAAGAAGAAGAAGAAAAATATCTTCGGTAAATGTAAAGAAAGGAGTGGAAAAATACCATGCATATTCCGCACCCCGTTTTCCGCTGGTTAGGTTAGGTTATGTTAAGTTAGGATTAATTTGTTCATAAATTGTAGAAAATTAAATAATTTTTTTATTTAATAAATCTAGGAAAATATTTGGTTGAAAAGTAACACGAATGTCCATTTAAATGACGTTTAAACAATGATTTTATCCATTAAAACGTAACAAAAACATTTCAGGCAAACATTCGAACCAATTTTCAACCAAAATGTTTCCTAGGAATGTACCAAGTTATACCAGTAATTATTAATAATTACCGATAAATATAATTGTTACAATGTATTATATATATATTTACCAAAAGATGCGGATATTATTAATATAAGCCAAACACACACATATATATATATATATATATATATATATATATATATATATATATATATATATATATATATGTATGTTACAGACTCACGACCAATCACTATATTTCTTATGTACATTATGTACGACGAGCTGAAAACATTCGAATTGATGACGTCACTTTCCAGCAAATAAGCATTTGCAATATTACAAATCTGATACATTTCATTTAGAGAACAAAACTCAGATACATATTAGATATATAACAGATCTGACGTAATAACCCAGTAAATACAAAACGTAAAATACTTACATTTCCTTTTCTGGTGATTTTTGTTTGTGTGTGTGAGTCGCAAACATAGACAAAACTTTTAAATTCTGTTCAAAAATAGGTCGTTCTGTCTTTTCCACCGGTTTCTCAATAACAGGATTTGGAACATGTTTATGCGACTTGATAAGACCAGGACCGACTACTCCCGAATTTTGATGTTTATATGACCGATGTGTATGTTGGATAAGTGAAGCGTCGTCTTCTTCTGAGTAACGCGGTGGTATATCGAATTGGGAAGAGTTTGTACTTACAGAATCAATAGTAGATTCACTCTAAATATTTAAAAAACAATATATATATATAAATTTATTTTGCAAACTAATTATAGACATCTCAAGGTAAGAATTATGCATTGTAAGTGCAAATATTGTTCTAACAAATCAATGCAAAAATCATACCTTGAGATTAGTTATGAAATAAACGATCTGCACTTACGAAACATAAGTTTTAGCTTAGGATATTTTAGGAACTTTCAATATAAATCTAAAAATATTAAAGATGTTAGTAAAATTGTAGATATATATGTAGCTATGTTGCACAACTAACCATTAGGACATATCTTGTTGATAACAAATCCTTTTTTCGACGAAACATGCTCATTTCATTTGTAGAAAGTAATTTTATGCAATAATCTAATATTAACCCTCAATTGGTCAACGTGAATCACTTCCGTCTTGAACCTTTTTGTTTCGCGCGTTTTGGCCAGTTTTAAAATATTACAAATTTTGTCGGACGCCAACGAACCACGTTGACTAATTACGGTGGTTCAAAATACGTTGACCAATTGAGCGTTAAAGAATATGGAATATAGAAATATGTTTTTCTTTTCAATATTTTATTAATAATTACTAATAAGTCCTTTAGTGTAATTTATAATAAAAACAAGCATAGGTGCAGGCACTAATGCCTATAACTCGTATTATCTATTGATTCGATGGATGTTTTAATTTTATTATTTATATTGTAAACATGTTTTTAACTACTGATGATTAAACAAGAAAACCTATAGACAACCACCGCAGTTATTTATTGCAACAATAGCCTTTGAATGCGATTGGCCTTTGGGTTCTCAATAAAATGTGACCTGCCCTCGACTTTCTTTTAAGTAGTATTTATTAGAAATATATATCCCAAACAAACTGTCACTAAATACTCCACCAGTAATAAATGAAAATAGTACCATTTAGCTTATTATTTTATTACGTTATCAAATACTGTCTCTTCAATATAATATATAGATTGTTTCTTTAATTATTATCAATAAATTCAAATATAATTTTTATTAAGAGCTGTTTTTCAAAATGTATTCCACTATTTATCTGCAATTACCATTACGCTGAAACGTTCTCACTCGATCTATGTGTGTTAACCGGAGGAAAATAAATCATTTAAGTCCTTTTTTGTTTCTCTGTCAAAGTATTTTCAGGCATAGTTCACACGATTTGTTAAATATTGGATACGGAACTATGGCAACATAAATAAGATATTTAAGATATTTTGTAGCAGTTTTCTCGTAACTGGTACATTTTTTGAAGAAACTTTTCACACAAAAGTTATACAAAATATTTAAATCTTTCATTATGAACATCAATATTATTGCCATAAGTGGCACTTACGGCATTTACGAGAATACTACTACGGAAAATCTAAAATTTGTTATTTATGTATTAGGATTGTATATAACAAATCGTATGCACTATGCCCTACAACATTTTGGCAGGGAACAAAATAGACTTAAATAATTTGATATTTGAGATTGGTTATCCTTATTATTAACACAAATAGAACGATTGAGAACGTGTATCGAGCATATTGGTTATTGAAAATAAATATTGAAAACAGTACATATTAAATATAACATTTGAATGTATTGATAAGGTGAATATTAAATAAACTATCTATATTTTAATTTGAAGAAAAAAATCTAAGGGCCATCCATATTAAGGGGAGCATTGAATATTAGGATCTTATGCATTCGGAAGTAAAAAGGCTATTGAATTTAAAGGCGACAGGAACTTCTAGGAGACTCATATTTACTTATATGTGAACCAAATTTTGTTAAAATCGTCCCGGTGCCTTTAGAGGTGATGAAAGAAGTGAAGCGAATTTTTGCCTAAACATGTTTTGCAATCCATTTTACAGACATACGGTTATAGCTCTTTTGCACCACCGTAGCAAATAAAAAAAGAACACTAATAGAAACAATGCACACAAACATTTCTATTCCAATAATAAACAGTGACAGCGGAAACACAAATAATTTCAATTTGAATACAATGGAAACGACAACAGTATTTACAAAGAATTTATTGTTTAATTTAGCGACCCTCTTTTGGCGAGTTACTTACATACGAAGCTATATCTCTGATGCCCGCTAATTCTGGTGGGGGGTAATCTGCTTGGATTATTGGTATTATTGCTTCATCTGTTTTGGGTATCTTTGGTTTAGAATTTTCGAGCATATGTTCACGGCGATGTGAATCCAAAAACGAAAGGAATTGTTTATAAGTGACATAATTCTTTTCGTTCCCTGCCCAATTGCGTTCGTGCGGCTCCGTCAGACCCAACAACTCGATCCAATGCGAATAATCATCACTTTTATGGCCATACCAGTATTTTATGATGACAAATCTTAAAGAAAAGTTGGGGTATCATTTTTTCTATCTCCTGAATATTGTCTCATAATTCATCTTGGCCATGCGACAATGTTTTTGATTGAAATATTAAAAAAAAAAAGATTGACCTAAATATTTTTGGAGAAGAATAGCTAGCAGGGATGGTTTCAACCGAGTGATATGTATAATATATTCCGACTTTGATACAAAAAAACACGGTCAAGGAATAATAATTTCGTGGTTGCATTAGTTTCCTAAAATATCTTAGAATATTTTGTAGAATATTTGGATGTTTTGATAATTTTTCTAAGGGCATTATTAAGAGGGGCTGTACATTTGGGGGCCATAGGACCTCCAAATGTACTGCCCCTCTTATATAAAAAAAATATATAACTAGCGATTGGATTTAAGCTGCGAATGAATTCGAATGCGATGCCAAAGAGGCTGTGGTTGTGGCTTTGGCAAAAATTCCTTGTACGACACTGCCGATTTTTTATTACTTTTCATTAATTTTGTGACCTAATACTATTAACATTTCTCTTTGGATTTGTAAATCTGTGACATTTAAAATAATGAGTTTTTTTTTGGTCGAGTACGAATTAATCAGATTTAAAGAAAGAAAGAGTTAGCGAAACATGAGGGAAAAAGATGGCAAAGAATGATAGATAACTCACGAGAGCCCATCGTCGACCATTTTCACGATTTCTGGCAGGGCCATAATTTCTAGCAGCTCGGGATTTTCGGGATTACGTTTCACATCGACCAATTGCCATGGTGCAATAAGACCGAATCGAACACAAGAAAATATTTTGTAAATATGTTTCATTCTATTCTTCCAGTCGAACTTCAACCATCGGACCGCTGACATCAATACTTCCATTTCACTTTTCGAGATATCACGATGTTAGAATGAAATTATAGCACGTTTTGACTTTTATTTTAACTTTTGTAAAACAATGCTTTTAGCTCGCCGTACAGCGATCTCATAAAAATAAAAACAAGCCTAGATACCGGCAGCAATACCTTGAGATTGCTATATGTTGGTCCTATGAGCAAGCGACTAAGCATACGATATATATATATATATATATATATATATATATATATATATATATATATATATATATATATATATATATATATATTCGGAATCAGGAAGATGTGAAATTAATTTCTGTTAATTTTTTCTTATATCCGCCAATGTTACAAACACACGACCAAACACTATAGCTATTTTGTACTGCTGTACAAGACGACGAGATAAAAACATATTTTCTTAGTTAGCAAAGAAGCCTAAAATTACCAATTCACAGAGATGTAGTTTGAATTCAATATTGCACACACTTCATCCAATTCTAATTCGAGGTAATCTTGGGAACTCACAAGCACCAAAAAGAAATTTCGAACTCGTGGTATCATCAGTTCTTTTACAGCTGTAATGCGTCTTTTCTTTGCTTCAATAAACAACAAAAACGCGGAGTCTTCGAAGAAGACTTTCTCATTGTCCAGAAACGCCCAACACTGCTCCTCCAATTCTAACCAATTACAAAATTAAAGAGAAATTATGTTACAATATTAATTTTGTCTAGTTTTTTTATTAATCAAAATATCTGGAGTGGCCTGCACTCGACTTTCTTTTACGCAGTTTTCACCAGATATATATATATATATATATATATATATATATATATATATATATATATATATATATATATATATATATATATATATATATATATATATATATATATATATATATATATATATATATATATATATATATATATATATAAGCAGTCAAACTAACCAATACTCTACAGAAATATTCTGATATGTCATTTATCTAATTGAATCTATTTTGTTTTCCTGTCAAAATAGCAGATGATCCAATTTTATAAGTTACATGCGAATCGATGGCAACGTAAACAAGATATTTATAATGTTTCGTAGCATTTTTCTCGCAACTGGCACATTTTTTGAAGAAACTTTTCAAACAAAAGTTGTGCGAAATATTAATATCTTTCATTATGAACGTAACTATTTTTGCCGTAAGTGCAGCCGTTCTAGTGATATTGGAGATAGAACAAAAAATGTATAGAGTACACTCTAGGCATTATTTTATCTATCTCCAATATCACTCGAACGGTTGCACTTATGAGAAAAATAGAATATGCTTATGTTTCTTGATATTTGGAAAATTGAAATTACAACACTTATACATACAATAAGAAATATATAATTTTTGCATTACTGAATGTTAAGACACAAATACAGGGCTGGACTTAGGTAAAATCAAAACAAGTTACAGTTTAAGGTCGCATCGCTCCATATGTCTAGAAAACAATCTCTAATCGGCTTATGTATATTTTACTTCAACAAAAATTCAAACATAATCGACAGAAGCTATGATTGTGATGACAATTCTTGTCAATCAATTTTATAATTATTGAATATGTCCTTTTCATTGACATAAGAAATGTTGTGTTCCAGAACGTGTTGTGAATGAGGTTGCACGTTTATAATTACATAGTACACACTCGCGTCAAATATAACCAACAAACTTCATCAGTGCCGTAACGTGATGCAATGGCGTGCAGCAGTGCCACCAGCGGATTTTTTATTTTTTTTCTAAAAATGTACCATTTACTGAGAAATCACCTTTGAAAATAGGTAACTTACATTTACGTTTCCCTACAAACATATTGATATTGTTCCTTGGTTATTTTAACAATAATTTAGATCACAATATGGCAATATTTAGTGAATACTAGTATAAGAAATTCGAATGAAGGCAACTCTAGATTTCTTTCATTTCTTTTATCTGATAACCCTAATTGTACCTGTAAGACCTGTGCATTTGGCATTTGCAAATATTTAATCTTCTTTATACAAATAGCAATAAATACTTAAATTAAATTTGTTATTATTAAAAATTGAAATTATGTTTGTAGTAGCTTATCCCAGCTCTGAATTCTGAAATAACAGTTTAAAATTTGAGTACCTTTGATACGTAGGTATTGTGCAGCAAGGAAAACATTTAAAATATTATCGCGCCGAAGTAAATGAATACAATCAAGCCCAGTTATCATCCAATCGTACACAATAATAAACGCATTCACTGTCACTTTTTCCTAAAACATAAAAATAAATAAAAATACAAAATATTCAATTTCAAAACAACTCATTTTGGGTTCGTACGATGGGTAATTCAACTGTCCGACATCCCTGTTTTTTCTCGAAAAACGACGAATAAGATTGTAATACCATTGAATGACAAGAAAATTCTTCTTCGCCGATAATAACTTGGACATCTGTGTTTCTATATTATATATAAAAATAAGATGTTTATATAGTTTCCGGAGAAGGATATTAGAAAACAAATTAAATTTGCTATTTCGCTTACAAATAGTTACTTATACGTCGGTACAATTCATGGTACAAATTAGTTTTAATCGGCAGTGCCAGACTGCCATAATCAATAACTCCATGGTCATGATTACCAGCCATCATATTTTCTATTGTTATTTCTGGAGTTAAAGTGCCATCTCCTTCTTCTTCGGTAACATCAGGTCTTATGGGAGTCATGCGTGATAAAAATTCACTTGTTACAGTTTTCAAGTGCTTAAATCAAATCATATATATATATATATATATATATATATATATATATATATATATATATATATATATATATATATTATATATAAATTAATTAGGTAATATTATTAGAAACAAATTTACAGTCCCTCATTTTTGAAGAAATAAGCCAAACATGTGTAGAAATATAAAAAAGAACATCTATGTGATTATTTTATTAAATATTTCAAATATTAAATTTATTGATATTTTTAGATTTTGAGTTCATAGTCTGAAGAAACTTTATAGATATAAAGAATCTTAAGTTTTCAACAAATCTTTTTTATACGTTAAAAAAAATCGGGCTTATAATTTTGGTTTGAATTAATTGTATAGTGTGCCCACTAATACCCGGTATATCAGGCATGGATTAATCTCCAATATTAATATTTCGTTTTAGAAATCGTAACCATAAGAACGTTACGGACGTAATTGTTGTAAAAATGTGCACCTGTATACAACAATGTTTGCATTATAAAAAGCTTAAAGCTTATTCCATATGGCGAGTTATCGCCGTAAGAACGTTCGTTATTTCGACCGTTACGAGTTTTGATTGGTTGTGAATCATTGACCTTGACGATGAGGACGCTGGCGGTTCTACGTACTTGACGGACGTTACCGACATATAAAGCTGATCTGTGCATGCTCTGTATGCATTCAGATTTCTACATTGCCGACCAATACCAAATGTAATTTGCAAATTAAGGTTATTGGTATTATATAATGAATAACATTCAACTTGCTTGAATATAATTGCTTTTCAAAAAAATACACGATAGGGAGACAAAAAATATGCAAAAACAAAAGTAAGATGGTGGATACGACCTTTTATTAAAAATCGAAAAAATCATAGAACATACACATACAAACGATGTATGTACGGCCGTTACGTCCGCAACGTTATACGGTGGCATTGCTCCATGTGACATTAACTTTAGATGTGCAAGATAGATAAAAATATATAAATACCCCCGAAGGTGAAAAGTTTCTATTCGAATCATGCGCCATATTTATTAAATCATTAATGTTATTTTTCCTTGGATCAACTGATGCACCTCCAACTTGTTTTGAGTTGTACAATAACTGTAAAATAAATATGTAAATATTTTTATCACATAATATCTCAGAACACCATGGTGTCAACTCCTTGTACACTACGAGAAATACATATTTTGACTTAGGGCATGTTTAGTAGAAATATGTAAAATATGTAATATAGCCAGTTACGTAGTCGCAATTACGGAAAGTACTCAAAGTTGCTGAAAATATCTACATACATTTAATAACAGGTAATCCTCAATTTACGACGGTTCAATTTACGCTGATTTCAAATAACATCGCCTAAATAATAATTAAATGTCAAATAAATATATTGTGTGAATACAAAAATAGAAGCTGTACCTAAATTTATAATATATTCTGTGTGAATTGTGAGAAACAAGAAATTAATTTATAATCACTGTCCGCGTTCACACAATAGATAACTTTACATCTGTTATTAGATTTTTGAATAAACGTCAAAATGCCGACCATTTGTTGCATATCGAATTGAGTAAATAATAAAATAGGTTATAATAAAGATGAAAAGAAATCTTTATAGACTGAAATGGGTCGCATAAGTCACGTCGGTTATGATAATAATTCTGTTTCAATTTATGGAATTGTCATCAAATATCTAATTTTGGTAACAAAATTAACGTTTGCTTGAAATGAATGCATTTACTTCATGGGTTGTATATGTATTAATATTATTTCAAAATGTGTGGAGCAGACACCTGTGCATTCACGATGTAATTGTGTAACCTGATTGGGAACAATGTTCAGACATCCACTAGGTGTTGTAACGAACGGGCTTCTTCTTTGTTTTGGAGAATATTTTGATCTAAAATTAATAACTATATAAACTGTTTGTGTGGGACACATAAAAGAAATGTTAAGATTACAACCTGTTCGTACAGGGAAGATCAATCAACGCGTTAAATCCAATAGAATTAATGTCTGTACGCTTCGTTTCCGGTTTTATATCGTGATAGTCGTCTAAGGACGGTTAGAATCAATTTTGGAACTTGTTGTACCTGAATATACTTACCACTTTCGGTTGCAACAGTGTGAACACTTCTTCGTCTAAAATTGAAAGTTGTCTATATTCTCTATTGTTAAATACAGTATAGTAGAATGCTCTATACTAATTATACAATAAATCCCATCGGTCGTGTGCCTGTAATATTATCGGATCAAAACATTTCTTTAACAAAATGTTCTTTTCTCGACGCCCTGAATCCAAAAATAAATATATTTATATAACTCATTTACTTGGATGTTAATTCAATTTTCAATTCAATGACAAATTCATATATAAATCAAACCATTTTGATAAAACAGATTTAACAGGTTTTGCATGCTTGCACCTCATATATTATAGGAAATATCAAATATAATATCACGTAATTTTGCAATTGCTATAGTAATTATACAATATAAAATACAGGCATTATACAGGCACACGCTATCAGATATGTAACATTTTACACTGGAGGTAATTTCCACACTATGATAGGCAAATGCGGTAATTTCTTAAAATAGTCTAATATACATTCACTAATTTAGTGTATTATTCGAATGTTTGCAACAGTGCATGTATGATTTAATTAAATCTATCAGTATCTATCTACCTTAATTTTGTTCGACTTTTCTGTTTTTTCGATTTTCCAGGCGCATCCCCCCGATTTAATATATTTTTCGTACTTGCAGATTTTTTACACTGTTGGCAGAAGTCATTCGTTCTGTTTTTCAAATTTGTTGGAAATCTGGGTCGAGTTATATTTGATGGTACACTATATATTTGAATCGAATTGACGTTATCGACAATTGTATTTTCTGTTTGAAGTAAATTTACTTACCTTAAATTTTGCACATTGATATTACTCGAACGACGTTTCCTATTTGAACAATGATCCAATGTACCAGCCTAATATTGACAAATGCGAAATGACAGTTTTTTCGTTACCGGGCAGGAAAAATGATACTTACCTTTTCGGTATTTTTGTTTGACTCATTAATCATATTCAACCATAAACTAGGGTAAAACTAATAATTTCAAGTTTAAGGCAGAAAATATTGTATGAAAACACTGTGAAATATATTTAGGAGGGTCAAATAAATAAATGTATGTGCTAGATTGGTCGCGTAGTTACAAACCAAACAAATAAAATAAGTAAATAAACATCTTTACGATTTTTCCTCTATTAGCCGGATAGTAAGGTTCACTACATGATGTTAAAATCACATAGGTTCGCCCGCATAAATTATTATAATAATTATTATTATTATAATTGATACGGGGTCAAGTTAAAACGAGGTATATATATATATATATATATATATATATATATATATATATATATATATATATATATATATATATAACTCATTTTAACGACTTTATATATATATATATATATATATATATATATATATATATATATATATATATATATATATATATATATATACATATATACATATATACATATATATATATATATATATATATATATATATATATACATACAGTGGAATCCACCTATAATGGTTATGATGGACTCGCTTATATTAGACATTGAAGAAATTTTGTTTGAAAAGTTTTTGCGATAAATATATTGAAAAATTTCCTTGGTTACGTTACATATTGTTATTGACATTGTTTTGGCAATCGAAGTTTGAATTAAATACCAAATAAAGCAATATAATATACAGGGTGCAACCGATATTATAGCAAAAATATAAATTTCAATAAAACATTTACTCAACTTATAACAGATTAATCCATCTATGTTTATAGTTTTCTATAAAGAACGCAATGCATATGCCTTTCGTACTAACATACACAAAACATGAAATAAATGCATACATTGTAAGCAAACTTCAAGTAATATTTAAATTTTGTTTCAACATGACGTTCACGATTATCATGAAACAATTTTGTAATTGTGGTAATTATGGATACAACATATATAGTAAAGGGAAATTAGTAAAAAATTAAGAAATGTGATTCAATCGGGAAGTTGAATTATTTGTGTTTATAAAATAATATGTTTACGGCCACAATCGGCTTATTTTGAAAAAAAAAAAACATAAATAGCTCGCCATTTAATGCCAATACATCGTAGGGTAACTTTATTTTTGAATTTGTAGATTTTTTTTCATAAAAGATATGCAATATTTGAAATAATGGTCATATAGTAAAATTCCTGGAAAAAATATTTTTCTAGTAAAAAAAAAACCTTTTTTATTGGCGGTATTTAGATAGTTATTGAGGTTTGTCAATAGATGAAATTAATTTTTAACATTAGTAAAATTGAGGGCTTATTTTCCCTGATACATATTTTGGATAACACTTCCTTTTTTAATTCATGTTGTAAAATACAAACTCTACTAACTATACTTCAATTATTGACAGCTCTCTTTTTTGAAAATTGCCAAAATTGGCGAGAAACAACAAAAAAGCGTTCAATATCGTATACTGTATTTCGCTGGTGTTAGCCAAATTCTGCTAACTGAATTTGCTAGCTTGCTAACCTCATTGAACACACCTAATAAAGCAATATTATATAGAGAAAGTATAGAAAAAGTCGAGTGAAGGTTACTCCAGCTTTTTTTTTCTATTCTGTGCATGTGACAATAACTGCTGTGCCACCTTAAATTGTATTAACCTTGAATTTATGTAAGGTGCAAAATGTGTCATGTATGCATTAGTTTATTTTTAAACGAACGCATACACATATAGGGTTTCTCGTATTTTCATATTGATTTCCCAACTAAACAATAAAACTTGGCGTGTTTTAAAAATGTATTTTTGTAGACTGCCCGGTCGCTTTTTAGTAATTTTATCAAATTATTATACATTGCAGATGTTTCACGCGCAGCGTTGACAACATGATGAAAACAAAACAGACGAGACAAAAAGAAAAGTACTTGGCCATTTTGAATTCCACTTCTCCTTTATCTTCTTTCACTGTAACTTTGTGTTCTTTCAGTTTTATGGCAAACCCTCATAAAACAGCGTTAGATTATATTGCGTCTTTGTTCGTCTTCATTCTTATTTTTTTTCGCCGAGATTTTATTAAGTTTATGTTACATTTCTCATTCAAGCTATTTACGAAACAGATTTTGTCAAATTATCTTAAAAGGAATCAAGATTTCTAGTGGTTCTTTTGTTTATATTTGCCCTTGAAGGCGAATGGGTATGGTAGAGCTAAAAATGCATGTTTTGAGACACATATTTAAGGGGGTTCCAAAATTATTTCAAACAAGTACGTAGTAATGAACCAACATCAGTATTTATAGAACTTCAGATAATTTTTAATTTCTTTGAATAAGGGTGTTGTTGCATATTTTATAATATTTTGAAGATATCTTAAAGATCCTTTAGTTGCCATGGTTACGAATACTGTCTCATTTTAACAAATTATTGATATAAGGTTGCCTTTTGCTAAACATAAATAATTAATTGTAATAATTATATTTACCAGTTATTATTAATAATTACTTGTGTAGCTTGGTACATTTAATAAAACCATTTTTTAGTATTATTTTCTACTATTTGCGAACAAATTTAACCTAACCTAACCAGTGGGAAATGTGAAGCGGAAAATGCTTGGTATTTTTCCACTCCTTTCCTTACATTTACTGAATATAGTTGTAAATTTTTAATAATTACAGGTTTATGTGATAAATTCTTACAAATTAATCAGTTTTACCTGTTTATTTGGTTAGTATAAATAATAATGGTTATTATTAATTTACTAGATAATGTACTCGTATATATATATATATATATATATATATATATATATATATATATATATATATATATATATATATATATATATATATATATATGTGTGTATATATATACGAGTATATTAGGTTTTTTTCTGTGTTGCGTCTTTTATAAACCAGCTGTCCACTTTTCAATTTTCCTTGCCGCAAAATCTCAATTTAAAATCTCTGCTTTTGTAATATGTACCCTAGCCAAGCAGACACTCATTAAACCTTTTATACCCAGCAAATTCCCACGTACACGTTTTAACTCAACAATTCTTTATTATCCCTATTGTTTTCGTTCCCCTTTTAACGAACGCCTCTGTACGCATGTCCCACACCCTGTCATGAAGTACCCTTCGAACGAAAGATTACACACTCCTATCCCGTCGTCATGCGTATAAAGGCGAAAGAGGAGGAAGGATTGGTGAGAAAGATTAATATTGCAAAACCGCAATGTTCTCTGTTTGTAAATGATGAGCATTCGTAGCTCCACTAGCGGTGATTCGATTAACTTTACAAATTGAAATGGCACAGATTAACTATAATGACGTTGGACGTTGGACTAACCTATTTTGTATATGGCAAAACCTAATTTGTAGCTAGCTCTTTTTAATTATCTATTATATTAAATTACTTAACACCGTAAAGCGTTGATTATTATTTGCTTTAGTTTACACAACCATTTTAAATTATGTTCTTTGCTTGATCTGATCGAATTCGTGGTAATTGTGAAACACACAAATTTATTCTTATACGACAGTACAAATGAACAATAGTGTACGGTCGTGTGTCTGTTACAATAGAGGTTTCATAAAAATGTAGCTGGATGACTTCCCCTGGCTATATGATATAATATAGCTGTCTTTTAAATTCATGCTTCCATTGTTAGGAGACAATATCGATATATAAAGTAACTAGTGAAACTTAAGTAAATGTAACATAATTCTTTCAAAGGCGATTTTTCAGTAAATAGTACATTTTTCGAAAAAAACTTTTTAAACAAAAGTTGCTCGAATAATTATTTTTTAACTCATTCCGTTTTTGGGATATTGAAAGAATAGCAAGAGTAAATTGTTTCGTCCGGTTGGAATATCCTTTTCAGGGAAGGAGTTTTTTTTTACGGAGATATACAAATATTAAATTTAAAACGCCATATTTTTATGTTCAATGATATTGATAAACGCCATATTTTTATGTTCAATCACACATACACACGCATACACACACATACAGACACACAGGATTTAGGGATATTTTCATGAATATGTCGCAATCGATTCATTTTGTGATTGCAATATTTTCTTTTATTCATAGCGTAAAAGAAAATGAAAATTATACAGAATATCGATTTACGGCTTCCTGATTCCATAAATGTATATAACCAATGAGTATTAATTATAGTAATAAATGCTATTTGTTATAACTCACACATAAGATCAACTTTGAAGCTACTGGGCCGATTTTACCCAAATATGGAAAACATATAATAGCATTACCGGTTTCGATCCAAACGTATTAAAATATTCAATAGCTTATTATACTTTCTTGACTTTTAGGGCCCAAAATAATAGAGTATAATAATCTACGAAACATCTACTGCACATTGAACGCAAAGGCCATACAAAATCAAAAGTAACAATTAAAAGAATAAAGAAGGAATTGGGCCTATTCTTGTTTTCTTTGGTTAGAAATTATTAGTTATATCCGACTATATTTTTCTATACTCGTCATAGAACTATAAATGTATTAATGGACGTTTCTCTGTTTGACGTCGCAAAGTCTTGAATGAATGCTTGTACATAAATTTAACGATCAATATGGAGAGAATTGGATTCTGTTGTAAACTTAATTGAAAATAGACGCGCTTCATTAGTATAAATTTAATGAGTTAAGATCAAAATTAGCTCAACCCCAAAATGCTAATTTTCATATTTATTGCGGAAATATAATTATTTTACTGCCTTAAGTAGGACCATTAGCGCAAAGTTATTAATAATTAATGTCTACATCCAAGTTTTCAAGATTTCTTCTGAACTTTCATCGAGTACGAACAGTGAAAAGATATGGGGACGCATATACAAATTGTTTATCAACAAAATTTAATTTTAACAATTACAGTCAACATTCCAATGAAAAAGAAAAGTGGGAGTAACGTTATTTCAACTTTCTTGACCTATTCCCGTATTATAATAATGCTTTGTTTTGTTTCAAAATCACCCTACGGTTGCTATGAAATAAAATCAATATATATTGTAACTAGGGAAACATATACATACAAAATAACCATATTAAAAGCGATGTTTCAGTAAATGTTACGTTTTCAAAAAATGCTTTAAACAAATGCCGCTAGAAACTTTTATATCAATCACTTTTTCTCTAAAACAGGCCGTTTCCGAAATATTAAACAAAATGGATCTAGGGAACCTCAAAACGGATATTTCTATTAAAATATCGAGGTTGGTTTTTTATTTTGTGATCACACTATCATACATTACGTATAAGAAAGTAACAATTCAAATAACCACAATAGAAAAGAAATGAATACAATTTCAATAATATGTGGATCGCTTTGGGCGCAGAGTTTTCGTACAAAAATATAAATTAGAATATTATTTGCACTATTTCTATTTTTCAAAAACGAATAGACATATTAGTTTGCTATAAAAATAAACTTTCTCCCACCAAAAGCTCGAAATTCTCAAACTTATTCTTGAAACATCAATAAAGATAAAAAGTGGTTCTTTTCAGGAGTTCATAACTAAACTATGTTTAATCTTAAAATATAGTTTTAAATATAAAGTTTAAAGTATTTATCAAAATGTGTTAATTTTGTCCAACGAACGCAGTGCCTCGAACTCGTGTACCTCCATTGTTACTACAACCCTGTTCCTGAGTTGAAAATACATTGTGTATTCGCTACGTAATGGAATTCTAGTTTATGAATTAAATAAACAACGAAAAATAAACAAAACATTCAGCGCGACAAACGAACGACCATATTTAGCAACGTGCATCTTGAGCGGCTCCGCACCGCACCAGTGAAAAGCTCGTGCCGAAGTGGGGAGAGGTGGGACAGGGCTGAAGCTCGGTATTGATCCGGGCAAACAGCCGTGACCTCGACCTACAATCACACTGACTGTATAGTGTATACGGTACCCCGCCATCGCATCAACGGGTCAAACTTTAGCCCGACTCAGCGAGCGAGCTCTATGCTCCGGTTACGGTCTAACTGGTTGTACCCCTACTCTCTTCGCCTAACACACTTTGATGGTGCGCACTATCATAGTATAGTAAACGTTGACGTCACACTTGGTATATACCCGACCTGTATCTCCTCTCACCTATATTTAGCTTGTAAAGAAATTGTAGTTGCGAATTGTCATGTTTTTACGAGAATCGTCTTGCTTTTATTACCAGTTCCCTAGTTATATAGTATATAAGTATCAGAAGTAGCATCAGTTTATTAAAATTAAATATGCACTCGTTTCATTAAATGAGCAACTAAATTAGAAGAGGATCTGATTTATTGCAAATTCTTCTGCTGTTTCCTCGGCATATTTAATATTTTATTGATTAGATTGAAAAATATCTTTGTAAATGCATGCATTCTGTTTAAAATAGTTAATATTACTAGAGATATAAACTACAATTAATAAACTGGAGGGAACTTCATTCGACTTTATTATACTCGCAGTTTAAACCCAATCATTAGTATATCTCCGGAATTATAGGGCCACAAAAAATACTAAATTGAAAAATCCACCAAAATTTGTTAGATATTTTATATGTATATATTTCTTTTCAAATTATGAACGCAAATGCCATTATAATTAAAAACAATTATTTTTAAATTTAATATTTTATGCGCTAGTACGGAGTGCGAATTCCTCTGCTGGAACTAAAAAGCAATTTTTCAGTATATGGCAGATTTTTTGGAAAAATTTTCAAAGAAAAATATCAAAAAAATATTAATTTTTTCAAGTTTTGTTATATAAACATTTTCCATGCAGTTTTCGAAATATTGACAAAGTAACAAGAGTAAACCACTACTCCTTGCTAAGTTATTGTTTTCAAAAATAGGTTATCTTCAGAGCTTTATACAGGTCTTATATAATCAATAGTTTTTGCTGTAGAGCGATCACTGACACACACACAGAAATCAGATCGAAAATAGTCAGACTCGAAGGGTCAAAACGTGTATTTCCGTTAAAATCTCGGGAGCAATTTTTCGTGACCATAATATTTTCCTATATAAAAAAGATTTTTTATAAAAGTTAAAGATATTAAAATTTCTAGCAACTTTTAATAACAAGGTTTTCTTTTAAAAATATACCATTTTCTGGAAAATCGTTCATTAAAATTACTTCATATATTTGTTTCCTTAGTTACATTGTTTCAAAGTAAACGCAGATATAATTAAAGACAAAAATAAAACAATATTATATTAGTGACAGTATAAAAAAGTCGAGTGAAGGTTACTACTGCTTATTTTTAATAACAACCCTGAAGGAGAATAATGACAAAATACTAATTACACAACGAAAATTAGAATTATGCAAGCCGCATAACAGTTATGTCATCTTGGTTACATATGACATTGTGAGTACGTTATTCATTCATTAAAAAATAATTATATTACGTCGTTAGTATCTCGCGACTGACACAGATATATATATTAATTAGTGATTAATTAATTGATATTCTATTTTTGATGGTTAATGTAACCAATAAAATCAATACACAGTATTGACATAGTTTTGATATCGAATGATTAGAGATATCAAAAAGTAAATAATGTATTTCTAGTTCATAAAACAAGAATTAGTTCAAGCCTTCAGCTGGTAATACAAGAAGAAAACATGTTTATAACCACGGATTTTTACTTTGTCATACATTATATATATATAAGAAAGAATTATAATCACCAAAAAAAAAAAAAAAAACAACCTCGAAAAACCAAAATATGATGTTTTAAATTTAAGATTTGCATATCTCTGGAAAGATACGAGTACACTCTTATTTATGAAAAGGATATTTCAACCGGAAGTGCTGTTTTTTAGCATAACTCGAAAATGACAGGAGTTTGAGAAAAAACAACATTCATAAAAGTTATGTATTTTAAAATTTAAAGCTTGTTTTGTTTTTTCGAAATCAAAATAGTTAATTTAATACATATTGTTCGACGGGCTAAAATTGCAATATATTTCTAAAAATGTACCATTTAATAAATAATCGCCATTGAAAATGGTTATTATTAGAGCACGGAATTATATGCATTAAAAACCTTGAAAATATGCGCATATATATGCACAAAATTTAATTAAATTATGCAACAGTTTTCTAAAAATATGCAACAATTTCCTAAACATGCTGAAAATTTGACGTACAAAAACAGAATTGAACTAAGAAAACGACGGTAGCGGTCATTAGAACGATTTTGAAAATTCAACCTTGTCCTGTGTCTGTAATACTTTACTGATTTGTCGGATTTCTGTCAAACTTTATGACTTATATTTTTATTTTCTTTTACGAAGTAATAAGTAAGTATTGTAATCATGAACACTCAAGATTTCAACGGATATACACGTTTTGACCTTCCCTGAAGGCGAGTGCAGGCCACCCCAGATATTTCGCTCGTAAGACCAAATTTGTACCCTCTACTCTTCTGAAGGTACCGGAGTGATTCACACCAAATTTGCTACACATATTAGTTGGCATCCCAATTGAATCGACTTGCAGTTTATAACTAATCGCCCGTATACTTCCTGAGTTATAGGGCCTCAAAATTTGGAACCCCCCTTAATACTGCCCTTATAAAAATAATTAAAACTTTTAAACTTTCTACAAGAAATTCTAAAATATTTTATATCTCCAAGATTTCTGCATACTTGTTACCAAAGGGCCATAAAAGAAATTAAATATTATAATTTTGAATTTTTAAATTTGAATTAATTTCTTATTATTATTATTATTTTATCAAAATAATTTAGAAAATAATGTAAGACTTTTTATATCAATGATATTTTTACAAATTGTTAACCAAAAGGCCATAATAATTAAATCTCGCTGCTCGCATCGCATATATTACTTATAAGGCGAGGTGGGCGCATAGGTGCGTTGTACCTAAGCTTATTTTTATTAATGAATTCTACAACTTCGTTCTTAAAGTGTACAGAAAATAGGGGAATCCCAGTTTTTGCGATGCGATGTCGGGCGGCTTGTAAAATGTAGGGGAATCAATTTGGGCATTATTTGTTAAAATTTATTTAAAGAAAAATCAATTTATATAAATATGCACATATATGCATTTCTTCCGGTTTATTCATTAATTTCCGAAAATATGCAGAATGAAAATCGGATTTCTACATTTGGCTTTTATAACTTCGTGTAGATACGAGATCATTTTCTTAGCATATCGATATTATAGGATATGCAAATGCATATAATTTCGTGCCCTTGTTATTATATATGTACGCTTAACTTAGTTACAATACATATTGATTTTGTATCATAGCTATCGTAGGGCGAATTTAAAACAAAATAAAGCATTATATACTGATTAGACAAGAAACAGGAGTGAAGGTCTTTTTATTTTTACGTTCAACATATATATTTGTGTTTATATAATATAAGATTCCTAGTTAGTAATATAAGAGCTTATTTATTTAAAAAAAAATGTGAATTTATTATGGAACATCAATCATGAATGGTATTAGTTTAAAATTTGCCAAAAGTTCACGGATGTTTTATAGGGTAAATTTCATTTTGCGAAAGCTATTTAAAGCATCTCCTAGCACATTAATCATTTGCTTCCAAATTTATATGAGCACGCAATCCCAATATGGTATACATAATATAACTTATAAGAGTAGCGGATAATCTAAACATAGATTCTTATGAATTATAACATTATATTTTCAATGAAAATACACTGAGGCTAACATTAGAAAAATGTATGTAATATACACATACATTAATCATCACTACACATATATAACAAATATATTTATAGCTGTAGATACTATCTACTATATATCTGTCATTTTACTTAATATAAATATATTAGTCACCGATATACATTTTGGCAGGGTATTATGCCCACTTTCAATTGACTTTTTAACGGAATTAGCACAGGAACTCAATATCAAACGTCAAAAATATCCGAGCATTCACCTAAACAAAACTTGTATTATACTACACTATTCACTATTTATTCAGATGAGGATAATAATCTTTCGTAAAGTTATAGAATATACGGAGACAGGATAACATATTTGACAGAAAGGTGGGACAACAACTCACCGAAACTGACAGGCCGCCATTTTGTCCCATTTCTATTATGAGACGAAGATATTTATTATTATAAACATGTTGTGTGTGTGTGTATTTACATTCTGGAACGAAGTTGGTATAAAAGGAAATATTGTAATGAAAGATTTCAAACGGAATACATATTTTGAGCTTCTTTGAATTGATATTGATTTTATTTTACATTAAACTAAAAAATTTAATGTAGCCCTTAAGAAAACCTAATATTTTTAGAAAACAAAATCTAAAACAGTAGTTAAAGTTATTCCTGTTAAATTCTACTATCTCGAAAATGGAGGGGCTCGCTAAGTAACTTTTTCGGCGTTTTGACGTCACAGGCGAAATACCTTACTCTCGGGGTTTTGCAATTCGATTAAATGAGCTTCTCGTTCATTTGGCCGTATCCGGTGTTTGGCATTCTCCCTCAAATGAACATCATGAAAAAACCTTCTTCGTAGTTTTCAACACAAGCATCATCTGTGATTCAAAATTTTTACTACAAATTTCCGTTGTTCTAGGTTAGGTAGGGTAATATGAAACGTAAAGTCAGTTGATTGGAGTTATTAATTTAATATTATTATTATGAATTTCCGCTAATCTAGCTTAAGTGAAAATCCTGTAAAACACAAAGTCAGGTGTTTGAAGATATTACATTACAGAAACTGACAAGAAATTATTTTGCCAGTAATTCATATGACAGAGAATGTCTAATATGGCCAAACAACGAAGAAGCTCATTGGAGTGAAATTCCAAATGCTGACACCGCAATACGCCGGAAGTAACACTTGAGGATAAGGTATTTCGCCAGAAACGGCTAAACACTGAAAATCAGAATGGATGATAATGTATTCCACCTGGAACAGTAAAACACCAGGAATGGGAAAAGGAAGAATGGGTACAAGCACCAAAGTCTTCAGCACAGCTTATAATCTATTTAGGGTTTAATTTTATTTATTTATAATGAAAACATTTTTTAACCATTGAAGTTTAAATGAAGAAAACCTATTATAAATACTGAATTTTGAAGGGATAAAGTGATAATAGATAATAATAACATGGTTATTGATCGATTGCAACCATATTTAAAAATGTATTTTTAATAATCTATTTCTGACCTTTGGGTTAACAATCTAAAAAATCCTGTTAGATATAAGAAGACTTATAATTTTTTGATATTAAAAAAAAATCATATTTATTTTCAATTTCAAAATTATGATTTCTAATTATTTCTTTGCAGACTTTTGGCTCACAATTTGGATAAATTTAGTAGACATAAAAAATCTTAGAATATTTTTTTTTTGTAAGACGACTGTATTTAAAATTCGACGGGAATTTTTTGGGCACCAAATATCGTCAAAATCGACTTGGTACCTTTATAGGAAATACGGTTACAAACACAGATGCAAAACAATCAATATCTGTAACTATTACTCTAACTTTAACTACTGGTTTAAATGTTGCTTTCAAAAATTAAAGGGTTTCCTTCTGAGCTACATAAAAACTTTATATTTAAAATTTCATAATTTTATCTTCGATACTATTTGCTGTAAAGCGATCACAGACACACAGGCACACGTACACACAGATGCACAGGCACATATACACAAATGGAAGTCATCTCGAAAATAGTCAATATTAATTTAGGGAGATTCAAATATTATATTTCCTTTTAGAATTCGTCCAAGAAAGTAACAATATTACCAGAAAATATAAAAAACAATTCTTTGATTGTGCGGGCAAGAAAATTCAGCGTAGGGCACTGCAGATTTTTGGATTACAAATCGAATAGAAATTCCATTATATATATAATTTAAATACTTAAATATGCATAGCCCTAATAATATTGTTTTTGCTAGCTGCGGCGTTATCGCAAACATTTGTTTAGTTAGGTTAGGATCTAAAGTTAATTTGAAACAGTGCAATGTGTATGGTTTTATTTCTATTTGTGTTTCGCCAAACGTAACGTTGTGTTGATGGTAATAAATTTAGATTTTAATCCTGGCCACAGCTGAACAAGGATAACTAATGCATGCATACATACATATATATATATATATACATTGGTCTATCTCTATTGTGATCGTGTATATATGATACTAATCTATATATTCTGCGGCCTGCGTATCGTATATATAGTATATGTATATACTCCGGTCTAACGAAGCCAATAAAGCAAAACAGGAACCCCGACTTTCCAGGACACGTGGATGTTTTTTACTTTACGTTTTTCGTTACGGTATAACGTTTACCTATTATTTTAGTCTTTTGTGTTCTTCTTGACGTCATTAAAATGTTGGAATTATGTAAGCTTTATAAGTTTTTTGTTATTATTATAAAGTATATTTCTACGTTATACAAGAATTTAATTTAATTTTTAAAAGCGTTTTTAGGGTGTATAATATCATCGATGTATAAGTTACGGTTGATATAATAAATCCGGTTTGTATTGATAATAACCGGCCATTATTAATAATATCCCCGTTTTTTGTTAAAAATAAATAATTAAATCTAATATATATATATATATATATATATATATATATATATATATATATATATATATATATATATATATATATATATATATATATATATATATATATATTGCAGGTACTTATTAATAAATACTTGAGTAGTTTGGTACATTTGATAATAAACATTTTTTGCATTATTTCCTAACTATTATGAACTAATTTAACCTAGCGGAAAACGGGGCGTGAATTATGAATAATTACCGGTCAATATGATAATTTTCAGTAAATGGTGCATATTTCTAAAAGTAATTGCAAGAAAGTTTTATAAGAATTATTTTTCTCTAATTCGTGTCGTTTACGAGATATGCATAAAAGTTGCAAGAGCAAACCATTACTTCTGGTTTAGATATTGTTTTCAAAATACGAGTTTCTTTTTCGGGTTCTATACAAGTTTTAAGATGCTACACCGTATAATGTCTCTTTCTTTGTCTAGTAACGGTAAATATCTATTAATTTCTGACATATTAAGCTTTAAACTATATCTAAAATATGGAATATGTTTTTACAGTGAAATTTTATGGTTGTAGCTGATAAATAGTTCTTTTTTGGAATTTACCATTTTAAAACTACAATAATAAGATTTCGAAATAATAAAATTTGCCATATCGTAAATATTGTATGGGTCTGCACGGCACGTTTTACGAAATTATTTATATAAATCCTAATACCTGAGATATTAATAGATATTTATCGTTGCTAAACAGAGAACGACATATAAACAGGTGTAACCTCTTAAGTTTAAATATTCATAATTTTACCGCGCTCGTAGAAACAGACACACATAAATATAGACAGACAGGCATTTTACGAAAAATAGTCAGATTCGATTCAGGGATGGTTTAAACGCGTTGTTGCTAATATTGGACATGGTTGTGCAACGAAATGTTAATATATTTGGTCATAAAGCAATTTTCTATATTGTTATATAATAATCCACTTCCGTCGGAGAGTTTGGTAAATGGTTGGCTTATTTACTTTTGCCAACTTTTTATTCACGTACTGTACAATATAGAAAATACAGCTGTATGTATCTGAAACGCTTTATTCGTATGTTGTATCCATAGTTACTATATTTACCAAAATATTTTATAATAATCGCAGTCATCGAATGTCAAAATTTGCAACTAAATTAAACAATTTTTTCCGCACGCATTCCATACAACAGAACCGTAATGTGCACATAACCTATATGTATATATAGATATATATATATATATATATATATATATATATATATATATATATATATATATATATATATATATATATATATATATATATATCTATATATACATATAGGTTATGTGCACATTACGGTTCTGTTGTATGGAATGCGTGCGGAACCTAGCATACGGAATTTTGAAATTCGATATTACGGAACCGTATACGGTTCCGTAAACACTTCCTGTATGATAACCGTCGCTAAAATGATTGTATAATAATGAAGGAATCATATTTAGAATTGGAATTTGAAGAAAAATTTCTTAATAATTTTGATATTATATTAACCAAGAATTTTCGTGAACACGAAGAATATTAAGACTATAAGATGGCTGAAAATACATGCATCAATATGTAGGTTAGTTTTTCAAGTAGTAAATCGCTTTGAGTTTGAGTAGTAGTAGAGCATATAGACATCCGGGTGGGTAGGCATGGTATCCGTACACCAGCTGGAGAGAGCTTGGAGTTGGTGTTGGTGTGCGAGTAACACCGCCCGGCCGGGTACGGGTACGGCTCTATTGATTGCCGCAACCGACCAGCAGCACCAGCGCTATATACCGCCTGCCGCTCTGCTCTGCTCTGCTTTTGCCTCTGCCTGTGAGCCCTATATTCCGGTGAACTCTGACATTTCAAGCGGCGAACCCGCTCCGGCGAGAACTCACTGGGCTAGCTGATGCAAACTGCGTGTGTTGGCGGTACCTCATCGCTCCAATCGGCTCGGGCCGGCTACGGTGACGTACTTTTCTTTGTTTTGTTCAACCGATTCGTTCAATCTCACAGAGAACCGGTGCTCTAACAGCAATTGCAAAGTGTAATAACATGCTTCGCAAAAACGAAGAGGTTATGGTAACACTTCAAAACTGTATTCAAAATGGAAAGGAATTATATTATGGAGAAAATACGTCCGGTGAAATCAGTTTAAACGTTATTATTAGCTCCCCTTGAGTCCCCTTTTAGAAGATCAAGATTGAACCACTACTTTGTCCGTCTGCTTATAGGGGGGATGTAACAATACTTAAAGCCAGCGATATTTCATGTTTGATCTATAAATATATTTGAACTGATTATATTTTGGGGATAAACGCACAGTTGTTGTTTTTGCAGTACCTCTAAAATGGCTGCAATTACAAAAATATCTGTTTTGGGTCAGCACGAACATTTCTAATAATAATAAGATAACATGACTTACTATGACTTTTTGAGGAAATATTTTAAACAAAGGTTGTTTCGAATGCATATTTGTAAAAAAAATTGACAAGTTAGTTGACCTGTTTTACTTATGTAAATATATGTATGTTCATAATTAAAATTAACTATCAAAAGTTGAATTTCACAGAAAAGTTTTAATTTTTTCTCTCCCATCAGTCATTTTCATCTGCTGCATTTCGTGCAAAACAACTAATGAAAACTGGGAAATAAATATAAAAACATTTTACATTTAAATACTACATGCACATTAAACTTTTATCGCAATAAATACGTAATTTTGACCGTTATATCGGGGTCCGTAATGAAAACCTCCAACGAACTGTGAAAATTTTTGCGTAACTCTTTATAAATATATCTTAGGTAAAACCGCCCAAATATCGCTGTTCTGCGCTTTGTAATTTAAACCGAACACACACAGACACACACACACACACACACACATAGATGAACACACATGGACAGGCATCAATGAGAAAATAATCAAATCGTACTTTGGGAACCTCGTAACAGTTATATCCATTAAAATTAGCTAGCGATTTTTTCATGATTATATAATTCAAAAGAATGTAAAAATAGTTAGATTCAAAATATACGATATTTCAGAATTTGTTTTCTCAAAAAGTGTATCATAAGTTTTACATTTATCACATTTTCTCCAACTCCAACTATTTCCGAGATATTGAAAAAGTAGCAAGGGTAAACTGCTACTTCCTGTAAAGATATTGTTTTCAAAAATAGGAGGAACACATCTAGGCCATTTATAAGTCTTAAGTTTTATAATTTTACCTTAAACAGTTTTGGCTCAAGAGCGCTCACAGACACACACACATCCAGACGTGATCTCGAAAATAATAAGATTCGTTTGCGGGATGATTAAAATGTGTATTTCCGTAAAAATCTCGATTTCAAAAATTTTCATTCGTCCAAAAAAGTAAAAATTTGAAAATTATAGCGCAATTTTCATAGCGACCACATATATGTCTTTTATCAGTTTGTATAAGAATAAATTTATAAAAAAAAAACTGATAAAATTTAGCAGGAATGCGGACATGTCACCTGTGTGCTCTAATATTGCGAGAAATAAACTGATATAGTATGGTATTCCGTTGTAAAGTAGTATATGCCAGTCGAGTCTGCTTATTCATTGTAATTCGTAGGAGGAATAGATGAATAAAGTACGCCCGCCCACAAGCCGTGCTGTGCGCGCTCCCTACGTCACTGCACTCGATGCTGCAGTCCTCCAGGTCACTAGGAATGCCCCGGGATTTGCTCGTCCCGTGCTCGTCGCGCCAAGGTCGTGTCCGACTTTGTTTTGGTTCATACACGTGTACAGTATGAACAGCACTGCACTGCACTGCCACACGATAAATGCGCCGACAGCATTTTACAATACTTACAATTCTTCTTTCTTCTACATGGACGGAAGCATCAATTAATGCAATCATCATCTCTAGTGTCAAATTATAATTAATCGCCGATTTGATAATTATATTTCTTCGAAAGATTATTTTACTACATTTACAATTCTTGTCAAATGGTTAACTGTCATGCGAAATAACTAAGATATACAAATATATTTCTGTATCTGCTCGTCGTACGATAGTACAAGGCAACTATAGTGTTTGGTTGTGTGTCTGTAAAATTCTCGGACCAAAAAATGTCCTTAATAAAAAGTTCTTGTCACCTATTACTCAAAAATGGATGCTTCTCGCTTGCTAGGTCGTTCGGTCGACCTGAGTTTGTAACTGCACCTAGTAAATTATATGGGTACCCAAAAAGTACCCGTTGCATTTTAAATCTAATCGATTTTATACATCCTTAGATGATTTTTGAAAATAACAAGTTTTAAGATATTTTATGTTTCTTACTTTACAGTGTGTGTTACAAATGCTATAATATAATAATTAAAAATTATATTTTAAATAATCTTTAAATATTTCTAATTATTTAAATAAATGTTGAAAATATTATAAGACTTTTCATATCAATAAAGATTTTTCAGATTGTGAATCCAAAGGCCAGAAAAATATAATTATTTTTACATTTAAAATATTATAACGTTAGCGCAAACACATACGCTGAGTTTTCGCATGATTGCAACAATGAATTCTGTATTCTAAGTTAGTCAGTTAATTTTCATCATTGTTTTACATCATTTTATCTCTTGAGAAATCAGTGATTATAAATAGGGTTTCTTCCTAAATAATACATAATTCTTTTTAATCTACCAATTAGATTATGCGGCGAGCTGAAGGCATTGATGCCTGTATCTATGCTTGTAATTGCTCATTATTTGATTATTATGTTTAATATAATTAATTGAGTAAAAAATTCGACTGGAATACTATATTCAATGTGTTAATTAAATTATTGCGCTCGACGTTTCGACAGTACCATAATCTTCGTCAAAAGTATAATAGGATATTAAAGAATCTTGTATACTCCTGCAGAAGATAATATTTTGACGAATGGTCGAGCGTTATAATTAATTAAGTCCTGATTTTATCCACACAATGAAAATAATTATCTATAACTCTTATATGAAATTTTGTGATAAATAACACAGAAATAATTGCAATATATATATACAAGGTTGTATTGGCTTATAAGTTAAACCAAAATTGTACTCATATAATTATACAAGAATCACCTTTGTACTCTAACCTGTATATATTTCTATTGTAAATAATAAAAAATATGAGATTATTAATATTTAATAAATAAGCACATAAGCCCATTAGGAATACATTATCGTTGAATTATACAAGAATGTGGATATATCACCTTTCTGCTCTAATTAATATTTATTATTTCATATGAAAAAATATATATGTGAAGAACATAAAAATACTACAGCGAGCTAAAAATATCACCCCAATCCAGCAATTTATAATTAATTAATTTACTGTATATTTTATCTTATTTCTTTTGCTTTTATTTTCGCAATTTCCTAATTGAATATTCATGTTTCGAATATTTTATTTCGCATTTAATTAACTGCCCTGGTAACCCCTAAGAGTACCCCAGTTCTACGTCCTTGACCCGTCATCAACAGGAATGAGATTTAATGTATTAATTAATGATCTTAACACATTTCCATAAATTTGTAGGTTTGATAATTCCGTAATTAATATCTAGAATAATCTTATTTCAACATCAGTGTGTGGACCATAAGATACATTTTAGATCTAGATCAGCTTCGAGTTAATGTTAATATCAGCATAAACTTCATTACGTGAACTGAATTTACAACATTCGCATTTCGCGACGTAATCTTATATTGTAGTTATTAAATCAGTAAAACGACGTTAGATATTTCGGTAAAATATTTTTCAATTTCTCAAATATATCTCTCCAATTTCATTAGGTGCCTACTTCATAATCTGTTCCGTAAAAACCAGTTACTTTGAGATACGTTTATAGGGGCAAACGTGCCACATAAAATATTAATAAATAAATAACATTACGCTGCCATTTAATTGTAGATCGAATTATTTTAATGGAACTGGAATAATAGTCAATAATGTCAGCTTGGTGGAATGTGTTTCTAAAAATGACAAAACTATACCATATCATGGTTGCATAAAATAAAGATTTATAAGAATGTTGTGAATAGTTATTACGTTGCTCAAGAATTATTTTCGAATTCTTTAAATCACCATACCGACATTATCACAATATATGTTAGCGTGTCGTTCAATGTAAATGCATTCTGAATAGCGTAGAGGGGGTTTGCAACCCTACAAAATACCCTATTACCCCATAAAAATGACGTAAATAATAGCGTAACTTGATTTATGAAACACCGCACATAAGAAAAGTGCTCTCTCTTTTTGTTTTCAAGTAATTCAACCAATATGTTTTCATGAATACTCCAACCGTATTAGTACCTATTAACAGAAGAAAAAAATTTGGGGTGACCCTCACTCGCATTTCTTATACTTTGATTTCACTATCTATATATATATATATATATATATATATATATATATATATATATATATATATATATATATGTATTTATAAATTTTAAAAATATTTAAACATAAGTGGTTAGAAAATGTAATCCATTTAATTTCCAAAATTGAATGTTTTCTTGCCATGTTAATACCAATCTGAAATTCAATCATATTTAATGTGAGCGTACTACAGACACACACTTATACAGACGTCATTGAGGAAATAGCCTAAAAGGATAATTCCATTAAAATGTTTAGGTTTATTATTTTTGGGTTCCCAATACTTTATCTTAAACCTAACGTATAAGAAAGTAATAATATGCACAGCACCAGAAATAGAAATGAAAAAGAACTGGCTGGATTAAAAAGAAAATATGTGATGTGCTAAAGATGTTGTCATTTATATTTATTTGTTTCCCCCAAAATATTCATCTGACTAAAATGGTTTCCTTGTGTCTGTTTCACGCAAAAATGTTACATGCTGTAGCAGAAATTGTGATAAATGTACATAGGGATATAAATAAATTCATTTTTCACTGACACCTGTCAAATATATTTCATATATCTTATATGATCGTTATCGATTATTTTTTAAATGTATCCTAAAGTACCTTAGCTCCAAGGAAAATTGTAGAACCGGCGATTTATTTTCTTGGAGAATGTCAAAAGGGAAGTATTGTAATCATAGCCAATTACGAAATTCAAAGATATATTTTATATCTACAATATTTTCTCATATTGGTAACCCAAAGGCCATAAAAAATTATTAAATAATATAATTTTAAAATATGTAATAAATGTCTTGCTTTATATTATTATTATTATACAAAGTCATCTATAAAAAATTGTAAGATTTTTTATATCTATAACATATTTTCAAATTGTTAACTGATAGGCCATAATAATTAAATATAATTATATTTAAATTTAAAAAGCGCGGTTCAGGAGAATGGAGTTGGCTGCTCGCATCGCGAGCTGAACGCATAAGTTGCACCTAAGCTTGTTTATTTTTATAACAAAAATACAATACTTATCTTGTTAGAGTAGTAAAATGTTAAAAGTGAAAAGCATACATGTTATTTATTATAAATTAAAATATGTTTACAAGCATGCTCGACAAATGTTTGTTAAATAAATAAATAACAACAAAAATTAGCAACTGTGATGGTTAAGTAATTGAAACATGATCATGTTATATATGCATGCGTCCTTCGCACAGTGTTTATTTAAGTTCGAAACTAAGGTTAGCTTGTTATATTTGTATCTTGTCAGTAGGGCAGTGCTTGTCTAAACATACAACTCAACTAATAATACTAACTATATAATTATTAAACAATAGTCATACACACACATGCACACGCACACCCACACATCCACACACTTGCACATGCCGAAATAAACATTCAAGGTCGTGGAAAATATTGTTTTGTATAATAGAAACAATTAGATTTGACCTCATAGAACATAGCGTGACTTGGCGTATACCGTATAGTATATGCATGTATGGGTGTATATAAGCCTGTTTCATTTATTATTTCATATGCACACAAATTATCAGCAATGTCAATAATTCCGTATAGTTTCATTTCATTTATATACGTTTACGTCAACAAAATTATTTACATTCATTTTAATGCAAAATTATTTGCATTCAGGTTAATGCATTTTATGAGTTGACGACATTGGCATATTTCCAAATATAACATGCTTAGGTACAGGCACCAATGCCTTCAGCTCGCCTTATAAGGAATAAATGCGATACGAGCAGTGGACTCCGCGCATGCGTATAATATTGTAAATTTTAAAATAATTGTTTTTAAATAATATGGCCTTTGCCTTCACAATATATAAATAAAAAGTCTTACAATTTTTCGTAGATTTTTCAATATAGTCAGAAAAAATGTGCATATTTAAATATTCTAAATTATTATTTTCAATATTATTTTACGGCCTTTGCGTTACCAATATGAAGAAATGTTGTAGATATAAAATATCTCAGAATTTCTGGCCAAATTTATGGGCATTTTCATTTTTTATAATAATTTAAGGGGGCTCTAAATTATGGAACCCTATTACTTCGGCAGTATACGGGCGGTAATATTTATATAGCTAGCGGATTCAAATGGGGTACCAAAAAATATTTGTAGCAAATTTAGTTTAAATTCGGTACCTTTAGAGGAGTAGAGGGCACAAGTTTGGTTATATAAGCGACCGAGCGACGACAAACATCCAAGTATATGAGTTATATATCTGGATTCAGTATGTCTTATTTACGTTGCATTTGCATGTAGCTTAATAAATCGGATCATCTGCGCACACAAAATGGACTCAATTGGACTGCTTGTTTTGGTTATATATATATATATATATATATATATATATATATATATATATATATATATATATGTATATATATATATATATATATATATATATATATATATATATATATATATATATCTCTGGATTCAGGGTGTCGAGACAAACACTTTTTCTTTAAGGAATTTTTTGATACGAGAATGCTACAGACACATGACCGAATGCTTTAACTCTTCTATACTTCATACGGTGAGCTAAATACTTAGAAATACAGGCAACTCTCTGTTTATGTACGAGTTCCGTTTCAAGATTTTGTTCGTTACACGTTTCGTTCGTTATGCGTATGTTGTATTACCTTTTGTATACGTTAAAAGCAATTTAAAAAAATTAAAGCCATGTACACAATTTTTATTGGCTAGATAAGTATTATTTACCAAGAACAGTTAATTTTAATTATCATATTATACATAATGATTGTTTGATAATTATTGTAATAAATACATTTTTACTTTCTTGGGAGAAGTGTAATAAGAAGTATTGTATCTTTAAAATGTTCAAATTCGAAATATTAACGAAAATACACATTTTGACTATCCCTGAATCAAATTTGATTATTTTCGAAATGATATCTATTCCTACATTTGAAAATAATATCTTAACTGGAAGCTTTTTACATTACATTACAAAAAATAAGTCTAACAAAAGTTAAATATTTTATAATTTCAAACAACATTTGTTTGAAAAATTATTTTGAAAAATGTACCAATTACTGAGAAATTGCCATTGAAATTGGTTATTTTATATTTACGTTTCCTTAGTTACAGTACATATTGATTTTATTTCACAAGAATCGTAGGTAGAATTTAAAACAAAATATGGCTCCATTATAAATACAGATATTAAAACAAATTCTAAAATAGAG
Source organism: Leistus spinibarbis (assembly GCA_933228885.1). Taxonomy (NCBI): domain Eukaryota; kingdom Metazoa; phylum Arthropoda; class Insecta; order Coleoptera; family Carabidae; genus Leistus; species Leistus spinibarbis. The sequence goes on from OW121793.1 coordinate 5,387,008, forward strand.
TTATGAAATAAAGATGATTGATAAAACTATAATAAATAATTATCATCACGCTTTTCTCCAATTCTGTTGCGCGTTAAAGGATAGCCGCAGGTCCTAAGCCTAGCAATTTTGTAGTAGAAGGGACCCAAAATATACTTACGCTTGAGACTTCAATTGATTTAATACGTAACTGCTACTATCAGCAAAAAAATAATCATCATTAGGATTTTCCCCAATTAAGGGAGTAGCAAGGTTCGGTACTTTGATATTAATATTACAGCAACGACTGTAGGAAGATACTTTTTGATAATCATGTTGAAAATACGATATATTTCCCGGAATATAATCAATTAATCAATAAATTTTTAATAAATCTACCATAGCCTGACCAAATCAATTTGTTGCGGGCACGTAGTTTGATTTTGAAATTTTTATAGCTCCCCCTCGTCCAATAAAGTTAAATCTATTGTTCTACTGAAAATAAAAATAAACCACCTAGTATTTTTGTCATTCGTTTCGAAATGACAGTAATGTTTATTGAATTACCAGTCCAATTCGGCACTGGGCTACTGTTGTATGTTATTGAAACGCGTAATAGCCTTTTAATGACAATGTAAAATGTCATTTCACGTTGAAAATGAGGTTATGAATGTCAAACGAATTTTCACCGAAATACGGAAAAGAAACTTGTACTTATATAACAATCGATAGAGCACGAAAGATATAAATGAGTTTTAAATATATGGTTGTTTCGGTACATTAATAATAATAAAATATATATATTAAGCGTATCGTCTACTATGTTAATTTAGAAACAAAAATCTGAAGTGGCCTTCACTCGACTTTATTATACTTGGTTATTTTTTGGATGACACTATTTAAACAAAAGTTGTGCGAAATATTAAGAGCTTTCATTATGAATATAACTATTTTTGACATAAATGCAGCCGTTCTAGTGATATTGGAGATAGAACAAAGTATGAATAGAGTAAACATGCACTTCCGATTAGAATATTATTTTCAAAAATAGGAGTTGCAAATCTAGACCATATACAAGTCTTAAGTTTGAAGTTTCACAATTTTACGTTTGACAGCTGCGACTCTAGAGCGTTATACACAGACAAACACACACACACCTACACACAGACGTCATTAGGGATCACCAAAAAAATCGAACCCGAGATTTCAATGGATATACACGTTTTGAGCTTCCCTAAATCGAATGTGACTATTTTCGTAGTGACGTTTGAGTGTGTTTCTGTCGGTCTGTCTGTGGGTGAACGATCTAGGGCCAATACTGTCGAACGTAAAACTATGAAACTTCAAACTTAAGACTTGTATATGGTTTAGTTGTGCACCTTCTATTTTTAAATAGAATATTCAAACCGGCAGTGCATCTTTACTCCATGCATTTTTTGTTCTATCTCCAATATCACTAGAACGGCTACACTTACGGCAAAAATAGTTTTGTTTATAATGAAAGATATTAATATTTTGCACAACTTTTGTTTGAAAAGAAAAGTTTCTTCATGAAATGTACCAGCTACGAGAAAATTGCTACTGAAAATCATAAGTATCTTGTTTACGTTGTCATGGATTCGAATGTAACTTAATTAATCAGATCATCTGCGCCTGTCAATATTTCGACAAGAAAACAAAATAGACTGAATTAGATAAATGACATTTCAGAATATTTCAGTTACGAGAAAATTGCTACTGAAAATCATAAGTATCTTGTTTACGTTGTCATGGATTCGAATGTAACTTAATTAATCAGATCATCTGCGCCTGTCAATAATTCGACAAGAAAACAAAATAGACTGAATTAGATAAATGACATTTCAGAATATTTCTGTAGAGTATTGGTTAGTTTTGATAGCTAGTACTTCAAAACCATTACAAATTTGTATTGGTATGATTTTCCACCCATTCATTTATATAAGGTAAGTTTCATATTGTTACTGTTAGATTATTATTTCCTAGTATTATATTTTTATAATATTTGATAACATAATAAATAATAAGATAATTGGTACAATTTCAGTGTATTACTGTGAAATATTAGTGTTTTTTATATATATATATATATATATATATATATATATATATATATATATATATATATATATATATATATATATATATATATATATATAATGAAAACTACGTAACGGAAAGTCCTGCGTTGGCCACAACCCATTTTTAAATTAGTGTCGTATTCGAGATGTGTAAAAAAATTATACGAGTAATTAAGCACTTCCGTTTGAAATATATCTTAAATTCAAAACATCATATTATATATCATATCATTAAACGATATTGGCTGTAGTGTTCACAGACAAACACACAGATACACAGAAACGTACACACACAGATATCATTGAGAATATGATAACATGGATTCAGGGTGTTCACAATACTTTCTTAAATACAAAACGTATAAGAAAGTAAAGAAAATTATGAATAAAAAATGGGTTGTGGCCAACGCGGGACTTTCTTTTACGTAGTTTTCATCAACATTTATTGATTATAAAAATATATTATTAAGAAATAATAATCCAACAGAAACAATATGAAAACCAAGCTTACCTTAAATAAATGAATGCGTAGAAAATTATACCAATACCAATTTGTAATGGTTTTGAAGTACTAACTATCAAAACTAACCAATTATATCTACAGAAATATTCTGAAATGTCATTTATCTAATTCAGACCATTTTGTTTTCTTGTCGAAATATTGACAGGCGCAGATGATCCGATTAATTAAGCTACATTCGAATCCATGACAACGTAAACAAGATTCTTAAAATTTTCGGTAGCGGTTTTCTCGTAAATGGTACATTTATTGAAGAAACTTTTCAAACAAAAGTTGTGCGAAATATTAATATCTTTCATTATGAACATAACTATTTTTGCCATAAGTGCAGCCGTTCTAGTGATATTGGGGATAGAACAAAAAATGCATAGAGTAAACATGCACTGCCGGTTTGAATATTCTTTTCAAAAATAGGAGGTGCACAACTAGACCATATACAAGTCTTAAGTTTGAAATCTCATAATTTTACGTTGGACCGTTTCGGCTCTAGAGCGTTCACATACACACACACGCACACACACACACACACACACACTCACACACACACAGACGTCACTCCGAAAATAGTCACATTCGATTCAGAGAAGCTCAAAACGTGTATATCCGTTGAAATCTCGAGTTCGATTTTTTTGGTGATCCCTATACTTACTTATTACTCTGTAAAAGAAAGTAAAAAATGGTTCTTAAAATTTTAACCACCAAATTCTTATAGCGGAAGCTGTAGGCATTGATGGTTGTGCTGTTCCTAGCTTTCACTGTTATAACGAAACGATAAATTTGTGGCGGGGATTCTATATAAGTGATATTCTCACAATAAAATGCTCATTATTGTAATATTTGAGTCCATGGTTGGGCAATATGACCGGACATGTTTGGTAAGACGTATTAAATGCACGATCACCTGGTAATATGCACCTATATTCACGTGCAATCTAAAATATGATAATTTGAACATAGTTAAACAAAACATGTCGTGCAAAATTTAAAATATAATAATTGCCTGATAAGAATTTTCAAGTTGATAACAGAATAATGAGGTTTCCAAAAAATGTTATCATTTATGGAAAATTTCGGATGAACCAAATACGAAAATGAGAACTAGTGTAATTTTGATATATTGTGATCTATTTGCAAAACTAGAATATCTTCCACTTACATACATATATATATAATTGTATGATTTAACAGCGCTGGCAGGTGAATTCAAGTTTTTGCTTTCAAAACTAGCAGTCTTTGGGCTTTGTGCCAACATTCGTTGTCGAAATTGTTGGCGCCTAATAATTTTCCACTGACTACAACTGAACTAATGGCGTTTCGTTTTAGCTTATGTTATGTACTGTACTCTAACTGTATTGATAAAATATCCATTTAACTCATTATTTACTATTTGACGTCACCGTACACATGTTTATATAAAATAATGAAACTTTAGTTAAACTTGCGTTATGTACTGTACAGTCAGGTAGAGTTGATAACATATCAATTCTACTCATTATTTACAGGTTATTTGACGTCACTGTGCATGTTGTTAAATATGATAATAAAATACTAGTAAACCACCGAAAGTGAGTTTTTAGCTCGCCATACGAAGAAGCTACGACTAACATCCAAGTATATGAGTTATATATATATATATATATATATATATATATATATATATATATATATATATATATATATATATATTGGATTCAGGGCGACGAAACAAACACTTTTTGTTACTGTTTTTTTTATCAGAGAATGCTACAGACACACGACCGAATGCATTAGCTTCTTCGGTACTGCGACCTAAAAAATACTATTTATATCTAAAACATTTTTTCAAATTGTTAACCAAAAGGCCATTATAATTAAAAATCGCTGCTCGCATCGCATATCTTACCTATATGGTAGTGATGCAATGTTTCGTTACTTTTGAGTACTTGTTACTACTCGTTACTAATAGGTAGAGTACTTACTTTGTATTCGTTACAAGTATTCGTTCACTTGAGTGGCACTAAATGAGTACTCGGACTATTCGGATACTATTGCGAACCGCGTATTGATAATTGAACCGAGTAACGATTAGTTTCGTCTTTCCTAGACTTTTACTTTTGTCGGTATTTTGCTCTAGCTTCAAAAATCTGCTGTTAATATGTCGTATTCAAAGTGTTTTTTTTTTAATATTAAAAAACAAGTCAATAAGAATTTCTTTTCATATTTTATAACATTCAAAAACATAATAATAAGATAATACAAAATACAAAAGAAAAACAAATCGATTACGCCTATCTGAAAGGTACAATTATACGAAAAACCTTTTTATTCAAAAGTTGCTAGAAACTTCAATATCTTCAACATTTAAAAGAAACACGTTTTCTCTAACTCATGCCGCTTTTGAAATATTGAAGAAGTCGTAATTTTAACTTCAATGGTTTTCGCTCTAGACTCTAGAGCGTTCATACACAGACACGTATACCAAACACACAGTAACAGAGATAGTAAGAGAGAGACTTCCCGGGAAAAATAGTCAAAACGTGTATTTCCGTTAATAGCTCGAGTTCGTACTTTTTCATGCCTTCATACATTCGTATGAGAAAGTATAATTAAACACAATTAATTTATCGGTTTTAATAACTTATCTAGCCTATTATGTTATTTTGCATAATTTACATATTAAACAGTCGATTGATACCATAATCAATATTGTACGTAGTTCGTTCATATCTCAAGCAACAATTTCAGAAAAATGTAATCACCATGCTAATTTCCTATCTATAACATGAATATGTTTAAATATCTGAATTATTTTAAAATATGCAGACACTGACGATCGCTAAAGTTCATCGAATGCGTAGTACATTTATAGATTTAAAAGTAAAGATGGACATAGTATATTTCGATATCTATGTCGTATTTTTAAGATGAACCATGCTTCGCCATTATTTATACTGGAGCATCTTGTAGCAAATATTTCTTCAACGTTAGACGAAACAACTTCCAGTGCAAACCAGTAGCTTCCAAACTGTTACTACATATATTTCTTACAACTGCAATAAGCCTATTTCTGTATTTGTTTATATGAAACTGGTTTGGAAAGCCCGGTATAACATATTACCATTCGAGCAACGAATTTTAACTTTTTTCGTACGAAACGGTCTGTTTTTTTTTGTACCATGTTTTGCTGTCATACAAAAGTTTATAACTCCTACATATATACTGACATACATTTTTATTAAAAATATAGTAATAACGTAGTACAAATATAAAATGTCGGTTATGTTTTCAAAAGCAGAAGAGTATATTTCACATTGAATACTGTAACATAAATTAAATGGTGTATAGTATACAAAAGCACGAAGAGTATAAACTTAATTTTAATATTCTCAAAAAAGTTCAAGACATCCACTTAAAATGCTGGAAGCGAGTAAAAGTTCTGGAAGAATTTTCCAGATGAAATCCTTCGAACGTGAAACGTGATCCATTTTTTATTCTACTTAAATATCATTTCATTTTTAAGTCTTTTGTACCTACCGCAAATTAATAGAGTATTCGCAGAATTTCATTAGATATTACAACCTTTTAAAAAGAGAGGAAGAATGTAATTCAATTTTATTTCAATTCGTGGTATCAAATTAGATTTTCAACCAAGACAGAATTAGGTCAACTATGGATAAAAATATTTTTGATACTAAATACTATCTGATACAAATAAAAATCTCAACTTTCTTCTACTTAGTTTTCACTATTTATTACTTTATTCTGGTTTAAATTCATGTTACGATTACCATGTTAAAATATCAATATATGTGGTTAACTAGAGAAACGTTAAGGGGTTACATGGGTTTTAAAAATAAAAATAAAATACTATTTTTCGTTTTTTTTTTTTTCACAAAATGAATAAATATGGTTTATTCTAAGTTGTGGCATATAAAAGTAAATCATTTGAACAAATTATAAAAAGAAAATTCATAAGAAATAAATTAACAGCTGGTTTACGGAAATCGATGTTTTTTACCGTAGGCAGAATAACTCGTGATATAATTATCTGAATTTTTCATGTTAGTAGATGCATATTTCAATAAATGATATATTTTTCGAAAGAACTATTCATATATAAGTTACTAAAAAATGTAATATCTTTTCTAAAATTCGTATCTTTTTGTATATCACAACTGTAAACACTCCGGTTGAAATATTATATTCAAAAATAGGAGGTTTTCTTCTCAGGGATATACAAATATACAAACACACACAGACATTTTGGGAAATTAATCAAAATGGATTCAGGCATATTTCCAATAAAATTAATTTGTTTGATTATAAAAAAAAATTCTTTTGTGCATAACGTATAAGATAGTATAAAAGGTTATAATATATATAAAACACCTAGGTTCCATCTTGTTTATAATGTTTTTGGCGTGACCTTGAGTATATATATATAAAAGAGAGAAGCTAAATCAAAGCAGAGAGAACGAGGCAATATTAATATTTAAAACACACAAGCTTGGGTTCTGACGTCATTTCACACACAAACATGCTCGTTCACTTTGTAGAGAAAAAGAGAGGGGATAGTTGGTTTGAAAAGCTGCCGCTAGAGGCACGAATGATGGTGATGATAATGTAAATCGATGGTGAACAATTTCTCTGCGCAGTGGCTTGTCCACGCTCAGAATCACAACTCTTCGTTATAACACACAGTTATGGTTATGCTCTAACTCAATTCCACATTAAATTTGCCGGAGATTTGTATGTCGAACCAGTCCGAAACTAGCCGAATGTGTTTGTTCGTTGGAGGCTCCATACGCATGCGCTGACCTCTGACGCAATCGCAAAATTGGTATTGAATTAGACCAAGAAATTAGCGGAACTGGGTCGTCTAAACAACTCATATCTGAGGAGCCCTCAACAAAACTACGATATTTTCATTAAATATTCAATTTATCTACTAGTTGTTTAATATAAAACCAAAATTGTTAAAAATAAAATACGAAAGAAACTATAGCCCAATGTTGTTCTATCGGAACTTTTCTTCCCTTTCTGTTCCACTCAAGTTGCCTTACTGTATCTGAAAACCCAATAGGAATAGAAAGCGGGTTTTCTCATAATTGCACTGTTTATCCAAAAATAATTTTTATTTAAATGGGGTAAAGGGATCATGAAAAACTCGACTGCAAAATATTAATGGATATAATAGTTTTGCCTAAGTCCAATTTGACTATTTTCCCAATGATATATGTATGAGTGTGTCCGTGTTAGTCCTATTACTTACTGAAATTAAGCGCAGAACAGCGATATTTCAAATTTGGGCCTAAAACTAATTCCACGTGGCACATTTGCGCTGAAACACATACGTTCCACGTTATCGCCGTTACATGTATTGATTCGTTGTTCTGAAAATCAATAATCTTGCGAACAATATACAGTCAATTAAAACTTTCCATATAAAATAAAAATAAATTGCTTACATTTGAAAATAACTCATTATATTTTGGGCATACTCATGCAGTTGGAAGGGGGCTCTTGCTCTTGTCGTATTTTAAATTTAAGTCTCTCTAAAATGGCTGCACTTTCAGAAAATTAAGTACATTTGAATAATTTTTATTTGAAAAGTTTAGGTAATAACGTAGACATACTAAGAGGGCATCATGTTTAAAAGAAGGCGCTCCTTATTCGTGTGTAAAGTGGAACCAAGTATGTTATAACCTTAGCAGCAGGAGCAGCTTCTGCTGGCGCTGGCGGATCTCTGCCTGTGCGTGGCGTAGTGTTTTGTCGCAATATCTCTGGTTCGGGTGGTTGCTGGCGCTGGCTCTGGCTCTGGCCCGCACAACACACAGTCGAATGCGCCTCTCTGTGTCATCGTGTGACCTAATTTCCACGCGCCACCCAGATCTGTGTTGGCCAACTTTTCGATTCCCGTTCTCTCCCTTACTCTGACAGCATCATATGGCCTGGATTCGCGGGATAATTTGTGGCAACCATTCCAGCAATTGGGGCTCGTGCAAATTGATACTAGAGAACAGTGCTGGATAAAAGGTGTACGGATTTTTTTTTGCGGTCAAGTACGGTTTCAATTAGCACCAAACTGTATCGGGTGTGTGTATCCTATATGTATAAAAAGGGAGAATAGAAGTCTTATCAATTTTGATACTCAAACATATTCGTTCGTTCCACTTTTGTTTTTGCTATGAAATTAATACATTATCTAAACATAATTTCAATAGTATTGATTATTATGCGTATAGACAAACATAGGTAAAGGCAATAATGCCTTCAGCTCATTGTATAATATATTAGATGGATGTTTTGATGCTGATTTTTGAGGACAATAAAAACAAAGAAAGCAATTGTTATTAATTTATTGCAACAATACCTAATATTAGTCCTTTTCATTCGAACACTCAAATCAACAAAAAAATCTAGTCTGGTCGTAAAACCAAATTTGTAGCCACTACTCCATGAAATGTAAATCCAATGGCATATATACTTCCGGAGTTATGGGTCCCCTAAATTTAGGCCCCAACTTAATATTGCTCTTAGAAAAATATTCCTTAAATTACAATAGTCCCTTTTGTAAAATTATACATTTCCTAAATTATGTACAAGAGCATATTCTCAAAATATATTCGTATATGCATAATCCAATCATTTTGCATTTTCTATTCGCGTTTTCGTTACATTTATTCATTTTCTGTGCCACGAACCTTGTGTAAAATACAGGCCAAGTAAAACCCTTATTTCCTTGCGATTGTCATTCATAATTAACCGTTTAATAACCAAAAGAACACAGCTAAATTTACGATAACAAGCTAAAGGTAATGGAGTATTCATAATACAGCCCTATTATATTTTCTGTAGGCCTTGGTGGTGGTTAGAGGCATACCCAATAACTAATTCATACTGACAGTGATTAGTTTCAGGTTTATGCTGACAGGACGAAAAGGTTTTAAGGTCAAGGATCCTTGAAGACGCGTCGACGGGCATTTGTGCCGTGTTTATAGGGATTATGCTGTATTGATTTTACCCGAGAAACCGAGTTTTTTTTCAGTAGGTAGACCCAGAATAGTTTTATGTAGGTTTTGGAACAGTTCAACCTTTACATTAAATATTTAGATTTGTATTCATTTATAATCAAACTGAACATAAATGCGTAAAATCTACTAATTACTGTGAATGTATACACGCCTATTGTCTATTATTGTAATTTGGTATAAATACGGGTTTACCAACGAGTTGCGGTTCAAGACGTTGCTAGATATACGTTTTGTTCGTTATGTTTATTTCGCATTTGTATACATCAGTAGACATTTTCAAGGATTAACAAAAGAGCTAAAGCATTCGGTCGTGCATCTGTACCATTCTCGGATTGAAAATGTCCTTAACAAAAAATGGTTGTCTCGTCGACCTGAATAAAAAAAAAAATATAACTCATATACTTGTATGTTAGTTATCGTTCGCTGGTAAGACCAAATTTGTGCCTTCTACTCCTCTTCCGGAGCTTTAGGGCCCCAAATTTCGAAGCCCCCTTAATACTGGCATTAGAAAAATAATTAAAACCTCTAACAAATCTAAGATATTTTATATCTACAAGATTTCTATATATAGGTAACCTAAAGACTATAAAGAAATATTGAAAATTATTATTTCACATTTTAAAATATGCAATAATTTTCTATTTAATATTTCAAAGAATTGTAAGACCTTTTATATCAAAAACATTTTTTTAAATTTTGAATCCAAAGGTTACAATAATTAAAAACAATTCATTTTTAATTTAAACTGTAATGCGCAAGCGCGGAGTGAAAGGTGGTTGCCTGCTGCTCGCACCGCATATATAACTTAATAAGGCGAGCTGAAGGCATAGGTGCCTGTACCTAAGCACGTTTTAATTTTATAATTATGTTGACTATGCATTTTTCATTTCGTTCTTAAAGAAAATCTATACCTATTGTGACTTATTGCTTTTTATCATTGTATCTCTTCAAAAATATGTAGTTTTAATTAGGTTTTCTTTTTTAGAAACATCAGTGGTTAAAAAAATATCTCTACATAAGTTTTTTTTAAATCCAAACAGTAGAATATATGGCAAGCTGAAGCATTGGTGCTTAAGTTTGTTATTTAATACATATTTTCCCTAGTCAATTTTAACTCCGGAAACAAGAAAAAGTTTTAGATTTAAGATGCGACGGGAATTAATTGGGCACTCACGCTATATGTATATATAATTTAGTGCAAATTGGTCCAGTACCTTCAGAGGAGATACGGGTACAAAATATATTTATGTGAATAATATAAATATATTATACAATTTAGTATATTATACAAAGTTCAATAATACCAAAGAGTAATCATAATTCCGTAGAAGAAATAAAATTTTATTAGTGTTTACCTATATGTAGCAAAAGTTTGAACATATCGTTGTTATAAAACTATATTATAAGATTGTTAACTTTAATGTAAAATAAAAATGTTCAGAGTTTCCGAAACTAAAACTATTAAATTACAATCTCAATCCATTGCTACCAGTTGAATGATTTTTAGAAAATCTTTAAATCCATACACATACAAGGAATTTTTTTTTTCCCCTATTAATAATTCGAATTGAATGTTTCTAGGGAGATCAAATTCAAAAATGCACATAAATGTGCTAATGGTTTAATAGTAGTCGTAATCGGCTGTTGTCCATATCCATAGTAACTCGATGTTACGGAATTTATCAATTTGTCAATAGTAGAAATCAATTATGTATGCCATAATTTAATTTGAAAATAGAAACAAAATTACAAACTTAATAACTAAATGAACCATATCACTAAAAACCAATAGTATTTAACATAATTTCATAATACCAATTCACTTTGTAGACTTTTTAGTCGCATTACTAAATAAAACATGATTTAACAAGTCAACGAAGCATGGCCTGCGTGATGAAATCCTAAAGAAGTGCGAACCGAACCACCAACCACAACAAACCAAACCAAACCAGGAAATAACATTCTCCCAATAATCAATAATCACCCAATGAATATCCATCAGGGGGAACCACTAGTGAAATCGCGAAAATTAAAAATAACATACATGCGATGATAAAGAAAACCAGGAATAGGGGGAAAACTGATAATAACATATGGTCGGAAATTGAAGGAATTTCTTTTTTAAACGCAAAATAAATATCGTAGGTGGCTTTTAAATGTGCTACACTTATTTTTAGGTTGTGTAATACTTGGACCAAGGTTTACCTGACAAATGAATTCAAGCCAATAAAATTTGGACGAACAATGTTATGATTTTGAAAACTATTGGTTACACGTTGCATATTTATTTACGAAAAAATTCTCTTAAAATAACTAACCGAGAGGTTATTTATTTACTTCACATATTCAAAAACAATACTTCTGGAGTTATATAGTTCTACAAAATAAGTCCCACTCAATTTTAGATTATAGAAAATATTTGAACATATCAAAAAATGTGTAAATGAATAAAACTTATGTATAACCACTGAATTTTGAAGAGATAAGTTATAAAAGACAATCATTATATTTTTATTGATTTAATGCAACAATTGCCTATTTTATAATGTAATCGCTACAATATTTTAAATTTCAAAATTATTATTACTTTTTTATACGCGAGTCTTGTAATAATGAAATTTTCGAACTCGAGATTTCATCGGAAATAACCTTTTTGAATCGAATGTGACTATTTTCGGAATGACGTCTATGTGTGTTTGTCTTCGTGTCTGTGAACGCTCTAGAGCCAAAACAGTCGAACGGAAAATTGTGAAACATCAAACTTAAGACTTGTATATAGTCTAGATGTACACCACTTATTTTTGAAAATAATATTCAAAGCGGACGTGCATGTTTACAATATATATTATATTTTTCTTTCACCAATATCATTTGAACGGCTACACTTACGACAAAAATAGTTATGTTCATAATTAAAGATATTAATATTTTGCAATACTTTTGTTTGAAAAGTTTCTTCAAAAAATTTACCAGTTACGAGAAAATTGCTACGGAAAATCTTAAATTTCTAATTCGTTACCATTGATATGCATATATGGGGATTATATTTAATATATCGTATGAGCTACGCCTCACAATGTTTGACATCGGTTAATACCAATAAATCGACCGGAAAAATAAATTAAAGCTAATTCAGAATACCAGTAATGCATATGATCTTGAAATATTGGTCGTGCACGTGTATATTCTAGTTTATCGTAGATTTGACAATGTTCATTTTATACTCAGAATTAAACTATTCTAAAGTTGTTACGAAAGTAATTTATGTCGGTAAATAACTATGAGTATATTATAAATAACTTTATCATTTAAACAATAAATCAATAACTTTCAAACAGTATTTATTTATTACCTATTTGTGTATGTGTCTAATCAACTAATAAAATTCTTAGCAGTAATACCTTTTCAGAATAGTCAACAAATACATTTTTTGATAAAATGCCAACTTATAAATCAAAGAATTTCCGTATGGATGAACTGTGTTTCGTTTTTTGCGTAATAAAATATTAAAAAATGTTGGCACACATATTTTTTGAATATTTTAGATACGCTATTTGTAAAAATGTATTGGTTTAAAATTAAACTTTTTACGAAACACATTTCTAAATGAATTGTACCACAAGTTAGCGAATGTTTATAAAATTATTGTTTCTTTTTAACCACCATTTGCAGATTATTATATAAATATAAAATCGCATAATCATTTATCCAATTCGCAAATATATAAGGTGAAAGCACTAGTAAACGAACACGCACCAGTGAACGAGCTACCACAACCTCTCCAAATATTATTTAGTTTTGATTATTAGATATATAAATAAATTATTCAACATACTTTAGTAACCTCACTCAAAATAACTAGTTTAATTTTGACATTTTTATAAATAACCAGAAGGAAGGAGGGGAAGTATCTATCACAATGAATAGATTAATTTGATATTAATAAATAACTAATCTTTTCATACTTGATAATAAATGATGTTTACCAGTTACAAAATCTTTACCTAAATAATCCGATTATAGATTATACAGTAGACGGAATGAATTAATCGATATCAGAAATGAATCGATAATTATAGATTTATTTATTAGTAAGAACAGTCCTATCCAGGATATATTGGTATATTAATATAGTTGAAGATATTAATTCATTGGTACGATTACCTTAGTTAAATTCATAGTCAACCCTTAGCACTTAAATTACATGTTATGTTTCATAATAATTACTCAGCAAAACTAAATTTTAGGGTTGTCGTTTAAATAGGAGGTAGGGCACTAACAGGTTAATAGAGTTATTTAGAAAGATTTGTTCTGGTTCACAAAATAATTCTAACTATTTTATATAAAGAAAATTAAATAATTATTTATTTACATTTTATGAAATATGTGCGTGATCATTTTAATATAATGCAAATTAAATTTTAATTTATGTTGCATTGAATGTTTGAGAACTACTGTTCTATTGTTGTTCAGAGTGTCACGCGGCACGTGACCGTATAACCTACGTATGCAAGTACAGTCAGGTGAAACTGTTTTGTCAAACTTAAAATTAACTTATTCTGTCTTAATTCAATTCTCATTTCCTAACCAACTTGCAATATTAATATATAGGTTCTTAGATTCAAGTTTTCTTTAGTTAATAATACTGTTAAAACGAAACTAGATTTTAAAATTTATATATAATTTATTTGGTTGGCCATTTATAAAAAAATATTAAAGATATTAACAACTGCTCTTTGAAAAGTTTTTTTCAAAAAGAATACCATTAGTAAGTAAACAGCATTTGAACCATTTTCAGATTTACAGTAGTCAGAATCAGAAAACCATTAACGATAGATAAGATATGTGTTCAAATTAGTTTCCATAGCTACCAAATATTTTTTGTGAATTTGTTTCAATGTTTACAATAAAGGCTCGTGCTAGCAATAACAGAAGTATTAATTAGCATTGTGAAACGAGCCCAAATATTCACAAGAATTATATCCAAGACTGTACTTTTAGTTACACACGCAAACATTCAAATACATAACCATAGAATTCACATTGGTGACCTTGTCCTTATGTTATATAGGAATGTCTATGTTGAACATAGTGGCGCGTGGCTCGCCTGAAATTTTCCAGTTAGCGACGAGGGGTGGAGGTCCGAGTAGGGTTGATGTTTCGTTGTTTCATGCGTAGATACGTCGACAAGCTCTTCCCGTGAGAGATAAACAAACACCCTTGTATGTATATACACTTTGTTGTTGCAGAGAAATTTTGTTAAATAAGAGTCTTGTCACCATTATTCATCCGGTTTATGTGTGCTTTTATTATTTAGTGCTGAAATTATTTTCAACATGTTTATTTGCTTGTTAAATTTTAAGGAGTGTTCTGCACAAGTTGTATTAAATACGAATTTAACAAACCAGTTACTTTAAGTAAATATAATGTAACTGACATCTTGGACATTTTAATAAACACTTTAAATATTTTCTGTAGGAAGCACAAACTTTTCTTATTACACTGATTTAAAAAAGACTGGACTTTCTTGTCCTATCACGTTCTGAATTTATAATAATACTTTATTTTGCTTTAAATTCATCCCACGATTGTTATATGAAACAAAATCAAAATGTATTGTGACTAGGGAAACGTAAATATATAATTCAAAGTCTTGTAATCATGAAAATTTTCGAACTCGAGGTTTCAACGGATAGACACGTTTGACCTTCCCTGAATCGAATGTGACTATTTTCAGAATGACGTCTGTGTGTCTGTCTGTCTCTCTCTGTGTGTGTGTGTGTGTGTCTTTCAACACTCTAGAGCCGAAACTATCAAATGTAAAATTG
Organism: Leistus spinibarbis; assembly: GCA_933228885.1. Taxonomy (NCBI): domain Eukaryota; kingdom Metazoa; phylum Arthropoda; class Insecta; order Coleoptera; family Carabidae; genus Leistus; species Leistus spinibarbis. The sequence continues at coordinate 5,402,426 of OW121793.1, forward strand.
TGAAACTTCAAACTTAAGACTATGGTTTTGATGTGCACCTCCTATTTTTGATAAGAATATTCTAACCGGAAGTGCATGTTTACTCTTTTCAAATTCTCTCCAATATCACTAGAACGGCTGCATTTATGACAAAAATAGTTATGTTCATAATGAAAGATATTGTTATTTCGAACAACTTTTGTTTTAATAGTTCCTTTAAAAAATGTACCAGTTACGAGAAAACCGCTATGAAAAATCCATATATTCTTATTTACATTGTCATGGAAATACATATGTAAGAATTTTTCTTAGTTTTCGTATTACATATGCTTGAAAAAAAATCACAAATAAATAAAATATAAATAATGTATGTTATATTGCGCTGTTTAACACAAATAGATCGGCTGAATAGGTGAATTTTAAAGAATCAACATTTATGTTTCATATTGAAGAAACAATATTTGATAACATAATAATTTCAGAGTATTACTGTGGAGTATTGGTATTTTTTGAAAGTTGGTTTGGAATATATATTTCTAAAGAAAATTACGTAAAAGAAAGTTCTGTGTTGGCCACAATCGATTTTTTTCTTAAGTGATATGTTTTTAACAAATTTTGATAGAAATTTGAATATCTTCAATTTTTATAAGATTCACTTTTCCTCTAACTCGTGCTGTTATTGGTTCAGGTATAATTATCAAAAATAGAATAGTTGACTATTCCTAAAAAAAATTGATACCATATATAGTAAGATTTAGACTGTATCTAACCTAATAGCACATTTTCATTGATGCAATCTTACGTTGTTATCTATTTTTTTTTTTTTGTTTTTATGTACAAAAACTGTATCATTTGTATGAAAAATAGCAATTGAAATTCATATAGGCGAGAATGTGTTATATGTATATCTACATATTTTCATATTTTGGTTCTCATAGCTATCCAGCAAACATTTTCTTTAATGTAACTTCCCTGAGATGTCCCAGAAATGTAATACTCACATATTAAGTCACTGCAACATCACATATATGTCGCAAGAATGAAGAAGAAGATGTAGTGAACTTGTGTCAATTTCTATAAGAAAATCTTGTGCTGGCCGGAATTGATATTTCTGAAAGAGCAACCATTTTGTATATACTATAACTATGACTAGAGTAGGAGTCCTCTTGTAACTGTGCAATTGAGGGCCCGGATTCTATAACCGGACTTACGCTCGAACGGCGGCCGAACGTATGTCGGGACCGAGGGAAAAAGTTGAATTTCAAAAGGTGGTCAAAACGTTTCGAAAAAAATATGACATTGTAAAGCATAAAATTCCACAATTTGTCATGATTTTAAAATTTTTATTCGATACTCCAAACAATAGTAATAAATAAAAACAAACTTTTTGAGAGCGCGATTTTTCGATTGAAATCGCGTGTTTTTTAAAACTAAAATCGCGATAGCTCGGACAAATGTAAACGAAATCCGTTTTTTCTTCGAGAAACCGAAAGAGGACACTTCAGCGATGCGAAATATGTATAAAAACTAAATAGCAATCACAAAATTGTTAGTGAAAATTAAATGGGAAGATAAAAGCGTTTTAATTCACGCTTTTTTTACTTTCACTCCAAAAAGTGTGCGGCGAAAGTTGTCGCCGAACATACTTCCAGCGGGAAAGTTGTTCGGTATGGTATGGAGATTATTTTGACAAAGTTTAGGGTTAAAATATTGATAACTCTAAAAGTTATGAGCATTTGTTTATGAATGCGGCCGGCGCGGGCGGTCGCGCCGCGCGCCGGCAGTCTCGCCTAGTCGTCTTAGATGTTTGTTTTGTTTGTTGTCCTTGTTTCAATATTTTGTTCTTTCTTAATAAACAAATTGGAAATTATTTACAATAGTTGTTGTGTATTTTTTACAGAATTAGTAGTTAAAAACATCATTACTCAACAATTTTTTTGATTTGTTGACTAATGTAAATATAGACGAAAGAACACCCAGGGTGAATACGCCGCGTATACACCCTAATTCATTATATAACAATAACGAGAACAAAAGTCATTATTTCCAACAATGACTCTCAAGGTGAGACGCCGCTCCGCGCTAGGCGAGACTGCCGGCGCGCGGCGCGACCGCCCGCGCCGGCCGCATTCATAAACAAATGCTCATAACTTTTAGAGTTATCAATATTTTAACCCTAAACTTTGTCAAAATAATCTCCATACCATACCGAACAACTTTCCCGCTGGAAGTATGTTCGGCGACAACTTTCGCCGCACACTTTTTGGAGTGAAAGTAAAAAAAGCGTGAATTAAAACGCTTTTATCTTCCCATTTAATTTTCACTAACAATTTTGTGATTGCTATTTAGTTTTTATACATATTTCGCATCGCTGAAGTGTCCTCTTTCGGTTTCTCGAAGAAAAAACGGATTTCGTTTACATTTGTCCGAGCTATCGCGATTTTAGTTTTAAAAAACACGCGATTTCAATCGAAAAATCGCGCTCTCAAAAAGTTTGTTTTTATTTATTACTATTGTTTGGAGTATCGAATAAAAATTTTAAAAACATGACAAATTGTGGAATTTTATGCTTTACAATGTCATATTTTTTTCGAAACGTTTTGACCACCTTTTGAAATTCAATTTTTTCCCTCGGTCCCGACATACGTTCGGCCGCCGTTCGAGCGTAAGTCCGGTTATAGAATCCGGGCCCTCAATTATACCCGAAATGTAATTTCGCTGCGCTTAGTAATTTTTAAGTACTCCGACCCACAGTCACCGACACACAGTATCACAAACAAACAGAATACTGGTATTATGAAACATGTTTCTGAATAATCGATTTCCTTCATTACGGTATATATGAGTGTTTAGTTCAATTATTTTACGAGTCTCTCGTGGCGTTGTACTGGAAATTACTTGAAAACAATTTTTACATCAAACAAAAGCATAATTAAAAGTTGATTCACTTTTCTTTATTACCTTTTAATTTGTTGTCACAATAGTAAATAAAAACACAAGTGTATAATAAAGTTTTACTTGTAATTAGTTGTATATGAAAACAGTAGGGCACGTGCATAGAACCAAAATAATATCGATAAACGTGACATTATTATAACAGGTATACAGACGACAACCACAGTATCCGCAAATTAGTGACGAAGGTTGTTGATAGAATTTAGCATGGCAGATGGAAGAGAAGCGCATGGGAACAAGGAAATATCACACAATATCGGGGACGGTTTAGATATTACGGGGCCCTAAGATACAATATATAAAGGAAATTTCAGCATTTTCATGCTTTTACGATACATAGCTGCACAAGATCAGATGCATCAAAGTTTCTAGTTTCCCATATGGCGAGTTAATAATTAATCTCAGTTGTAAATAACAAGAAATCATTTTTATAGCCATGATTGAATGATCAACCCAGTTGTGGTGGGATTAACCCTTTGTGGCCCGTATATTTTTTCCCATGATATGAACACGTGGTTCCATAAAAAGCACACTGATTCGCCCGTAAAAAAAAACAATTGTTTGTGGTCTCTAGGTGGAACCACTGGTTAAGCAAAAAGGGGATGAAATAAAAACGTATTATATCCACAACTTTCAACCTTTTTCTTTTTCCCAGAAACAAATTTGTATAACCAATGATTTTTGAAGTGACAATCCCTGAAAATAATTGGTAGACCTAAATCAATTCAAGACTCAACATTGAAAGCAAATTTGCACTATCTTATACGTAATTAATTAAAAAAGTATTAGACCTCGAAATTTTAATGGAAATATTCGTTTTTAGGGTCCCAGAATCAATCAATTTTCTCAATGACGTCTATATGTGTGTGCCTCTGTGTGTGTTTTTATGTATATGAGTGTATGTTTGTATGTGTGTCGGTGTGCGTGCAAATGCAACATGATACGAATTTTCGTACAAACATTTCTTAATTCCGAGAATGTTACAGACACACATCCAAACACTAAAGCTCTTTGTACTGTACGATGAGCTACAAAATGTGTTTTTTATCACAAGTACTTATGTTTCAACACGTGTCCACATTAATATAAAATTTATTTTATGTTTACCTCTTTAAAAATTTTTCTTTTTGCATGATAAACACAAATAAAGCTTCTCATAAAACCAACATAGGTACATGCACCTATGCCTTAAGCTCGTCGTATAAAAATATATGATATTCGCACCAGACTAGCCGTTGGCACACAGGCAGGCATATAATATTTTAAATATAAACATATTTTTTATGGCCAATGGGTACAATCTGAAAAAATATTAAAGACATCAAAAGTCTTATTATTATTCTTTTTAGAATTATTGCAAAAATGCATCATTTTTATTTTTAATAATATGAAAAAATGTTGTTGATTTATTTAGGTATTTAATTTTATTTTAACGACAGTATTATGGGGGTTTTCGTTTTGGAGCAGTATAACTCCGGAAGTATAAAGGCGAATTTAAACTGCGAGAGGATTCAAATTGAATAGCTAATAATATGTTAGCCTAATGTTAAACCCAGTTCTGTCTAATATGCACATTTTTCAAACCATATAATTAGAAGTAATGAAAATAACAAGTGAATAATTATTGAAATTTGTATCATATTTGCAAGTCGTTTTCGGAGTTCTATTTCATCCGGGCCTGGGCCTCGTAACAAAACGGTTCGACCGTGACTATAATCAAATCTCATTAAATATTAAGCTAAATGATAAAAGTATACATTGTCAAGGTTGCAACAAACACACACACACACACAAGCATACATGTATGATGCAAACGTATATAAACTTATGGATTACCGTCATTGCAGCGTTAATGTCATATGGTAACAAAATGCGCTGAAATTATACATATGTATATACAATATAATCAAAGCCGAGCATACGTAGTAACTAGACATCTGAAATCTCAAATGATCTGAGGTTATCATCGAATATTTGTTGTTTTTTAAAATATTAAATGTCATAGCATTTATTTTATGCTACTTAATATAGTCCCCTTGGTACACAAAACTAATATGTTCATGCATCTAAAAAATAGTGTTTTGATATATAAAAGAAATTCAAATATACAGCATAAAGAAATTGTTGTGGCTAGGACATGACTTTATTTAAATACTGATACAAAATGTAAATACAAGCAATATAAGGTTGCTATGGAATCGTCCATTGATTTCAAATCCGCGTTTCTTACAAATGGTACACTTTTTAAGAGAACTTATCATTCGAAAATTGTTTATATCTTTAATATCGGTCATTTTGCCATTTTGGAGATACCTTTCTGTATAAGAAACTGACAACAATTTATGTCTTATACCCGTTTTCGAAAAGCTTTTCAATATTGCTTAACTGTAGATTTTTGTTTCATCAATTTTAGTTACGCTTACAACAGTATAAATTATCCCACTCAATATGCGGATAAATATTAAACACCCGTATTAATTATATGACCAGTTTGATAGAAAAGTCAGTGTTGCTATAGAAACATATGCATTAAGGTCAACCTTCAGCTGGAAGGATATTATTTAGAATACACTGTTTCGGAGATAAAATTATAAACATAATATTTGACATCTCATTTGAATCCGCTCACAGCTAAAGTGCAATCACCCGTATAATTCTCGAAATTCCCAAAATTTGGAGCCCCCATTAATATTATTCTTAGAAAATATTTAAACCATCCAAAAAATCTAAGATATTTTATGTATGAACGGTTTCTTTGGTTCCCTGTAATATTGCTCTTAGAAAAATATTTTAAAAATTAAAATAAAATATACTAAAATATTTTTAATCTACAACATTATTTCATATTGGTATCCCAAAGAAAATAAATTAATATTAAAAATAACTAATTTTGAATTTAAAACAGAATATCATGATTAAATCTAAATAATTGCAAGATATTTTAATTTTTTTTTTCCAATTTTGAACCCATAGGCCATTATAATTAAAATCAATTATTTTTACATTTTAATGCCAAGCGTGGAATAGGAGGGGGAAGTTCATATCACATATATTACTTATAAGGCGAGCTGATAACATAGGTGTCTTGTATCTAATGTTGTTTTACAACGACATTTTATTATTGAAGATGTAAAATACCATATTCCAAAGAAATATCCATATGTCAATTTATAGTTACGATAATAAATTTTCGTTATTTATATAAATTTTAATAAGCCTGAGTTCAATAGATATTTACAATTGCTAGACAAAGAAAGAAATACATACAAGTCTAGCGCCTAAATTTAACATATTCCGATTAAAACAATTATTTTAATTTATGCCCAGATATGAATTTTTCCCATTGTTTGGTAACCTTTTATTTAACCTAATGTTGTTGCAAACGGGCACAAACTGAACAAATTCCCAAAACTAATGTCCCTGATTGTATTTATATAAAAATAATAGGATTATCTAAAGATTGGAGTTATTGTTTCTAAGATTGATACGGGGTTTTCCTAATCAATGTTGGTGGGATATTGCGTCACTATTTTCAAATAAGATTTATCAACAAATTAAAGTTCTCATGGTAAAATTTCTTCAGGTGATTGTGTTAATATATATTTTGTTTGTTATTATTCAAATAGTTAATGCGTAGCATTTTATGTAAATAAAGTTGGGAAATTTTCGTATTATGATTTATACATTTTTATCAAAATATTTATTACATTACTGATAAGATTTCGCTGATGAAACCGTGCTAAAGTTCACCATATTTGTGAATGATTGAATTTTTTTTTTCTTTTTTTTTTTTGTTATTATTTATATTTAATTTTACAACCAAAATACAACTATATAGCATTCGACTAATATATAACGTTTGCGCTTCATTGTAACGTTTTTATTTTCTAGGACATTCTACAAGGAAGTATTGTAATCATTGAAATTTTAAAAACTCGTTATTTGAACGAAATTACTCATTTTGGTCATCCCTGAATCGAATCTGATTATTTTCGAAATGACATCTTTGTTATGAACGCTCTAAAGCCAAAACTGTAAACGTAAACGAAAATTATCAAACTTATAACATGAGACTTGTAAATGGCCTAGATGTGCAACTTCTATTTTGAGAACAATATCTTACCCTGAAGTAACAGTTTACTCATGCTACTTTCTATATACATCGGGACAGGCATGAGAGAACAAATGATTCTTACAAAAGTTGAAGATATTAAAATTACAAGCATTTCTTTTTCTTTTTCGTTCATTTCGTTGATTTTCTTTCATAACAATCGTTGATAAAATTTAACATAAAATAAAGCATTATTATAAACACAGATAATGTAAGAACAAGATGGTTGAGTGATGGCCATTCCAGTTTTTTTTTAAAGCATTACTACAAGAAACGCAATAAGCAATGACGCATATACCCACCCCTTGCGAAAGCTTGGTTCAACATATTAAGTCAGTAGAACAACAAAATGAAGAATTGTTAAAAATAACATCAAAGCATTACGTTAAAAATAAAATATATTCTATTTGAAGTAACTCCCTATTGACACACAATACTTTGAACATTATTTATTTATACATCGAAGAAATGATTGAAATGCTCGTCTAAATTGGTTTTACATAAATGTTGATTTCATATAATATTACATTATTTGCAATCACTATCTTTTTCCAACCACCACCCCTCTGCCCCACATTCACCTCTTGTATTATGTCAATGAATGTGTATATTGATTTTAAATTCACGATGTCCGGCATCAAAAAACGGAACCCCCTAAATGCGGCCCTCATATATATTTTAAATATATCAAAAAAATATTATTAAGAATTTTGATAAAAATAAAGTCTCATTGAACACAAATACTATAAAAATATATAAAAATTCATAATTAGAAATATTTTTAAAACAATATGTTTTCATTGTTGGATTATGATTTTTTTCTATTAAAATAATTTATCTGGAGTGGCCTGCACTTGACTTTCATTTACGCTGTTTTCACTAAATATATATATATATATATATATATATATATATATATATATATATATATATATATATATATATATATATATATATATAACCAAAACCATCTGTCAAACTTACCAATATTCTACAGAAATATCATTGTCATTTATCTAATTGAGTCTATTTTGTTTTCCTGTCACAATATTGACAGGCGCAGATGATCCGATTTATTATGCTACATGCGAATCCATGGCAACGTAACCAAGATATTTATAATATTTCATAGCATTTTTCTCGCAGCTGGTACATTTTTTGAAGAAACTTTTCAAACAAAAGATGTGCAAAATATGAACATAACTATATTTGCCATAAGTGCAGCCGTTCTAGTGATATTGGCGATAGAACAAATACATAGAGTAAACATACACTTCTGGTTTGAATATTCACTTCAAAAATAAGAGATTCACATCAAGACAATATGCAAGTCTTAAGTTTGAAGATACACAATTTTACGTTCGACAGTTTTGGTTCTAGAGCGTTCACAGACACAGACAGACAGACGTCATTCCGAAAATAGTCACAATCGATTCAGGGAAGGACATGTATATCCGTTGAAATCTTGAGTTCGAAATTTTTCATGATTACAAGACTTACTTATTACTTTGTAAATTAAAGTAAGAAACTGTGGTTATAAAAATATGTTCTTAAATATTTTCTTCACTGATTATAAACTGGCCATACGGTAAGCTGAAGGTATTGTTGCTTGCACCTATGCATGTTTTTTATATTGATTATAGTGACAATTCAAAAATAAAATTTGTTTTGTTCTTGCTGACTCAAGAAAATTACAATCTGTATATGTAACCGGATGTACCTATCTCTTGTAAATACCGAAATATTATTTATATAATTATGATTAATTATTTATCGTGTCTTGCAGTATTATTATCGTGATTACAACTGTATTTTTATTATCAAGTAATCAGAAACATTCGATGTAGAATTTTATTGATTGTAATTAAATGCGAAATTTATTAAATTACTATGCGATGATTATATTATATATTTTATATACATATATATACAAATCATAGTGTATTATTATATATCATGAATGTCTAGTGCAAAAATATGTTTTAATAAAAGCATGAAGCAAATGTCATTTTGCTTCTATTTCATCAATAGGTATATTGTTACATCTATATCATAGATCGCCGGTATTTGCATGCAAATACATTATCTGTCAACAATTTTAATGAAATGCTGCATTCATGTCATCGCTAAACCAAATTTTATTATCTTTAACTTTTGTAAGGTTCACATATTTTTTAATTCATGTCCTATTCAATATGTGCAAAAGAATTACACGGGTAAACAAGCACATCCGGTTGAAATATCTTTTTAGAAAATAGTTATTTTCCCGGGACAAACAAATCTAAAATTCAAAACATCATATTTTTATGTTCAAATGTATAGACTGTAGAACGTTCTCGGACATAGGACACACAGAAACACTGACGTCATTGAGAAAATACTCCAGATATTTCCATAAAAATGTCAATGTTGTTCTTGTTGTGATCACAATATATTTCTTATTATCTACATTATGTTATAAGAAAGTAAACACATTAACCTACCCTAATTCTACTTTAAATTTATAAACTTGATAAATAATTAATTAGTCAGTTGCAACAAGCACACTCAAGCATGGTTTAAATAAGCGAATGTATATTAACGTTGATTAAATAATATAATACAGAACTGTATTATATTCTGATAACCATCGCCAAGTTGTTGACGTATTCATCCGTCAAGAATTAACTAGTGGTAATAGTAAACTTTTGACAGATGAGTGAGTCAACACCTGATTAGTCCATGGTTATCGGAACTCGCGGTGTACGCTATACGATTTAAGAATCAAACAAATTTTAACTTTGTTGTAATAATCAAGAACTTTAATATCACTTTAAGTAAAGTTGGGCACCTGCGAAGTTGTATACAAGTGGTGCGCTTAAAATAAGAAAATTTAAAAATAGAAAAATGAAATAAGTACTTATATATTTAGGAGAAATTTTAATTATCGTAATTAATTTCATTCATAATCTTAGCACTGTGCGGTACCTACATGAGTTTTGAGAAGAGTCAGCTGAAAAGTATGTTGTGTATGACTAAAAATATGACATATGTGGGTATAAGAAAGTTTTTAAAATTAGTTTTGTTAAGCGGTGCCAAATCACCCGACGAGAGCCGTAACGACCGACCGACAGTAGAAAGAATGTTGTTTTCGCATCTATATCCAAACAGATTTTTTAGCCTTATTTATGAAAAACATAACAACATAAAATGTTACTATTGTAAAAAGTGAACATTTTTCAAAGTGTGTGACTGACTCTAAAGAGGTGTTTCAACAAAATAATTAATGGAGAAATATGTTTTTAATTGACACAATTAGAACACAAAACTGTCATGTACATAACTATATACAAAGAACGCTTTATTATTCAAATTTATTTTGTTTTAGTGCATACAGTGAAAAATGCTTTTAAATTGTACTAATGCAGATGCCAACTTTGTGCTGGAAGTGGTTGGGTACGTGTAGTATAGATATGGTAATTTTTGGAATATGTTAGATCACAACGGTGACAATTACACAGATTTTTAAAATATGTTTTATTATCTAACTGAATTGCACATAGTGATAATTGTTTTAAAATTTACGTACAATAACTAACAAAAAAGATAGTAGACGTCACTTTTTTGCTCCAAGTAGTGTGAATTTTTCATATTTGCAACATGTTGGATTCGAGTACAAAATTTCATAATTTTTTAAAATATACGATTTGTTTAAAGCAATTGTTTTAGAGAAATTCGCGATTACAATAGTTCGTGTAAGTAGATGTCAATTTTATGCAAAAAGAAGTCGAAATGGTCTGTTTGGATACAGGTACTAAGTGTGTTAAAAGTTAAACTATATAATGTATATAGGTTAATTTGGTCGCTCGTTCAAACAAATGTTGTAGGATAACAAATTTTTGTTCTGGCAACTTTTAAGTTATAATTTATTTCGTTGTTATTAAGTATATTTAACTAAACTAGTAATTTACTACGAGCTGTAATATCCCTGACATTATTTCTAAATGTAAACACATATGACATATGTACGCATACATTTACAAACAAAATCAGTCTAACAAGAAAAATAAATTATGAAGTAATAATATCTATGTTATAATTTTTAAGTTTACTTAAAACATTACAGAATATCTACAGAATGGCCTACTTTTAATAAGCGTACACAATATTTGGTGAATAAATACAGAAAGTTTATCTATAACATCAAGGGGATGGTTATGAAATATTTCATAAAAAGAATTATTGGAATTCTTCGTTCCAATATAGTGCAGATAAGTAAACGAAAATACAAACTACATATATAAGCGAATAAGAATAGAATAAATATGTGAGAGCTATTTTTCTCTGAATTCTACTTTTTAGCTCGTCGTACGGTAGTACAAAAGATCAATAGGATTCGGTCGTAGCCTGTAACATTCTCGGAATTGAAAAATGTTTGCACAGATATTCGTTTCACGTCTTCCTGATACCGAAAATATACATAACTCATGTACAATTCGTCTCCTTCTTAGCTCAATTTGTCACCGCACAATTTGACCCTACAATACATATCCCACGTGGAGCTGTCCAATTTTTTGGCCGCATCTCCTCTGATTTTTACCAAATTTGGTGTAAATATAATATAGTACGTACCTATTTAGTACCTTGTAAATTTTAAATTCAATAGCTTTTAAGCTTGCGGAATTACAGGAAAAACTGTACCACTAAATATTATTATTAGAAATTGTTTGTAGAATCTACAAAGAATTAGAAGTTTTTCGATGTAGTTATAATTGTTATAATATTAATATCTTTCATTACGAATATAATTATTTTTGCTATAAGTGCAGCCGTTCTAGTGATATTGGAAATAGGACAAAAATTGCATAGAGTAAAGATACATTTCTGGTTTGAATATTATTTTCAAAAATAGAAGGTGCACATCTAGAGCATATACAAGTCTTAAATTTGAAGTTTCACAATTTTACGTTCAACAATTTGGGTTCTAGAGACACACAGACGTTATTCTCAAAATAGTCACAATCGATTTAGAGTCAGTACATGTATTTTCATTGAAATCTTGAGTTCAAAATTTTTCATAATTAGAATACTTACTTATTACTGCTTATAAGAAAGTAAAAGAACAATTATTTATTTTACATTTAGCATTCAATCTACTTTATAGCAATTATCCAATAATATAATTTTTGCTGTATATATAATAAATCCAATGGCGATAGAAAAAATCTATAATTTTAAAAACTAAAATAATTAATAATACAATCGTTATCATTGGTTTTTTGAAATAATTTTATGCACACCAATCACGCTCGTGCACATATTTAGGTTATTTCTTCAAAGAAACAGGGGTTCTGAAACTGTATACATCATTGAAAAATACATTTATATAAGTAATACATTGTTTTTTTTTTTAACACAAAAGGCCAAAGTTGAACAAGTATACATATCCCGTTCAATAGGAAATAGCGTGTAGTTATTTTTTAAATTGAACAAAACTCAGCTATATACTTACCATGAAATTATAAACAAATTTTGTATGAAAATAAAAATGACGAAGGTCACACATGCAAATTTTGGTTTCATTATATAATTTGCCATTGTGAAAAATTACTCATGATAAAAATATTGCAAAATTTTAATTTGTTTAACTGACGTTAGTGAATAATAGATTTTTATTTAATGGCACATATGCAGTTTAATTATCAATATTTCTTTGCATTAATTCTCTGATAAGTAAATCACGACGTACTGATATCGCAAAACTTTGAATTGCTATTTAACTTTTTGTAAATAATAATAAATATGCTGAAGTGTCCTTAACTCGATTTTCTTATAACGTAGTTTCAATCTAAATTATATATATATATATATATATATATATATATATATATATATATATATATATATATATATATATATATATATATATACATATATATATATATATATATATACATATATATATATATATATTTATATATATACATTCAATTCAGGGAGGGTCCAAAGGTAGGAAATTAATTTTAATTTTTAATAAGCTAGGTGAACCCAAATAGACAAAAATTCCGAAAAAATAAATTAAAATAAAATCTAGATAATATCCGTAATTCTATTTACATTAACCACACACACACACACCGTCATATCCATTGACACACGTTGACACACAGACATAATCTTGTTTCTGGGACTTCAAGTATAAATTCTTTTAGTTTGTGTTGAAATGTAAATAAATCGTATACTTTCGCAGCACTTTGAAAATAAATATCAATTTTTTCCGCAACTTCCGAGCAACTCGTTTTGTTTCAAACTTTGTGCCAAGACGTTTGAATAAAAGAGCTAAGTTGTCCCAAAGTAAATCGATGTTGATATGGAAAAGAATTCAGATATTATGCGACGCATTCTAACAATTTTGTCACTTCCCATTTTTCCACTAAAACAGATATATCAATAGATAAAAATATATTTTTAAATACTTTCTTTATTCTTAGTGAATCCATATGGCAACAGAAGAAGAAGACAGTTTGAACTTATGCAAAGTTGAATACTTGAATATTTGGTGTATAATTCTTTATTAATTATTTTATTTTATTCAGGGCTATAAATATTTACCACATATTATATTTAAAGAAACTGAGTATTTGGTAAATCAATAAATAAATGTGCCAAAATTGTAAGACATTTTTATAAAAACTGATACAAATCCACATGAAATATTTGTAGGTATGGAATCTAAATAAAAATATATACCTAAGCATTCGTCAATTTCTTTTGTCACATATTCTGAATCTGACATCTGTGAATATGATTATCATCAAAATATGTAAAAATATATATGATTGTTATGTTAAGAGTTGAGAATTTCTAATGTGTCTTTCTTATAAATAGTACATTTTTTGATAAATATTTTTAAACAAAATTTATATAAGCTTAAAATCTATAAAAACTATTATTCTGTAAGTGCAATTATTTTTGAGTTACCGAAAAAACGACTAGAGTAAACGCCCTCTTCCTACTGCGCAATTTACCCAATATGTGAGCAGGTCTTCGTAAATATATCTTAAGCTTAAATACGAAATTTGATTGATCGGCGCTTAGTAGATTTTAAGAAAACACACGCGCGGTCACATTATTGTGAAAATCATACTCACAGAACCTTGAAACGGCTATATATGTACATTAAAATTTAGCTTTTGGTACGCGTAATACGCACTAACGCGTAGAGCTCGCCTTTAGGTAATATATGCGTTGCGAGCAGTGGTTTTAATTATTATGGCCTTTTGGTTCAAAATTTTAAAAAATGTTATAAATATAAAAAGTCTTACAATTTTTTGTAGAATATACCGACAAAAAAATTTAGTGCATAGTTTAAAATTCAAAATTATATTTAATAATATTTTTCGGGCTTTGGGTTAACAATATGAAAAAATCATGTAGATATAAAATATCCTAGAATTTTTAGTAGAATTTTTAAGTGTTTCAATTATTTTTATAAGGGCAGTATTAAGGGGGGCTCAAAAATTTTGGGGCCCTATAACTCGGGAAGTATACATGTGATTGGATTTAAACTGCGAGCGGATTCAAATGGAATGCCAAATAATATGTTTACTAAATTTAGAGTGAATCGCTCTGGTACCTTCAGAGGAGTAGAGGGCACAAATTTGGTCTAACGAGCGAGCGACGACTAACATCCAAGTATATAAGTTATATATTTTTTTGGATTCAGGGCGACGAAACAAACACATTTTGTTAATAAAAAAATTTGACTCGAGAATGCTACAGACACACGACGGAATGCTTTATTTTAGTAGTGAAACCAACCAAAGTACTTCACAATAATAGTTTTTGTTAAACAACTTCACACAGTATTGTTGATATGTTCTCTTCCAAAACCCAATAAAACGATTTATTTCATTCATTTTCTGGTCATTAATGTAGAAAAAGCAAACCGTTTAAACAATATGCATATCAAATATCTGAAATATCTTTGTACCATCAGTAAATTAATAACAAGCTCAAATATCACTTAAAATCAATACTTCCATCAAATCGAGTTCCATCATTGAAACGTAAGCTACAGAAGAACCACATTTGATATAAAGCTCACGTTCTATAACTATACAACATTAGCCAGCGCAAGCGAAATCAATGAATTCACAAGCAATCCAGAACCAGACCATCCATAACAAACAGCGCATTTGCTGAAACATCTGATGTTCCCATCATAGCATCCGAAAATAGAACATCAACCGCATCAAAAACTTCACGCGTCGTAATAGGGGAAGCTACACGAATGCGCGAAAATAGTTCCACAATGATTATAATGTGCGTACATGTTTTGCGGCACCGGTATGACGTCACTACGGCCGTCACAGCTATAAAACCTCGCACAGGAGCTACACCGGTGGATCGTCGATGTTGTCGGCGGGGCTAGAAGCAGGGCTGGTTTAGGTATCCTGGGGCCCCCAAAGCTAGATACCTAGCATTCACGTGCAGCACAAACAGGGTCGGCTAGACACAATAATTTGTGGGGGCTCTTTATATAAATATAATATATTATTAAATTTATTAATATAATTCGTTGTTGGCGCTTCGCTTGGACACCATAGGCACGTGTCAATTGCACCTAGAGGGTAAACCAGCATTGTGCCCAAAGCCTACATATATTATAATACGGTATTTAAGAGCAATACAAATTACAATTACGCTTTAACGACTTCAATAATAGGGCACATAGGTGACGTACTCATATTAGAATTAAATAGATTTCTTTAATGCTTAATTTAATTTGATTTTTAAAATGAAAACTTAAATATATATATATATATATATATGTATATATATATATATATATATATATATATATATATATATATATATATATATATATATATATTTAAAATGTGCGCTTATAGGTATAAGATATAGGTAATATGTCCACATAAATATAAAATACGTAAAATACTCTCTTATAGGTAATGTATAAAAGAAAATATTGTAATCACAATAAAAAATCGAATTCGAAATGTCTAAGGAAATATTTGTTTTGAGGTTCCTTGAATTCATTTTTACTATTTTCCCAATGAATGTGTGTGTGTCTGTCCGTGTATGTGTAAATATCTTGTTGAAGATTTGTATTTCCCGAGAAAGAAAATTTTAAAATAATTTAAAAGTTTATTTCACCCCAAAGTTGTTTACTCGAGGATTCGAAAAGAACACGAGTTAAAATCTTATAAAAGTTAAGGATATGAAAATATCTAACATGTTTTGTTTGTTCTTTTAACTAAAAATCTTTGAAAATAATGAAGTTACATTCACGTTTCTCTAGGTATACCACATATATTGATATTGTTTCATGGTAAAGGTAGAATAATTATTACATATATTACGTAATAGTGAATACCAAGTATAGGAAAGTCAAGTAAAGGGCACACCAGTTGTTCTCTTTTATGAAAATTTTAATTTGTTTATATGAACATATACTCAAAGAAGTATACGAGCTATAACTTTCCATTAATATATAATACTTTAGAACACAAAGGTGGTATGTCCATATTCATATATAGTACGTATTTTATGATGAATATAATATTTATGTTGCTAATAAAATAAACATATATTTAAGGATGTATGTATACTATGTTTTAAGTTACAATCGTATTCTAAAACGGCTATTCTTGGTGCACATCAATGACATGTCCAATTTCTTAAAAATACAGTTAAACTTCCATATCTCGAACTTCCGTAAATCGAATCTTATTTTTGCGGGTGATATTTGTGTTTTCTGTACATTATCACAAATATGATCATATTTCTAAAATTTTAATATTCTATATTGCCCAGTTTTCTTGGTTTGCCTTATGGAAGTTTGACTGCAAAATTTTGTATGAGAAACAAATTATTTCTCATTAAAGTAAAAAACTTTTTCGTGGTTTTGCCTCTAAGTATAATATTACTAACAATGTCTCCCAGAATATAATTTGTGGTTTGGGGGCTTCAAGTTGCAGCTTCTTCTTAGGCTAATGTAAAATCCGGCCCTGACTAGAGCGAATTTAAGATGTCGGCGAGGAAACGTGAGCGGTGCGGTAATGAGAGCACCAGGGCTCTGAGCGTGAGCGCCTCCCAAACAAAATAGTTACCAGGGCAACGGTGTGGCAATGACGTCAGGCGGTGACGTCAGCAGGACAGCGATCAGGCTCGGTATATATCCAAGGCGCAGGACGCTTGGCGTCACTTATTGTAAATGTGACGGGCTGGCAGGACGGGCACGCCACGCGAACTTCGGTGCCTCTACCTACCACAGAATTCTCACTGCTGCTGCTGCCTAGACGGTAGAACTGCTGGCGAGGCACGAGCATATACAATACGAAACGGGGATCACCGTCAAAGTGGATAGTGACAGTGACAGAGTCAGACAGTCAGTCAGTCAGTGGACACGGTCTAGTCGAGTTGTTTGGTTTTTCCATCATTTCAAACACAAAAACGTGTGCGATTGCGTTTCTCATTCAAATGTTTAAATAAATAATAATAATAATAAAAAAATACGCTCGTAAACAAGTGAAATTAAATACTAGTCGACGTTTTATATTTTTCTACTTTTATAATAATCTAACGTTGTATAGTTTTTATTTTTTTTTATTTTAATAATAATAATATTATAACATAAACAAAATACAAGAAGATTTTTCTACAAACTTCGGCTTAAACATTATTACGCTTTTTGGTAAGTAACTTATCCATTTAATTTTTTAACAAATTTTTTCAACTACATATTTATATAAATTAGGAAACAGTTATATTTGTTTATTAGTCTTAAGTTTCCATTTAACACTAATTTTTTGTAAAATTCTAATTCTATTAAATAAATTGTTACAAAAAGAAGGCAAGTAGATATTGTGGTAAAGGGTTTTTATTATTATTTTAAGTAATCAGCCACAGACTCCAAACTAATTTGTTAGATAATATTAGTTTGTATGTTTGACCAAAACAAATTCTAATACCCATTTGGTTCAATTCAATAAAAATGTTTTAGAAATCTTGCATTAGTAACAAAATATCATATACTGCTTTGATCTAGCAAAGCTTTTAATACCAGCGAAATTCACCACACAACCAGGTATTATATAATTCAATATAACAATTTTAGACTAAAGTGTACGTTGTGTAATATATGTTATATTCAGTCAAATAAACAATAATAATAGTAGGTGGAATATTCCATATGCTAATTGAAACTATACGCGTTTCATTTCAGATAAAACCAGGTACAAAAATACTATACCTGTTAGTGATAAGCAAGTGCTTTAGTTTTTATCTAAAACGCGCGATATTAGATAACCGGTTACTTCTACGAATATGTCAAGACGAGTGTTATATTAGTGTTACTTTTGAATGATATATTAATATAACACAAATATTAAAGTAACATAACAAAACTATTTGTAGATTACAACATGTTTTGGATATGTATAATTAAGCGGTGTATTGCTACAGTATATTTGAAAGATGTATATTTGGAAAGAATGTTAGCCAAAAAGACGCCCAGTAGCAAATACTTCCAATATTGTTATGTAATTCTGAACATACGATATATTACAGTATAAATTCAAGGATGTTTCGCATATTCACCTCTAAAGCTCCAATTTTAGAAAGAAGACTTCTCGACGCATCTAAAAATACTCGACACATATGTATATAAGTTATGAGTATACATACATCTAAAGGCACCATAAACAGATGTTTGCCAATCAGTCACTGGGGCAAACGTTGGCACATTTGGCAACACTAATAATGGACAATTGCATCCTGATCTGATCATCGTGCCATTGTCGTTATGACCTTGTTTCAATACGATCATTATTGAATGAAAATTAAAAACAAATCATATACAAGAGGAACTATACAATAAACAGGTCACAGAAGTAATTCAGACAATAAACATTTTTGACCAAGTGTTTGGACCAAGTAATTGAAACTAAAATGGTTGAAACAAAACAATTACTAATTAGATTACGTCGCTAGAAACCATTCTAGCCAATTTGAAGGACTAAGCATGTTTATGGTGATTTTTAGACAATTCAAAAGACCCTGTATCGTGTGATTTTCATTTTATGGTTACTCACTGTGGAATTCTATTATATCCATTACGAACATTAATAATATATTTGGAGACCCATGAATCGTGTTTGAAATTATGTCAGTCTTAATTTATTGTCCAAGTGAAGCAATTTAATTGTGGCAATCTTATAATGGTGGCTTATGTTGTGGAATTGAATGTCGCCCTTATTGGATTTGTGATTTTTTGGGGTATGTTGTTAATAAACAGCTGGTTTTCTTGTTCACAGACGTAAGTGGGGCTTAAGGAAGGGTAGTAGAATGGCGTGCCAGATAGCTACGCCCCAGAGTGAGAAAGGGTGTTGGTTGTAACTGGGGGGAGCAACAGAGAGCTGCCCCCACGCGATTGATCGATCGAATGTCGGCCATTCTAGTAGCTGCTACCCTTGTCATGCGTATTACGGGTTACGGGTGCTAGCCGAACCTTCAACCAGACCACTAGGCCTAACAAAATAACAATACATCGAAAACTGGGTCGAATAAACACATGATCGCTAATGATTGTACTTTAGAATTACACTGTTTTAATGTCTTATCTACTACGTTTTAATAGTATTTATACAAGTACCATTCCGGTTGAGTGAAGTGCGATATTAAAAAAAAAAAAACTATTATTATTTATGGGATTATCTGACTAGTCTGGGTCAATTTTGTTATATACATCTAAATATCTCCCAATATTTATTTTCCCTTTTATTGGATTGATATCTACTTCGAAGAAATAGCAGCTTGGTTATTATTGAGAAATAATTGAGTTCTCTGGACATTATAATGTTGATTTTGTCTTCTAGTTCTGGGGGTTTATTAATGTTACTTTTTGTATTATTAGATTATATTACTACGAGGAAATTGCTGCTTGATTCAACGCGGTTTAATTGTAATAATAAGCAAACTGTGTTTTCTAATGTCAAAAGTCAATATTGTTCTTTGGATCTGGAAGATATCCAATATTTATTTATTTTAACTAAACTATGCGACCTTTCTTACCACTTCTAAATGTGGTGAACGAGTGAAAATATACTTATTTAGATTCTCAATTTATTTTCACTAATTACCTACGTGTTTACTTTCAAACCCGAAATTTTCCAAATTTCAGTAGAATGGAATACACTCCTTAATATTTCTGTTTCTAAATTTAGAATCTATATACATTATAATTTTTAGCTCGCCGTACGTAGTACCGAAGAGGCTAAAGCATTCGGTCGTGTGTCTGTAGCATTCTCGGATCAAAAAATTTCATTAAGAAAAAGTGTTCGTCTCGTCGCCCTGATTCCGAAAATGTATATAACTTATATACTTGGATGTTAGTCGTCGCTCGCTCGCTCGTAAGACCAAATTTGTGCCCTCTACTCCTCTGAAGGTACCGGAGCGATTCACTCCAAATTTGGTACACATATTATTTGGCATCCCATTTGAATCCGCTCGCAGTTTAAATCCAATCGCCCGTATACTTCCCGAGTTATAGGGCCCCAAAATTTGGAGCCCCCCTTAATACTGCCCTTATAAAAATAATTGAAACACTTAAAAATTTTACTAAATATTCTAAGATATTTTATGTCTACAATTTTTTTTCATTTTGTTAACCCAAAGCCCGAAAAAAATTATTAAATATTATAATTTTGAATTTTAAAATATGAACTAAATTTTTTTTATCAATATAATCTAAATTTGGTACACATATTATTTGGCATCCCATTTGAATCCGCTCGCAGTATAAATCCAATCGCCCGTATACTTCCCGAGTTATACGGCCCCAAAATTTAGAACCCCTCTTAATACTGCTCTTATAAAAATAAATAATACACTTAAAAATTCTACTAAAAATTCTAAGATATTTTATGTCTACAAGATTTTTTCTTTTTGTTAATCCAAAGCCCGAAAAAAATTATTAAATATTATAATTTTGAAATTTAAAATATGAACTAAACTTTTTTTTATCAATATAATCTAAAATTAAATGTAAGACTTTTTACACCTATAATATATTTTTAAATTGTTAACCAAAAGGCCATAATAATTTAAAACCACTGCTCGCAACGCATATTTTACCTAAGGGCGAGCTCTACGCGTTGGTGCGTTTTACGCGTACCAAATCTTGTTTAGTTTTGGTTTTAATTTGGTTTCTATCATAGATAAAATCTTCTGCAAACAAGATAGCTTCTATTTCTTCATGCCTTTGTAAACAAACTCTAGTCTTATATTAGATAAGAACTATGTGTTTAAAAAGTTAGTTCTCCGCATCAGAAGCTACAACTTTCGATCAAATTAAGGTGATCTATTACCTCTTACAAGAAAAACGATGGTCTGTGGCGTCTAACTCTTCCATGGAAGAAACGTGTCACCCGAACGCCTATATAAAAGAATGTAAGAAGGCAAGATGAAGGATCAATATGTCGGCCCCCAAAAGACAATAACTATTTAGTTTTATCAAAGATAGCGTTGCGTTGTCATGGTAGCAGAGAAGCCGTTCTATTGGGAGTTATGAAAAGGCCAATACAATAACTAGACTAGGGAATCTTCCATTCAAGCGCAATCACATGTGAATTAACGGAGTCACACATACATACGTAGATAGAAACATCATACGGAAATTAATAATACACACACACATACATGCATACTACATACATGAGTAATACGTATGTATACAGATATTAAAAACATGCGGTGATGAATGTACAAGGTACCAACATGATCATAAAATAGTACTATCGGAGAGAAAAACATGTGATCTCTCCTTATCAATATGTATACAAACATGTATAAAAAATAAGTATATGTATACATACTCGAGATTTTAACGAAAATAGTACATGTATTGAGGTTTCCTGATATTGATCATTTTCAAGTTGACGTCTGTGCGCTCTATAGTAAAAATGGGTTATGGCCAACGCGGGACTTTCTTTTACGTAGTTTTCATCAATATTTATTGATTATAAAAATATAATATTAGGAAATAATAATCCAACAGAAACAATATAAAAAACTTAGCTTACCTTATATAAATGAATGGGTTGAAAATTATACCAATACCAATTTGTAATGGTTTCGAAGTACTAACTATCAAAACTAAACAATTCTCTAGAGAAATATTCTGAAATGTCATTTATCTAATTCAGACCATTTTGTTTTCTTATCGAAATATTGACAGGCGCAGATGATCCGATTTATTAAGCTACATTCGAATCCATGACAACGTAAACAAGATTCTCATAATTTTCGGTAGCGGTTTTCTCGTAACTGGTACATTTATTGAAGAAACTTTTCAAACAAAAGTTGTGCGAAATATTAATATCTTTCATTATGAATATAACTATTTTTGCCGTAAGTGCAGCCGTTCTAGTGATATTGGAGATAGAACAAAAAATGCATAGAGTAAACATGCACTGCCGGTTTGAATATTCTTTTCAAAAATAGGAGGTGCACAACTAGACCATATACAAGTCTTAAGTTTGAAGTCTCATAATTTTACGTTGGACAGTTTCGGCTCTAGAGCGTTCACATACACACACACACGCACACACACACACAGACGTCACTCCGAAAATAGTCAGGGAAGCTCAAAACGTGTATATCCGTTGAAATCTCGAGTTCGATTTTTTTGGTGATCCCTATACTTACTTATTACTCTGTAAAAGAAAGTAAAAACTATTGAAGATAAAATTCTGAAACTTCAATTTTAAAGTATGTATAAACAAAATTTAAACCGGTTGTTAATGTTTATTCTTGCTAGTTGTTTACTATCTTGAAGACGGCACAATTTAAAGAATAATATACAATAAAACAGCAATATTATGAGTCTCTGGTCGATATATTTGCTCTCTGTCTCTAATAAAATAATATAAATATTCCAAAAAGAAAATATATATATATATAATGTAGGGAACGACAAATTATGAACTTCTGAAAATATGTAATTATATGTTTCTGGCACATTTAATAGCAAAACAACAAGATTGAGAATGCATTATTTTCTGTGAAACCTGAAAGGGAATTGACGTCCAAGGGCTTTATTATTACATAGTTGACCTTCAGAATTAGATTACTCCCTGCGGAGCGTTCAACACAATTAATTTCTTCTTTTCATCCGCCTACCCCCCGCAAATTCTATAAGTTCATCATCACATGTTCGTGTTCCAAGCAGCTTAATTCCGAAGCTAAAAATAACCTCTATGCGCAGTTTTTGTTCAAAATATCGCACGAGGGAGACAGAGATACTAAGGTATAGATTCTGGCCAACGCTATATAGCAACGTTCGCCAAAATTTGTGGAGATATTTATAAATTGGCCCCCCCATCGGAGATATATTGGGATGAGTACATTTTATTACGACATTGTGTATCTTCTTGTATGTTTGTGTAATATTCTGGTAACCATGGGTACACTAGTCCACAATAGTAAATCTAAATATATTTGCATATATACATTTAGAATTTCTATGCGGTGGATTAATGGCCAAGGATATCTCTCTCTCTCGTATAACGCGGTTAATACGTTCAGGCGTTGTATGAAATCGCGTTATATGAAACTGTGTTCTACGATAATTTTCTTCATACAACACGTATAATATAAATAAAGTGTTTGGGATGACAATTGTTATATTCAATTTTATATACTAAAATAAACGGGGAATTCCCGCATTTCCATTTAGAATGAAAAAACTTATCAAACCAATGTTAGAAATTTGAGTATTATATATTTTTATGAAATACATTTTTTTCTATGCCTTTCGTTTTTGAGATATTTAAAAGTAAGACGAGTAAATAAGCACTTCCGGTTACTATATTCTTTTTATTTTTCCAAGGATATACAAATTAAAACTTCATATTTTTATGTTCTACGGTAATAATTGTATTGACACAGATTTTATTGAGATAATATGTAGAATGGATTCAAGGACCCTCAAAATGAATAATTTCATTAAAATTTCGAAATCGATCAAAATATTTTTATTGATACATAATGTAAGATAGTAAAAATATATGGCTGTCTAAAACGGACTTAGTAATTACAGCTACAACATTTAAAGCAATATAAATTAAATTACAATCAAGTAAATCTATGCTGTCTTAAGGATTGTTCACAGCAAAAGAATTAGAAATTAAGCTTAGAAATTATAAGTAATAATTTGAGTTTGTTGTATGACATACAAGGTTAACGTTCACAGCAACAAAATGAATCATAAATTGTGTTAATTTTGTTGCTTGAAATGCTAGCATTGCTTGCCATAATACAAACTAGATTGTTATTTGTAATTATCTAAGTTTAATTACTAAATAATTCGCTGTGAACAATCCTTTATTTCTCATACAAATATTAAAATTTAATATCAAAGCAGTTCTAAATGTATTTTACAACCAATTTAGGCCTAATAATCGTTGTTTTAAATTCTGAACTGAAGTTAATCTTGGGTTTAACATTGTAAAATGTATTGGGAAGAAAGTATTTGTGACTGTAAATAAGAGCTTACTCTTTTCCAATCGCCCTATGATCAGTACGGAAATGTTGCGGAAAATATCGTTTTTAGAAATACTTACAACATAAGGGTTCTTCTGACGACCTGGTTCCTTGTAGTATATTATATATACATCAATATTGCATGTCGAATCGTTACAAAAGGTCTGTGGCCTTTTCTATACGTATATAAACGGCAGTTAACGAACCACGAATTACAGAAGTTGAGAAAAAATACCGGAAGGAGATGTGTAGCTACGTGAACATTTGTGAAGACTAGAGGAAATGTTATGCGAGAACTAAAGGGAAAGAAAATGGGAGGAAAAGATGGATGAAGGATGAGCCTTTGCGTTTTAATGGAGTTGAACAGCATTTATATTTGGTGGTGTCACTTGAAAAGAGTATAAGTCTTTTAGGTTTCGCTTTACGTATGAACATTCTTACTTAATTAATTTGTATTTAACTGTCTATAAACTGGAAGCATTGGTACTTACACCAATGCTTGTTTAACATGTCGACCGTCTGATTCAATTTTATCAAAATTCAGTGGATGATTTAAGTATGTAATCTGGATAAATCTGTTATACTAAAGCAGCTATGACTGGCTGGAGACATTGGTACTTACGCTAATTTTGATGTTAATCTTGTATTCAATTTTATGAATTAAAATCCACAAAATGCTACAATACAATATAAAAATATGCTACTATACTGAACGACACTGCCAATTTTTGTTAACGGAAGTAAATATTGATGCACAGATTCGCTATGTGCTTGTCTAAAGAACTGCGGCCATGATGACGTAGCAATTTGGCGGGTGATAAAAAAAAAAAACAATTTTAAAGATGCTGTAAAACATTTGTGATGACAAAATTTTAAGTTTAACTTTGATTTACTTGTTTAATAAAAATGCAATTAGTTTTCGTAATAATATCGCTCCTACGCTTTCAATATTTTGCCAATGTTCCTTACAGAATATTATATATTGCTTAGAATAGCAGCAAACATTTAAAAGTATGTGTGAGGCGGTAGTAAAAATAAGAGTGGACCACAAGTCAGATTTGTTTTTAGAGTGGTATGTCAAATGTCTCAATCTGTGGCGCTGGCCAAGCCGAGCTTATCTTTAGACGACAAGACTGCGATTTTTGTATCACATCGCGTTGTAGTTGTCCATCTCGGGTTCTGTACAGAGTACGGACTAGGAACGACGCGACGCATGCTTCAATATGTTTATTATTAACCGTCCGCACAGACTCGTAACACTTCAATGCCAACCGGAGAGAGATGCCACCCGCTTTACGTGATTTAGAAAATGTTTTGACGAATTCTTTGGCACCAGTTGAACGTAGATGAGCTGATTCATGACAAAAGCGACGTTATTTGGCAGAAATCACATGCGACCTTTTGTTTATAAAAAATCTCCTTGAAACGTGCGACTTACGTTCAGTTTGTACCTAATGAAAAGACTGGGGCGAGTACAAGTCAGGAATCGGAGTTTTGAAAATTCGCTTTCGTCTTGACACAATTCATTTGTACAATTATTATTCGAATAGTATAGAATGCGTGTGATCTTGATTACCAAAGCCGAGTTACTTGCTGACTTGCTCATCCATCCAAAGATAGATATTTCGACTAGTTTACATTTGACAGATGAGTAAGAGAACAGCTGACTCGGCTCTATACATCAGGATCTCATGCGTACTATATATTATAATGTTTTTGTTTCTTTCTTTAACCCATTAACCACCAACACTCTAATTTAAAAACAGCTTGAAATCGTAACATATCAATCCAAAAATTCTGTTGGATTCTGGTGATTTGAGCATAAAACTACATTTTTTGACAGAACTAATTCAAGCGCTTGACAATGAATGACAGAGAGAGAGAACGAAACAACAATATTAGTTCCGTTTTCAAATTAAAAATCTGTTATGGCCAGCACTAGAATTTCTTTTTATGAAAATGATTCACGTGTATATATTTGGGACAAATATGGTTGCAATGGAAACGTTTATATAAAATTCAAATGTATTTTTCTAACAAATAGTACATTTTTTGAGAAAACAACAACAGTTGTTAAAATAATTTTATTGCTTATCAAACTATTTTTCTATACGTGCAGCATACAAAATACAAAATTTCGCTGATCTGCGTTTAGTAGTTTTTAAGTAATGCAACCCACACACACACTAGACTGACCTCAATGAGAATGTAGTCAAATTTTACTCAGGGTACCTCGAGACGGCTATATCCCCTAAAATCTAGCATGATCCCTATATTTTCTTCATAAGAATATATAAATAAATTCATTTATATTTCGTATCACAAATTAAATTAATGAAATGTTTCAAATACTTCAGTGACCATATGGGAAATAATTCAGGGTTGCTTCTTAGGGCACAAAGGTGACATCTCACAGTACAACACGATATAAACTAAAGTGTGTGTAAAACGAGGTGGACATTTAAACAGAACTATGTAGTGTTAGGGAGCAAGCTACTAAACATAAACGGATATGAACAATTCATGTTCTCGGGAACTATGTATGGCTAAAGTGTGAATGTCCCACATCCAGGTCGGCCGCAAACCGACTCGCGTACCCCTAGGATCAATATCGCATGAAAACTGTGAGTCGTCCGCGGTCCGCGCGTGCTTTGCTGTTCCACAGAACAGCTGACCGGGTAATCTAAAAGTTTTGGCTTTCGGAACAGTTCGGTGAGGTTATTTTGGCAAATGTGAATTATCCCGTAAGAATGTTTCATCATTTGACGTTCTACACTCGCACTATAATAGTTGCAGCGCGTTCACAGTCTGTGTGTGTGTGTGTGTGCCATTTAAATAAACCTGGTTTAAAAATAGTGGCACACTGAAGAAATGTAAATAAATGAGTCAATGCGAGATTTTCAAGAAAACAATCGTTTACTTGATTTTATTTTAAAATTAGGTTACTAGTTGTGGGCTCGCCAATAGTGGCGTTCTGTACCCGTCTGTAGGAGAATCAATAATTTTTACTTTCTTTTACAGAGTAATAAGTAAGTATAGGGATCACCAAAAAAATCGAACTCGAGATTTCAACGGATATACACGTTTTGAGCTTCCCTGAATCGAATGTGACTATTTTCGGAGTGACGTCTGTGTGTGTGTGTGTGTGTGCGTGTGTGTGTATGTGAACGCTCTAGAGCCGAAACTGTCCAACGTAAAATTATGAGACTTCAAACTTAAGACTTGTATATGGTCTAGTTGTGCACCTCCTATTTTTGAAAAGAATATTCAAACCGGCAGTGTATGTTTACTCTATGCATTTTTTGTTCTATCTCCAATATCACTAGAACGGCTGCACTTACGGCAAAAATAGTTATGTTCATAATGAAAGATATTAATATTTCGCACAACTTTTGTTTGAAAAGTTTCTTCAATAAATGTACCAGTTACGAGAAAACCGCTACCGAAAATTTTAAGAATCTTGTTTACGTTGTCATGGATTTGAATGTAGCTTAATTAATCGGATCATCTGCGCCTGTCAATATTTCGACAAGAAAACAAAATGGTCTGAATTAGATAAATGACATTTCAGAATATTTCTCTAGAGAATTGGTTAGTTTTGATTGTTAGTACTTCATAACCATTACAAATTGGTATTGGTATAATTTTCAACCCATTCATTTATATAAGGTAAGCTTGGTTTTCATATTGTTTCTGTTGGATTATTATTTCCTAATATTATATTTTTATAATCAATAAATATTGATGAAAACTACGTAAAAGAAAGTCCCGCGTTGGCCACAACCCATTTTTTTGATAGTGGTTGATACCACTTAGGTATAATTTTTTATATTGCGTGTTTTTGCAATAAATATAACACTACTACTTAAAGTCCATTCACAAATCAAAATTATAATTATAATTAAGTTTTATATTTATGTTTACGAATCTTGTCGTTTATAAATTCTCATTTAAAGTTTAACTTAGCTAAACTTAAGGTCCATTCTCTAATCCCTATATTACACTTATATTTATCACTTACATTTATGAATTAGAAATAACAATTAGAGTACCATTCATATATACATATATAAAATTACAAACAAATAAATTACAACCTCAAATAACGTCGTCTCTGTTGCACACTGCAGGATAGTAATACCGGATGAAGTAAATAAAAATGGCCATTTACATGGTCCGCTTACATCATATTTATTTGGTGTACTTGAAATTCTTTTGACATTCGTGTGGCATAATTGATGCAAACAATGTTTTTTTTTTAAAACCACAATGTTACGTGCCCCGAAAAAACGCTCTCAAAAATGTATGAATTATGTTAGTGAAGCTGTTAATAATTGTGTTATTAGAACAGTGAATTAACGTTAATTTGTGTCATGATGTTAATGCGAGTTTGTGTATGTTATTTGCGACGTCACATATTAAAGATATCGTGTCGCATTTAATTTGTGTAATGGTGATATAACAAAACGAATATATGCCACCGCATGTATATATGTTATGTAGTAACAACAAGGACGTGTGTGTACATACATTTACTGTTTCGGATCACTGTAATTGGAAAATCAGCTGAGATCGTATGTCATCTTCAAATTTAATTTATAACAATTTTTATTGCATGTTTAACTTGTTAGCATGAGTTGCACATTTTACTAGGACGACGCGTAGGTACATACTAATATAAATATACACATACATACATACATATACATGCATAAATTCACACATACATGCCTGCATATTCATGCATAAATACAAACATAAATGCCTGCATAAATATATTCAGATATATTATATTACATTAATGATGGGTCAATATTTTATAATATACAATTATTTACTCTATTTTTTTTTTTTTTTGAAATATGGTGTCCGTGTTTTGATAAATTTATACTTTTTTGGGAAACCGGTTATGCAATTTGTTCATAAGTATTATTTATAACAAAATTGAATTTATACGGCACTAAATCATTGAATATGTAAAAATGGTAATATTGGAAATGATAAGCAAACTACATTTCAAATTTAAAAACGATTAAAAAAACAAGCATAGGTGCAGGCACCAATGCTTTTAGCTCGTAGTATTATCTATTCAGTAATTATTTTATTTATATAGAAAAGAACCACTGAGGTTTTTAAACAAGAAAATCTATTTATTATCACTGAATTTTGAAAAGATAAAATGTAAAAATAATAATGACATTGTTTTAATGCGATCGCTACAATATTTAAAATTTCAAAAAAATAAAATAAAAATAATAATTCTGGCCTTTGAGTTCATAATCTAAAAAATAGTTATTTTTTTTTATATGGCGCACCAATAAGAATTTTTTTAAAAATCTGGGTTGTAGTTAGAGGGTTTGCATAAAAAATTCCTCACTGTAACTTACAGGTCAAAATAATAAACTAAATAGTTTTTATTTTTTAAAGTTTATATTTCCTGCCAAAAATTGTTAACATTTTTTCAAACGCTTCCGGTTTTTTTCAAAATTTTAAAACGGATATAAATATGATAAAAAAAAATTAAGAACTGCGTAAAATCAAGTTTATTTTTTATCTATGGTAAAAATGGGGTTAGGGACTCCATAATTTGGGGGGAAATGTTTCATAACTATACCTACTATATAAGTTTTTTTTTTTCCTATGGGTCATTTTTTTACAATTATATCTGGCAGTCATTGTATGACACGTAAAAAATCAAATTTTGACCCACTTCTCAAAATGGTTGGCCATCACTGGTATATAGGAGGTACCATTGGAAACTAACTTGTAAAAGAAATTAAATATTTTTTTCATATTTCTCATATGTACTTTTTTAGTTATGTAAAATCTTATTTCGTAGTAAAAACCAATTATTCTACTGTTATATAAGAAAGTAAATAAGAACTATCTGCACACAAACATGTTTTTCAAGCGATTCTCATCATAAATAAAAATTACTGTGTGTGTGTGTATGTGTGTGCATGTGTACAGAAATAAAATTAGAATTATAATCATTGTATATACAACAATGAATCAAGGTTGAATTGATCATTGTGCTCGCAGTTTTAAAACGTGGAAAATTGTGCAAAAAAAAAAAACTAAAAAACGAAAAGTCGTACACTAGTTAAATATGATGCGCAAATACATACGTCATAGAATGATATGAACGTAACAATTTTATGGATTAGAATGACTCCGCACCCCGCGATTCCACTTAAAATACTTTGAGTCGTGCGTATTTCTAGAAATTTCAAAATTACTCTTTGCAGATTTATACATTTATATATAGATCACAACCTGCGTAGTTTAACAATAATATGTTCTTTAAATATATACATAGGAAAAACCGGCACTAAACAGTACAAACTTAAATTTGTTTACATATTAATAACGTATCTAAAAAAAACTTATCAAAGTTTGAACTCCCCTTGGATTATATATACCGGGTGATGATTTTAAAATGGTATTTTTACATATGTATATACAGTTTATCAAAATATTATTCGTACATCTACTTTTCTTTACAATGCATATACACTATTATGTACATAAAAATGGGTTATGAATTTTTACCGAATATGTATATTTATTTATTATATTTTATGTAAAAATAAAACATTTATTATTTTGTTGTCAATATGTAAATGAACAAGTCTTTTTTAAAAAGCGATTTTCAAGTACCTATATATAATAAAGGAAAGTAAACTGCCATAGATGCACTTGATTTCAATTTGTTTAAATATTGATTGATATCTCTGATTTAAAAATAAATTATAATCTACTGTTCTAGTGCATCTATAATAAATAGTCTATTTTTAGTGACTGTCATATTTTAATAATTCATAACTTATGTTCTAAATGCATTTGTACTGCATATTTAGACTTTGTCCATGTCGTTTTAAATTCTGAACAACTTTGTGTTCTTGTACTTTAGCTCGAAAACGTACTGGTCACAAATTATTTGCATATTTAAAAAATGCAGATTTTTGTCACCATCCGGTATATATAGTTTACATATATATTTATTTTTGTTTTTTTTTATGATATAATATGATAATTTTGAACCAGAAAAATAATCAATATTGCTAACATGATACATATGGAATGACATGTATTATCTATTACAAATTGTGACCCGAAAACCTAAAAGCACATGGTTCTTTTTATACATATACAAAAATAATCTAGAAAAATAAAAGATACATGCATATTGATTTATCATTAAACAATCGAATTGGAACAACCATTATTTTCACTTTCGCGTCAAACTGACGACGATAAACAATATAAATGTATATATTAGTTACCTTAATAATTTATTTATGACATAAATCGAACTTTACCAGGTCAAGGCGGCAACCAAGTCGCCAGCCAATGTACACAATAACAAGACATATTTTCGTAATCAAATGAATTGATTAAAAAACAATAGCAACTTGTGTGACGCTCGAAGGATATTTAAATACAAATAAAAATATTTTCCATTATTACATATTGTAATCTAAAAATAAAATACAGCGATATAAGATATTCCTATAAAACTCTCGTAATATTTATTGATTTTTTGTTTTATATGTTGACAATCATTGATATTGCGATTATCATGAAATAATTTAATAAATACGATATCTATTAATATAAAATAAATTTATTAATTTCATATATTAGGTTTTCTTCCGAGCTAAATACAAACCATAAATTTAATGTTTCATATTTTTATATTCCATACGTTTCTTTTTTCTATAGAGCTACAGTGGCCTTCACCGCATGTCTATATTTATTTTTCACTATGTAAATAGCGTTTTCATAATATTGATAAAGTAGCCAAAATAAACTGTTACTTCCGGCTGAAATATCCATGGATATACAAATTTTAAACGTTCACATTCACACAAATACACAGACTTCATTGGGAAACTAGTCAAAATGGATTCAGGGACCCTCAAAACGGATATTTCCATTAATATTTCGTGATTACAACATATTTTTTCTTGTATATTACGTATAATAAAGTACAATTTATTTAATTATGTTACATCTTAACAATTGGAAAATAATATTGAAAATCTTGTTTTGAACCACGATAAATTGGTTAGTTAGACTTGTTACCATAACATTGCGGGTTTAAATCTCTATACTTTGCAACTTGTGTATGAGTAATCATAGGATTTTTACCCCCTACTTTTCTCATAGTCATAATAATTTTTAAATTCGCCAATTGAAATAAAAAAGTGAAATTGGTATATTATTTTAAATTACAATAAGAATTAGTATTGGTGAAGTGTATAAAAAGTAATTTTGGAGGTCAATGAGGTAATAAAGCAACGATTAGTAATACAGAATAATGCTAAATATGACGGTAAACAAAAACTAGAAAACTGTGAAAATTACAAAATAATATTTTAAGTTATATAACACTGCAGTGTTTACACATTATTACCGAATCTTTAGCAATGCTTCACAGCTCGTAAAACCACACAAATTCGTCGATTTGTTCTGTTCTGCATACATGACAAAAACACATCAAGTCATACACCGTTAAGTTGGTACACGCGCCAAACGGTATTCTTTTCTTCTATTATTATTATTGTGCATTTACAATTGAGAGCAGTAGTGTGTTATTATTCGTCTCCAAGATCCAGAAAATGAGTAGCCCGGCCACTGACGAGAGCATTTAACGAAAATTGAGGCCGTTTATGTAGTTAGGAAGAACTGTGAATAAACGTTGGAGTTAATTGAAAAGGAAATTACGTTTAACAAGTGTAGCACACAGAGCACACTATAGCAACAGCAACAGCTCTGGCGAGCGAGCAACGAGCATACATATAGAGAGGATGTACAAAACATCACTGCGCTAACGGGATATGAGCAGTTTGTAACTAATTTACTGGATGCATACATACATTGAAGTTCCTTTTGATCACGATGGCATTGAGTATTGACATTGGTGATTTGAGATTGTAAGAATATGGAAAACAAGATACGGAAGCCGACATGTATATTATCGTTTAGTGCGATCATCGTAGCTCGACAAACAGTTTTTATCAAATACAACGATGGGGTACAAACTGTTTACATTTTTTTTGTGACCAGCACAAGACTTTCTTATAATAACTGATAACTGTATATAACCAAATACATACCCGATTGCTAGGGAAACGTAAATATAACTGCCTATTTTCAAAGGCAATTATCAGTAAATGGTACATTTTTATAAAAAAACATGATTTCTCTTAGTCATAACATTTTCGAGATATTGAGAAAATAGCAAGATTAAACTGTTACTTCCAGTAGACATTGTTTAACTAAACTAAGAGTGATAGGGTCGTCAATGTTTAAATAAGCATTTTTTACGTCGCGTTGATAATTTTTCCTTTATATAATGGCTATATAAGGCGCTTTGCAAATATACCTTAGGTTCAAATACGAAATTTCGTGATACTGCGCTTAGTAGGTAACAGTAAACCAATTCTTGTATACACATTAAGGGGGTATTACTCTTTCGACGGCCTATTTAAGACGGTTTTCAAGAAATTTTTTTGTGGGTAAACTAAAACACTTGGGACCTTGAGCTTTTTTGCATCTTGTTTATTAATTCTTGGAGTACAAAATGTATTTTTTTTATGTATGTGGTCCATGTCGATCCGTCTCAAAATGGCGACCATGTTCGGCGCCTCAGTCTGTGCGGCCGGAAAGGTTTTGGCACTTTCCGCTATTTGA
Source organism: Leistus spinibarbis (assembly GCA_933228885.1). Taxonomy (NCBI): domain Eukaryota; kingdom Metazoa; phylum Arthropoda; class Insecta; order Coleoptera; family Carabidae; genus Leistus; species Leistus spinibarbis. Next base: position 5,436,720 of record OW121793.1, read on the forward strand.
AACATAAAATTGAGTAGGTATTATTAATCTGCATTAAATTCTACGGAAATTGAACCTCTGTCGTTGCAAAATATTGAAAATTGGATTTTTCAGAGCGCCTCAAAGTTGAAAAAAACAGGCGAAAATTGAAATTTTTGTTCAGACGGCTGCAATTTTCTCATTTTTCGATAAAATGTATCGCCCGAGGGTCAATTTCCGTATAATTTAATGCAGATTAATAATACCTACTCGATTTTATGTTTCAAATAGCGGAAAGTGCCAAAACCTTTCCGGCCGCACAGACTGAGGCGCCGGACATGGTCGCCATTTTGAGACGGATCGACATGGACCACATACATAAAAAAAATACATTTTGTACTCCAAGAATTAATAAACAAGATGCAAAAAAGCTCAAGGTCCCAAGTGTTTTAGTTTACCCACAAAATTTTTTCTTGAAAACCGTCTGAAATAGGCCGTCGAAAGAGTAATACCCCCTTAAGAACGAAAGAAGGTGCCTGCTCCGCACTATTGAACAGTCTATATTTATTGTTAATTATTGGTTATTATTTGAGTTTTAGTTAACTCTATCCATATTGTTCAGAATGACATGTAATTGCATACCTAATCAAGTAGAAAATCAACCAAAACGACACTTTCTAAATAGTACTGGGTAATGAAGCAATTGTTAAGCTTGCGATACACTTTTGCTAATTCAGAGAGTTTTTGTTGTCAATATACACACTTCCTGTTCAATCCTGTTCATTTGTAGCGATTCACTCTCAATTATCGATAGAAATTGCTCAACCTTAAATCTATAATCAAGTCGATTGTGTTCAAAGCATTTAGAACAAGCATTGGCTCATCGTGGCGTAGTATATAGTTAGCAGGTCAGACTTGTATATGCTAAAGGATGTCAGCTCGATCTTTATATATTATGTCATTACTAAATACAGAGTACTAATCAGATAGTACTTATCAGATATTCATATACGGCTCTTGTAATATTTTACTTTTGTTTTAAATTTTAAGATTCGTTGATACTGTGATTATCATGAAAGAACGGATAACATTTTATACTAATTACCAAGGTTATTTTATTTTCTTAGAAAGCATTTTTATTCTTTAGCTTCTATAAGAATCATATGTTCCCTAATGCGTGTCACAGAAAACAAGTAATCCCTTACTACTTGCTTGGATTTTGTTTTCAAAAATAAAAGGTTTTCATCTGGGCACACACTATCGTCATCTCGAAAATAGTCAATAACAATTCATGTATTTCCGTTAAAATATCAAGCTAGAGATATCATTATTAACAATACTTCTTTTTAGACTTTAACCTTTTTAATATTTGGTATTAATTATGTCATATTTATCACAAGGAAGCGTTATTATAAGTACCAAAGTTTCTAGCTTGTTCAGAATACGGTTGAAATCAATTAGGTACCTTCAATGGAATAGAAGCAGGTCTTACGACCGGGCGACAACTTATATTTTAGTAATTAGAGCAATATCAATTCTGAGAATGTTTCAACTCCTCGGCACGATGTTTGGCGAGCTTAAAACTCAGAACATATTAAATAGTCGATATCTCTAAATGTAATATTCCAATTTCTCTCTATAACCTAAAGACAACAAGATTTGGTACGCGTAAAACGCACCAACGCGCAGAGCTCGCCCTTAGGTAAAATATGCGTTGCGAGCAGTGGTTTTTAATTATTATGGCCTTTTGGTTAACAATTTGAACATATGTTATAGATATAAAAAGTCTTACATTTAATTTTAGATTATATTGATAAAAAATATTTTTTAGTTCATACTTTAAAATTCAAAATTATAATATTTAATAATTTTTTTCGGGCTTTGGATTAACAAAATGAAAAAATCTTATAGATATAAAATATCTTAAAATTTTTAGTAGAATTTTTAAGTGTATTAATTATTTTTATAAGGGCAGTATTAAGGGGGGCTCTAAATTTTGGGGCCCTATAACTCGGGAAGTATACGGGCGATTGGATTTATACTGCGAGCGGATTCAAATGGGATGCCAAATAATATGTGTACCAAATTTAGATTATATTGATAAAAAATAATTTAGTGCATATTTTAAAATTCAAAATTATAATATTTAATAATTTTTTTCGGCCTTTGGGTTAACAAAATAAAAAAATCTTGTAGACAAAAAATATCTTAGAATTTTTAGTAGAATTTTTAAGTGTTTCAATTATTTTTATAAGGGCAGTATTAAGGGGGGCTCTAAATTTTGGGGCCCTATAACTCGGGAAGTATACGGGCGATTGGATTTAAACTGCGAGCGGATTCAAATGGGATGCCAAATAATATGTGTACCAAATTTGGTGTGAATCGCCCCGGTACCTTCAGAGGAGTAGAGGGCACAAATTTGGTCTTACGAGCGACTAACATCCAAGTATATAAGTTATATACATTTTCGGAATCAGGGCGACGAGACGAACACTTTTTCTTAATGAAATTTTTTGATCCGAGAATGCTACAGACACACGACCGAATGCTTTAGCCTCTTCGGTACTACGTACGGCGAGCTAAAAAGAAAACTTGATATACTAAACTATGCAGTAAGGACCTACTGTCAAGTTTGTGAGTGGATACGTTCGGAACTCATGTCTGAGTGAACGTAGTGATTAGTCGGAACACGACATAAACAACAATAGCGCACGGTGTGTACTGTGTAGTAATGCCGTGAGTGTTTCGTTGCATGTCGTACAACATGGAAAAGCGCGTGCCACTGCTGTAAACCAAATACACACACAGACACACGGCACGACACAGCGGCAGAGAGAGCAGACGCCGTTTCGTTGTCGGGTAGTTCTGCGATCAATAAAACCAGCCGAAAGAGTGTTGGTGTTGGCGGTGGGCGACCGAGCGCGTTCCCGATATACCGAAACTGGGTCGTACTGGGGACGACACGGTACACCACGCCAGAGAGGAGACAATTCAAACGTTATTTAATGGCTGCGAGAGAACGAGATTACACTGTGCGCCATAGAGATACCATACATTTGATGCACAATCACAGATTTGCCCAAACAAATGTTATGTTATATACGATGCTTTCTGAATTTGATACATTTCCCATGGTGATGATTGAAATTACCTGAAAGAACATTATTTTAGTTAGGCAATAGCACTTTATTCTTTTATCATTACCGAATTAAAAACGTCTTATAGTTATCAGAATTTAAAAGTAAATACTGTAGTAAATATTTTTTAAATGTGTTTTAGAAATATGTACAACAAAATAACTAACGTATGTCTTTTCTATTGTTCCAGGTACCTTCGAAACTTCAATAAACAAATTAACTACGAGGCGAAAATCAAATACGAACGATACACAGAGTAGATTTTATATGCGTTGGTGTCAAGTCAATGTTCTTTTTTAATCTTTTATAAATACAAATAAAAACACACAAGTGAGAACCCATATACGAAATAGCAAAATTCGAAAATGCATATTGAGGTGCAAGTCGCATTGAATTTTGTCATATCGTACCTGTACAACAAACTGCCTCGCCGCAGAGTCAATATATTTGGTGAAGAACTCGAAAAAGCACTCAAGGACAAGTTCAAAGGACACTGGTACCCAGAGAAGCCATTCAAAGGGTCAGCCTTCCGATGCCTGAAAACTGGCGACCCCGTCGACCCGGTCCTGGAACGTGCGGCCAAAGAGAGCGGCGTTCCAATCCAGGATGTTTTGGAGAACCTGCCAACGGAGCTGGCCGTTTGGGTGGATCCCGGCGAAGTTAGCTACCGTATTGGTGAAAAGGGCGCCGTAAAAGTATTGTTCAGCGAAAGCCAAGATCCCCAAGATGAAAGCTCCGCCGATCGGGAAGTTACCAAAACGTTTAACCCAGAAGCGCAATGCTTTCGGCCGATTGAAGCAGTTGGCTGTTCGTTGAGTAATTTGAGTTTGTCACCCAAATCCATGACGCCGTTTAACGCTGTGTCGTCCGCTGGTTCGGTCGTCACACAACTCATCTCGTCCGTGTCTACTAACGTTGCTAATAATGGACCTCAAGGGCAAGGCGGTCAGAATATGTCGAATGGTATTGGAGGACATTTGTCTTCGGCGTCTTCGACATCGTCTCCGACTCCCTTGACTAGCTATAAAGGATCTCCCAGTCCTGTGCCGTCATTCATACCACGCACGACAGCGCCTCTTACGTTCACCACAGCTACTTTTGCCCAGACAAAGTTTGGCAGTACGAAACTAAAGACCAGCAGCAAGCGAGCCAACAGGTAAATTACAAATTTCTATCTTTAGAATATGTTTAGAACATTTATTTTTTATTAAATTCAAGGCTGCCATCAAATATAGTATATTCTACAATTACAGGAAATTTTTGTAAACCAAAAATTATAATTTTCATATATTCAGAACTATTAGGGAAGTTAGTTTTATTTCTTATGCTATATTTAGATGTTTTGTATGACTATAAGTTATATAACATAAATTTTAATAGATTCCTGATGAATTAATTTGTAAATTTGCAGAATGTCTCCGACCGAATTCTCCAACTACATCAAACAGCGAGCAATGCAGCAGCAAATCCACCATCACCACCACCACCCACATCATCAACCGGGCTTGTCAGCGCCGCCCCAAACGTCGCCGACCGGCCGTTCGCTAAGCCCCAGTCAGATGGGTGGTGCAGGGCCTCAGAACGCGGACCCGAACGCATACTTCTTCCAGCACGGCGGGCCGGCATACCATCCCCAGTTCCCGCACCGTAATATGTTCGAGTCTTCCAGTCAGTTCTTAACCGCCGCGGATTTGTACCAAGGTGCCGGCGCCTCTAATAAGTACCCCTTCGAACACAACCCGCTTGGCCAGTTTTACCCGAACAACAACGGTACGGGCAACGGTAACAGCAACCAAACAAATAATGTTGCCGCGTCGGCCGGCTCGAATTCGGCAGCAACAGTCAGTCAGGATAACGGCAAATTGTTGGATGGCTTGAATAGTTTTGGATTGGGTTCTGTGGCGGCGTATCCGGCCAGTCAGTACCAGCATTTGCTGGTCGCTAACTGAGTGCTGATGAATAGTGATCTGCGTGCTCGAATTCCCTCTTAAGCTGCAGTTTTAATAACAACAACGTGAACGTGAAAGTGATCGAGCCCCACCTGGTATTGACGACAGGCTCCTGTCCAAACCTGCTAGTTACTTACTTAACTACCAAATACTACACATAGCTGATAAAATATTTGAATACCCTTATAAGCGAATCTTAGAGATTAGTGAAAATAATTAATAATATCGGCTGGGTGCACGAACAGGCGACTTATGTCTTGGATTAGATAGTCATCTACGAAAGTTACAGTGTCGGATATATATATTTCGTGGTCAGTTTAAACTGGCTAATCTTGAAATGACAATAGTCATATCATGAAAATTCGTTATCATTGTTTAGTAAATTAAAGCCACCCTAAAATCTACAGAAACGTAATCTGAACATAATCTACTCAAAAATGCAAATATTTAATAGTATGCCCAGTTTTGTTAATGTAGTGGCTCCGAAATATATATATTTCCATAGCAATACTTCGGTGTAAGTCTAGCTAATGTACGTGAGTAACTTGTTCGTGGTACCAGTTATCGTTTTTTCTATACTTTATATGATGGTGTTTCCAGTATTTGTAGAGAATTTTAGCGTCGTTTTTTCTAAATTTTTTATATTAAATGTTGTTTTATATTTTTTACTTTTTTGTATATATACGGCTCAACCCCCCATCATCTAGTCCCAAAAGAGATTAATATTATCTTTCATACATCAACAATATTATATTGGCATATCACTAGAGGTATAAATAAGAAAAAATTACAAAAAAAGAAAATAAGCATAAAAAATTACTATATAATGTGTAAGAACGAAAAGTTAACTGAAATAGTTTAATTGTATTTTAAATAACGATAATATCTAGCGCGCTGATATGCAGACGATAGTTTTTTTATACCTTCATACATAAAAAAATACATTGATACATAAATTATTATTATTATAAACAAACAAAGTATATATTTATGCGCTACAAAAAACATTTTGTATCAAAATGAATAAAGGACGCGACTGTACACGGAGTTTGTTTAGGCTTAGGGCGAGTGCATTGACCTATACTACACCTCCGGTACCGGTATAGGTCAGTGGAACCATACGACGATTACTTATAACAAAACAAAAATGAATTTGTTGATGAAAGAGACGGAAGAGTGCGGGTATGGTACATACAAACGATAAATGATACCTGCCTTGACAATAGAGGATACTAACTAAAATCAAACACACGACGACGCGATTATACGTACATACTATACTACAACACACCTGCACCTGGTGGTATACCGCAAAACTGAATGTACCTGCGGACTGTCGCTGAAACGGGTGGAGAGACTGCAGCTAGTATAAGTAGTATCTATACCTACATAACACACTCACACGGACACAACTATTGGCAAAGTGATCTAACAATACATCATCAGTCTAGTATAAACTAATACTGCTGCCACCAATTATTACAGTCAACCAAAAATAAAACAGTTCATATATGGATTTCTTTAAATATGTTAACACCACATTTATCTCTAATATTCATTTCGCCGATAAATATTTATACAGTTAAATTTCTTGATTAAGTTTAAATAATTTTCAAAATTTTATTATTACGACTTAAATTAATTTTTAAACAAATTCTTTAAGTGTGTCACCATTCTAATTTGTAATGAGACATAATTTCTTTAAATTTATTAAAAATATTTCACTCATTACAGTACAAAGGTAACATCTACCAATTCAAAGTGTATCAATCAATTGTCAAATATTTAATCCGTGTAATCTGTGAACAATATTTTCACTACTTATAGCACAAGGTGGCAACTGCAAATTCAAAATGAATTTCTTTTAAATCAGTTAATAATATTTTCACGTTTAGGAACTAAAAATGTATTTCTTTTATTTGAACATGAAATTAACTTTGAACACAAAACTAAACTAAATATGCTAAAATTTAATTTAAAAAAAATATTTATATCATTAAAACAAAATGGCTGCTACAGAGAAATTAGCGTTACCTGTTAGTTCATTTTACCACTAGTACACACCACTATCTCCCACTCTAAACCTATCTAGTGAAATATATAACTGCTACTACTTACTAGGGAATGAAGTTCACCTAATGAAATCGTAAATATAATGTTTAAAATACATTATATTATGATACGAAGGATAAAAAATATAGATTATAATATATTTAGATGTGATCATATACATAACATATACATATATTTTAATACTTTCTGGCCGTGGGCCGTTTTTACCTACCTAACTATTATTATATTTATAATAATAATATGAATGATTGATTGAATTGAAAATTTAATGTTATTATGTGAGGGTGGACGAGTGTCCTCCCTCCCCTCTCCCAAATCCCCCTGAAAAATTAACACGTCAGTATTTGCATGTTGTGTGTCGCCCAATTCATTCAAATTCACTAAAAATAAAATGTGTCCCCCATATCGATCGATATGGGATAAATTTCGGGGTTTTTTCTATCTAATTATAAATAATGATGATGAAGATATAGTTGCTTGTAGAGTTTTTTCATATTATATATAAATATATACATATATTTCTATAAATATACATGTGTTCTATAACACACAAAACTATTTTTATTATGGATTGCTTCTTTTGTTACTACTTTATTTTTTCACCGAATAATTATTATTATATTGTTTTATATTATATTTTACTTTTATATATAATGATTGTTGATTTTTATGAATATAAAATTTGTTATATTGACATTTTTTTTTATTATTTACTTTTAGTATTTCGAATGATTTAGGTTTAGATGTTAGACGGTTTGACTTATAACGGCAATGTTTCGAAGAATCACAACAATTCGAAAGGGGGTACCTGAAGAACGCAGTGACAGATTTGCACTTTTTCTACTATACACATATGTTGTTCAGCTTGATTCGCTACTAACAGACCTTAAATATGTGTAGTTGGGTTAGAGCAACAATTACAAAACATAGAAATGCGTATACGCATGCACGTTGCGCGCTTTGTGATTGCTGCTCAAAGTTAGTGACTCGACCGAGCTGATCTTTTTATTATTCTAGTTTCTCTACGGTTAAATTTGTTACTTGTTGCTAGATCATTTGCAAGGTTAGTTAAATGGTGTGTATTTATAAAACGGTGTTCTTGTTGTACGTTAACTCGTTCTTCAGTGTCCAAAAAATAATGTCTTTCTCACTTACACTAAAATAAAAATATACGCCTCCCCCTCCCCCTCAACACTATTCACGCGCGCGCAGATATCCAAAATTTTCGGGCCGGCCGACAAAATAGTGCACACATTACCTAAAAATTACCGACAAATACACGCAAACATTTGCACTTTTGAAATTACCACGACACACTTCCCTCCAAATATATACAACCAACACGTGATATAGAATATTTTTTCATAATGCATAGTAGTTATTATACTTAACAAGAGAAAATAAAAAGATAAATTTTCATACGAGAATGCATGCAAATAAAAATAACGGGTTTATTGAAGTAAACAATGAGTAAACCAGTAGTAGTAAATAAAAAAAAAAAACTCAAAATGAGCATTGCGCTACGCTACGATGTGTACATGATTACTTGAATAAAAATAGATAATTCAATTATTTTATATACTCGCTTAAATGTATTTTGCATTTTTAAACAAGAAAAAAAACTAAAAACTTTTTGATCTGTATATATTAAAAATCTTACTAGGAGAATGTTGTTTGTTTGTGACACACAAGTGTGGAACAATTTTTTTAGGTAATTTCTGTCGAATAGATTAATCAATTATTGTCTAATCTGTAATGAAAGCGACAAAAAAAAATGTAAAGCAATGATATTATTATATAAATGTAAATTGAATCTGTGAACATCGCACAGTTATCACAATTGGGTAACTGGCGATCTATATTTAAAAAAACGAGTATTTTTATCACCGTTCAGAACTGTGAACAATTTTTAATAATACAAATATATGTCACACCGTATGGAATGACATTGGTTTTCAATATAAATTTCTTTTTATCTTGGATTTTCAACCACATAACGCGATTACTATTTCTAAAATACTAATACGTCTTACGAGCGACAGAAATCTATATTGAGAATATAGATATCATTATGTCTCTAAAGCCCATTTTAGATTAACATATTTGCTGTAAAATTTTACATTATTCGAATGTATTCCTATAAAACAAGGATTTTCATTATAATTAAAATGTTTGAGAAATAGACTGGGTTCTATTTTCAACATAAATTTTACATCAAATATATGTCCGTCTAAAACGGGCCTTACATATTCAACTATTGTCATACTAGAGACAATCTATATTCAGAACAGACGTTTTCAATATAGATATGTTATTTCCACATCGTGACCTATTTATGCAACCCGCAAAACACAGACTATTTCAAAAACATGGCAATATGTTATACAACCATTGTGTTGAATAAATCATAACATTTATTTGAATCAAATATAAATTAGTAGCACTAAGTAGACTTAACGTAAATTAAGAACGTAAGTCATTTGTATTTAGTTTAATATAGCGAATTAAAACGATAAATTCAAAACAAACCAAAATATCAATTGAAACAAATTATAACTTAATTCTTGAACATAATTAATTTGACTCTGTAAAATATTTTGCTTGGTTATTTTAATACTGGCACTCATTGGAGCACAAAAGTTACATGTCCTTGTTAATTTATGTTGTATTCTTGATTTTTAACCAGTTAAGTGAAGTAACAATTTAATGAATATATTTTGTAATGAACGTTTATTTTAAAGTAAAACTCAAAATTGGAAATGAAAACTAAATTTTTCAATTGCGCGAACGTGAAAAATTATATATTTTTTTTGTGTTGCTTTATGCTTAATTTAATTTGCAACTATTTTTGTCTTAAATTAGCGAACTGGAATACTCATGTCTGTTTCGCAACTTAGTGTAAAATTTTGTGTGTTCACTGTACCGGGTAGTTCATTTGAGACAGTGTTCACGCGACTCCACTGTAGTGTACATTTTTACTTTGTTGTATACATTTTCGAATGTTCGCTATATCGTACACACCCACTCAAGGTCATTGCAAGGTTGGCGCTTAAATAGAATTGTTTTTGGAAATATTGGTCGTAACAGACACAATTTATATATTGAAAACACAAAATTGCATTTTTGTTTTCAAGTTATAAAATGGTTATTTAAAAATGTTTACTAGTCATCTAGTGCATGAGCAAAATTTGTAGGAATTTATATTGAAAACTATGCAACCATACATTCATGTATATTTCTAATAAATATCGAATCTAATGGGTACATAATACTACAAGAATAATAAAATGTAAAACTGATAGGTAAGAAAGAGGGTTTGAACTGCCCGAGATTAAAAAAAAAACACTTCTGGTATGTGATGGTTCTTTTTTACTATATAGAGCTAGGTAATTAGGGATGTAGGAATGGGGTAATGGCAGGGGCACTGCCCCGTGGCAGTGTCGCGGGGCCCTGAGCAGGCCTACATTGTGTGTCTGTCACTATCTGTGTTAGTTTCTACTATATCTATTTATAAAAGAAAAACAAAAAAAAAAAATTATAATATACTGTGAATATTATAAGAAGTAGTTACTCTATATATTATTATTAAATATATAGTGAGAACGGCATTTCCATCCCGTTATAAAATAAATATGTGTATAATAGTCTATAATTTTTCATATTGTTGTACGATTTTTAAGTTTATATTAAAATGTTTTGTGCATTAATAGAACACTCTACACTTTATTTCATACACCTTTATCTTACATTTCAGAGGTCTGCTTACACGATATATTCTTTGATTTGTTTAGTCAGCCCTGCAAACACATTCCACCGGCATTAAGCAATCAGGGGCATAAAGCTATATCTCCGAGACTCGGGCCAGAGGTCGAGAATTAAATTATCGAAGCAAAAAAAGAAAAACTGCGCACGCACCCAAATTCATCCGTTCATTAATACAAAAAGTAAATATATGCACGGAGAAAAATGGAACAAGGAGTACAATAATTATTGTATCAGTACAATAAAATATTGTAAAGTGTTGACAGTAATATAAAGTTTGTATAAAATACAATAAATATTGTAATAGATACAAGTATTATATTCTATATAAACTATCACTCTTGTACAAGTCCATTTATCTCCGTGTCTTTAAGTTTGATATATAAGGCGTGTGTCTTCGAACTCTGATTCGCAATCTAACTAATCAAAGTAATCATGATTATGAGAATCATGTTTCTTCGTTTGGTATTAGTTATCCCTACTCTTCCATTTTGGGATCAGAAACTGACAGTCCCCTTCCCCTTGCGAATCATACTATTTCTATGATTACTTGGATTGAATCACAAAACTGGCGATCCATTGGATCCATCACACATTGTAGGCGGTCTAAGATTATAGCATTTTTAGTTTAATTGTAATTATTATTACAAACAGGTGGTCCCGTCCCTGTACTACGGCCATTAGGCTATGATATTTTATCCTTCCGACAGTCCCGTTTCGTTAATGAAGTTCAAAATTTTCTTCAGGCTCAGTTCTTTTGTATTCCCGAATTGCAGTTCTTTGCCTCCTAATATGTCTACTGGCCACAAAGGCTTCACAATGGCATATCAGGTGAAGCGGAATTTCTTCTTTTTCTCCACAACCTCTGCATAGTGGTTCTTAGTGTTTGCTGTTTCCACAATGCCCGGTTATGAGCCCTGTTAGTAATATTAGGTATTGCCCACTAATTTCACAGTAAGCTTTCTGTCCTCGTCTTGGTTGGTTCAACCAGTAAGACTTTTGCTTGTCTATGTCCTGGTGACTCCTTCCAATAAGTATTATGCTATTGCCAGAGCAGTGTTTTGATTGTCTGCTTGATTCGGTTGAAATTCCACAAGCGGATTCGGACCCTATACATGATAAATGTTTCCTTCTTTTGCTAGCACATCGGCTTCCCGGTTTTCATCGATTTCCGAATGTTCCGGTGCCCATGTTAGTGTTACTGTATTAATCACTCTAAAGGATTGTTCACAGCGAAACAATTAGTAATTAAGCTTAGAAAATTACAAATAATAATCTAGTTTGTATTATGACAAGTAATGTTAACATTCCAAGCAACACAATGATAAATTTTGCTGCTGTGAACGTTAACATTGTATGTCAACAAACTGGAATTATTACTTATAATTTCTAAGCATAATTACTAATTCCTTTGCTGTGAACAATCCTTAAATTTATGCATTCAGTGCTAGACAAATATAAGACGATTACACATATCTATCGGTTCATTTATACAAAAAAATAAAAATATGCATGGAGTGAAATGGATCGTAATAAGTGCAATAATTATTGTACCCAGAACAATAATATATTGTAATGTGATGGCAGTATTACAATTTTTATATAAAATACAATAAATATGTAATAGATACAAATCTTTTACAATATTTATTGTATACCATATACACTTTATAACACTGTCACTCCTATACAATTCCATTTCACTCCGTGTATAAGGGTTTATTTTACCTGTTGTTAAAGTTGTATGTAGATGGATGGTAACCGACGATATTTAACCACTGAACCTTCCTGTATGACACTTTATTTCATTAACACCAATCATAAGGGCATATACACATTACACACTGTAAGCGACGGCCCACGGAAACCTCCGATACGAGCCTCTATGTTGAGTCTGAAAATAGAATGCGAGTTGAGCTAACGCTCAGTGAGAAGGCTGTCATTTAGCAGTGACTGACGACGGTCTAATAAAACAATAATGATTAAGCCATTTGTATCAGGATAAGGAGGTAGAATACAGTATTTAACTGTGCACAAGAAACATCACAGCCTAAGCAACTAGTGCTTAGGTCTGCTAGAACCTGGCCCCGCTCCACAGACTTGCTGTGGGAAATACGGGAAAATGCCAGAGGGATCTCTCCTCACAACTAGCTGTGTGCGTCAACGAGTAGCTTGCCTCCGCCGCGGGACCTTACGGCATCGTGAGAAAGAGTAAAACTCAGTCTCCACCATATCCCTTCGAAGGTACGAAGGTAATCGTTGTGCTCCACACAAACTAGTGTGAATCTACAAGAAGCTTGCCTCCGCCATGAGATTCGCATGGTATCGGGAGAAAGAGTTGAAAGTCGAGTGAAACTCAATCCCCACCATATCTCCCCGGAGGTACGAAGCGATACGTTGGGCTCAGTCCTGAGGATAGACATTAAAGTTGGCAGGTAAAGGCACCGCTGGCAACATACCGGTAAATATATATGCTACATCGCTGGGCGCATTCTCGACTATCCCCCGCATAAAGCGGTTTCCAGGCCAGCACCGATACAAAGGTTAGGGATAGGTGACAATAACACATTTTGACATACACATAACGTACATTCAGGAAAATGGCTATCACCATTTACCTATACATATGATTGCAAGAATATTAATATATAATCAGACAGACTTTACTCACCGCTAATATTCTCCATACCAGATGCACAGGGCACAAATCACAAAAACACTACCATTCTCATTGAACAGCAAAACTATACTGACAGAGAAATATCATAACCAATAGGTACTACGTAATCCCTTCGACCGGCTCTGACCAGTCTCCCTACTGTGTATTTCTTACAAGAACTGATATAAACGCGTTGCATAATGCTATACTAAAAATTGCCGCTGACACGTGTTATTAAGTTTTATATATAGTTATTCGTACGTTTGTATCCGTCAATAGGGACCGTGCATTATAGACGATCTAAAACTATAGCACTTTTAGTTTAATTATTAATCCGACCCTACATGACAGTACCCACTAGTCACTACGTTACAGTCGCAATAATGCATGTTTAAAATACATGACCAAAGGATTGTTCACAGCGAAACAATCAGTAATTAAGCTTAGAAATTATAAGTAATAATTCCAGTTTGTTGTATGACATACAATGTTAACGTTCACAGCAGCAAAATTTATCATGCATTGTGTTAATTTTGCTGCTTGGAATTTTAGTATTGCTTCTCATAATACAAACTAGATAATTATTTGTAATTTTCTAATCTAAATTACTATTTGGTTCGCTCTGAACACGCCTTAACGAAGCATAAATCGAGTATTTCCGTAAAATCTTACTACTACTATCATTCCTTTTAGATTTCGTTAACGAAAGTAAATAGAGTAGCAAATCATGTTTTTGGAAAAAGGTCAATACATATTGCTGAAAACATATTCAAAAATGGCTCAATTTATTATTGATCTTTCTAATTTCAAAATATATTACATTATATGTGCGTTCTTATTACAATACGAGAACCAGAAGATCCAGAAAATAATTCGTTTCAACTTCTTGCTAATCATGCAAAATTACGCTTGCGGTTAATTTGGGAAAAACCTCTGTATAAAATACTTGAATCATGTAAAACAATATTTGTATAGGAAATATTTGTAATAAACATATCTTCCTAGTAAATTTATAATCTTGATTTTGGAAGGGAAAAATTTATATTGTTATTAATTGATTGACAAACAATACAGAATTGAATACAACAAAACAAACTGTATCACACTATTAGCGTACGTGTGTGTGCATAAAGAAAATGATTTATATATATGGTGTATCCATAGTTAGGCCTACATTTACAAATAAATTACATGAACAAGATTAGGACCAGGTACCTAAACCTTCAGGTCACCTTTTAAGAAATATATGCGATGCGAGCAGCGGACTCTATTCAACTTTTCAGTTGAAATAGAAATTTACTACATTCAAATGGACAGATGACCTTTATTTAACTATGTATTTCATTTAAGAGTACGTTATCATGTCAACGCAGTGATGAATGAGTCGTATATGAAGTAAATTTCAATGACAGCCAGAGTCTAGTCAGAGCATTAGAATATTTTTTCTTAAATTAACCACAATATATATACAAACCCCAGATGTATTTCTATGTGAGTATGTATGTGAGTGTGAATGTGTAGAACGTTTTCTTTGTAAAAATGCAAATTGGTATAGACGAGAATCGAACTGCCAACCTCCAGGATGAAGGATGAGAGTCTTAACCTCGGTGTAAACTAATATGCCATAGCCTAATATTTGATTTTCTGTGTTAATTCAAGAAAACTGTCCAATAGTCTTGAGATATTAAAATCATTTGTATATATTTTAGTGGCCTGATATATTTGTGAAGACCCGTTTAGATTTTGGGCATACTAGTACAATTGGAAGGGGACATTTACTTGCTTTTGCAGAATATCCAAATTGCCGCTTTTATAAGAAGGATATTAAAGATTATAACAACTTTTGTTTGAAAAGTTCTCAGAAAAAGAGTAAGAAAAACTCATTTAAAATGCAAAGACATGTCCATAGCAATCATATCACATTCCCGTCAGAATTGACGTTATGCTAAGATATATATTTTCATATTAGTGTCCAAAAGTACCAAATATTTCGCATGCCTTTATATCCTTGAATTGGTTTCTTATAAATACTGATACAAGCTTAGATGCTACGCACCTATGCGTTCAGCTCGCCGTTTGGATAGATGACAATGAAGAGTCATCTAATTCATCATTGATCCTTGCAAAATGTTCATATTTGTGCAACCAGTACATGTTAAGTACATAAGTAGCGAGCATAACAATATCAGTGATTATTGCCAACTATTGCATACTAGATTATATATGGTTTCTACCCTTAAAATCTGAAGAAATGTTATAGATATAAAAAATCTGACAAGTTTTTAGATTTTTAAATATTAAAAAAAAATTGTCCAAATTAAATATTCAAAATTATAATTTTTTGTGGCCTTTGGGTTACCAATATGAAAAAATCTTGTAGACATAAAATTATTTTTATAAGGGCAGTATTAAGGGGGGCTGCGAGCGGATACAAATGGGATGCCAAATAAGTTTTAGCAAATTTGGTGAAAATCGCTCCAGTACCATCATAGGAGTGAACCTGGCAATAAAGCTGATAACATGAATTATAGACACCTATTGCCAATTTGTCGAATTTTAGTAAAATATTTGAAACAATTATAAATAAAATTATATATCTTTAAGTCCATAATTTATTGTCATTTTCTCAGCATGGCTTCATGGAGCGCAGAGCAACAATATCAAATCTCTGCTATTTTGGATATAAACGGTCAAGTTGATGTAATATACACGGACTTTGCAAAAGCTTTTGATCGTATTGATCATAATTTAATTATTTCGAAACTTCATTCGTTCGGCTTAGCTACCTCACTTATTAGATTAATTAAGTCATATCTTTCAAACCTTCTTTTGTTTGTCAAATGTTGTGGTCATAAGTCTGCTTACTTTGAAGCTACGTCAGGTGTACCGCAAGGGTCTAATCTAGGTCCTCTTCTATTTAACTTATTTATAAACGACATCGCTTCCATAATAACAAAAAAGAAACATCTGTTCGCCGATGATTTGAAATTATTTTCTTTCATAACTAATCGTAATAATTGCATTCCGCTTCAGTCGGACTTAGATAATATAAAAGTATGGTGCGATTTGAATAAACTTCACTTAAATCTTGATAAATGCAAAATAGTATCTTTTAAAAAGAAACGTTCTCCATTAACATTTAACTACAGTATATCTGGATTTACTACAATGCTGTGACTGCTCTAATGATCTTGGTATTATATTTGACAGCAAACTGAGTTTTAATACACATATAGAAAACATATCATCTGCAGCTCGTCATTTTATTAATCTTAATACTATTTATCGTCTTTATTATGCATTTGTCAGATCGACACTTGAATATGGTGCATGCATATGGAATCTAAAGTACAACAATAATATGAAAGCAATTGAATCTATTCAAAAAAGATACATATACCTAAAGGCGTATAACAAATACCCTGACTAACTTTTCATATGAACTGCTATTGAATGTTTGCAGAAACAGGATTCTTTTAATGCATCCATATAAATTATTAAATAACTTAATTGATGATCCTGAAAGCCTCTATTTAATTAACATTCGCGTTACTATATTGAAACAAAAATTCATTTTTAACTTCAATAGCCCGAAAAAATTAAACTTTTTTCTTAAATCAAACCTGTGAATACATTTATTCAGCATTAATTGTTGTTATATTGATATTCAAGTTCTCTTAAGTATATATAATTCTATCTCCTAAAATTTGTTGTTGTTCCTGTCCTATCAATAGGTTTACCTGTTGGACAGTGTATAAAATAAATAAATAAGTAGAGGGCACAAATTTGGTCTTACGAGCGAGCGACGACTAACATACAAGTATATGAGTTATATATATATTTTTGGATTCAAGGCACTGAGACAAACACTTTTTGTTAATGGAATTTTTGATCCGAGAATACTACAGACACACGACCTTTAGCTACTTCTATACTTCGTACGACGAGCTAAAAAAACTTTATAAGAAACCAAAGTGGTTTTTCCAAAACATATTTAATTTATTATACTTAATAACCAAAATATATATGAAATATATAATATATAACAAATTTGATCTAGATTCAACTTTAACACCGTTAAATAGGGAAAACCCTCAAAAAAAGTTACAATTTACACGCGCTTTATAACATTTGCCGATCGTGTGAAATTCTAGGGCAAACGGTAAAGTCGGTTGAAAATAGTAATCGTTGCAATTTTCTAAGAGGTTGCACGTGTCTCGAAACGATCGGTTTCGCGACCTTGCAATACTTTCGACTGTAAATAT
Source organism: Leistus spinibarbis (assembly GCA_933228885.1). Taxonomy (NCBI): domain Eukaryota; kingdom Metazoa; phylum Arthropoda; class Insecta; order Coleoptera; family Carabidae; genus Leistus; species Leistus spinibarbis. The sequence goes on from OW121793.1 coordinate 5,454,523, forward strand.
ATATATATATAGATATATATTTATTGAGTATCGAAAACTTGGGGTTGCATTACATTCTTTTAATTGTAAGGGAACCTGTCTAGCAACGACAAATATTTATTAATTTCTGACATATTAAGCTATATGTAAATATGTTCGTACTGTATAGTACTATACAATATCTGACATATTCTTTATTACAGCAAAATGGTATATTTTCTTTTACCATTTTACAACTAACATAATAAAATTTCATTGTATAAAAATATACCATATTGTATGTGTCTAAACCGCACGTTTTACGAAATTATTTATATAAAGTTAGAAATTAATAGATATTTACTGTTGCTAGACAGAGAACGAACACAGGTGTAGCCTCTCAAGTTTATAAATTTGAAAGGCTCCTAATTGTATATAGAATCCACAAAATTATGCAAATGAATAACTATCCCTTAAATTTTAAGATGACCTTAGATGGCGTGAATTTTCACGGAGCCGTGTAGTTTATAAACAATAAATTGCATGCATTTTTAAAAAATGCATTATCGTTCATAATTATTGTTGTATTTACGAGCAAGTGTTTTTCTCATAACCGACGTGACTTACACAGCATACAAAATACGTTATATAAAATATGTCGGAGAGTTTATCGGCTGCACACTAGTATCGTCCCTTAAGCTTAAGATGGAGCGGTACGAATTACCAAATATAAAATATTTAAGCCACGCTCAGTTAGGTGTACAGCTGAAAATATTACAATTATATATTATAAAAGTGATTTATTTAATCTTACAATATACAAAATAGAATTAACTATCAAACATTTATACAGGGTATAAAATATATTTAGACAACCAAAGACCTATATAAATATATATATATGGAATGTTCAAAAACCATATTACCACTTCATGCCAAAGCAATCAGTGGTAATAAGATATTTGAGCACACCATATTTAAATGAAATTACAACAAATCTTAACTTAGAAAAAAAAAAACACTACAATTTGTAGTGATAAGTTATAAAAGCTTTGGGCAGTATTAAGAACTCTTGCACTCCGAGTAGAAAATGTAAGCACATCTTTAGGGAATCTTGATTAACAAACGTAATTTTTTTACTGCTCAGAGCGCTGTCAAAATACCTCCGCAGCTTTAATAATAAAACTATATAAGTGTTAAAAATTTATTCTGATAAAGCCATATTATGAGTTTTCGTCACATGTAACCTAAGTTTAACTGCATTTAAAAACCTCATATTACAAGCTGTACAAGAATACAACCGTTCTGGCTGTACGGCCTTTGCACTCGCATTGTCGCTGCTAACATTCTTCTTAACTTTAGTCACCGATTTTTTGGTTTTAGTAATCGTCGCATCACTATCCAGTTTTAATTTTTTGCCATGTTTAGTTGCAATGTGTTGTTTTAGAGCAGTTTGATTAGTGAATGGTTTGCTGCAAAATTTACATTTCTCGTCACGGTGGCTCGTTCTATGATGCATATTTAAAGCATCCATTGTTTTGAACGACTCGTTACAGATGGTGCACGGTATGGTGACGCCATTACGGCGATTGTGCCAGGCCATATGTCGTTTTAAGATTTGCTCATTTGCGCAATTCTTTTTGCACAGTATACATTTTACTACATCGGTTTGTGGTTTAGTTGGTTCTAGTACACTATTTTGTGATTTCTTAATTTGAGGTACATAAGTATGTTGTTTAATTTGCGACGAAGTATTTTGTTTTTTAATTCTTTTTGGTTTTGTATGTGTTTTACTGTTTCGATATAATTTTATATGGCGCGAAAGCGATAGTTCTGAAGGGAAAATTTTATTACACTGATTACAAGTGAATCTTCTCATTTTCATCGTCGGATGATCTTTAAACATATGAGTTCGCCAAAGGCCGGGACGGCTGAACGTTTTATCACAATGCTTGCAATCGTATGACACCGGTAATCCTGGTTCTTTTTTCACTTCGACCATTTTCTCTTGCACTGCTTCAGGACTCGCTTTATTCTCAACTATTTCGTTTTTAATTATTAGTTTTTCATATTCTGTGTCCTGTTTATGAATGCGTGTAGTATGTAATTCTAATCCAGCTTTTGTCATGCATATTTTCGTACAAAATTCACATTTATAAACCGTTGTAGCTTCATTTCTGTGCACACTTTTCACATGGGCATCCAATCCAGGAGCAGTTACGCATACTTTTGGACAAAATTCGCATTTATAAACAGTGCTGCTCAAGTCTGGATTCGTCATATGTTTTTTTAAATGTCTGGTCAAAAGACTGGGGCACGAAAACGTTGCAAAGCAGTGTTTACAAGTGAGATGAGTTGGTATTTTTGAAAGTGATTTTTTTGGAAGTGATTTTTTTGGAAGTGTAATTTTTGGAAGCGATTTCTTCTTAAGTGATTTCTTTGGAAGAATTATCATGTTGTGACTTACACGCATATGGTTGTCCAGGCGGACATATTTGTTTCTACAAATTACACATCTTTTAGCCATCTTCTTTTTCCTTATGATATGCGTTCTCGCATGTTTTTGGTACTCTGCAATAGTTCTAAATTCATCTTCACAGATATCACATGTTCGTTCTTCAACAGGCTCAATTATTTCTTCTTCATTATTTGGTGCAGGCATATTTATTGGGGCATCCATGTTTATTGGAACAGCTTTCAATGGAGAAGCTTTAATTGTAGCAGATTTAACTGTAGATGTTTTTATTGAAGTTTTGGCTGACGGTGCTATATCAGCTGCATTTTCAGTCATTTTTGCTGGAGAAGTCGCATGTGATTTCGCATGAATCGACAAACCTTTAACAGTTGGAAAAGATTTAAAACAAACGTCACAAGAATGCGGATATTCACTTTTCGAATCATCTGTGTCGTCATTTTCAATAATTTGTCCGTTATTTCTGTGATGCACATGCCGTTTATGTAGCACCAAAGATACGTTATTAGTGAATTTCTTTTTACAAAAACCACAGGAGAATTTATTCTTTAATTTAGGAGGACGGCCCCGTGTCACTACTCTAGTCCCATGTTTTAATTTCTTGTGCTTCACTAGTGAACCTCTAATTCTATACGCAAGTTGACATTGGTCGCATTTAAAAATGCGATCATCTATTTTAGTTGTTTCGTCCTCGGTGTCTTCGAATGACGAAACAGTTTTATATGAATTGGAATCAGAACAGCGATACAGTTTCAATTTTATATTCGAATGCGCTGTCGATTTATGATCTTTTAATTCTTCGTCGGAGATAAACACTTTCGAACAATCCTCACATTGATGGACTGAGTCTGTATGGGATTGTTGGTGCTCACACCATTTTTCTAAAGTTGGGAATTGCGCGCCGCATTGCACACACGAAAAATTATTGGATGCGACTTCTTCGTCGTTGTGCTCAGATATCATGTGCACTTGTAGGTCGCTTTTAAATATAAATCGTCTTCGACATAATTTGCATCGTTTTAATTTGTAATGTTTATGACATTCAGTCATATGCAGTAATACAGCACTATAAGATGCATATTTCTTATTGCAAATATGACAATAAACTGGTTTACTATTATTTATCTCAATTTTTGTTTCTGCCATATTCTCTTTAACCGTAACGGCAAGTGGATCTTGTTCTGGTTCAAAATCGTGTATTTGGGAATGATTATCAAATTCGGTTTGATTATCAAATACATTTGCACAAATACTGCAATATAATTTAATAAAACAAGTGCTCGATTGCGTGTGCTCTTTATAATCGTTTTTCGTATCGTAAACGCCTCGACAAATAGGACAAGTCATAGGAAACTCTCTGCCATTATGTATATTAGTTATGTGTGTTAATAAAAATAATTTGTGTACAAACAGAACTTTGCATGCTGAACATTGATAATGTTGGTACGCTTTAAAGGGATAATCTCCACTTTGGACCAAACGAGCTCGTTGTTTACAATACTTTTTACTTGCGTGCTGCATGTATTGTGAGCGGTTCGGGAACGAAATACAACACCAAAAACAAGAAAAATTCGGTATATTCATACTCTTCCGCAAATGGACCATCAAACCTTTCGATGTATACGGTGTATTACAGCAATCACATATCAGCCGCTCTAATTGATTTGCGACTTTGCGATTAAATCTGACAAACTCTTTTTCGGAAATCTCAGGTTTTGGTAACGCCATCTGCGTCGTTTGGATCAACTGTAAGCTCGCAGCGAATTGCTCGATGGTAACATTGCTAGTTTCACTATTATTATCTTCACCATTTTCGGGCAGATATTCCAGTAGCGGATCTTCATCCTGGAGGGATCTGACCGCCGTTATGGACAGTTCTTTATCTAGAGCGTGAACGGTTCTTTCGTGGCGAATTCTATTGTAATAACTGCTGAATGTTTTTTCGCAAACGCGACAAATTGAGTCAAGTTTCTCTTGGTTTAATTTAACGGGGTGCTCGATTTCATTGCGTTTCATTGGTTTTCGGTGGTTAAGGAAAAATGGGGCGTTCATGCCATGCACCGCAGCCGGACATTCTAGGGTTGGGATCAATAAATCGTCGGTGTTTGGCTCGATATTTACGGCGGGGAGCAAGGTGGGCATTTCGTCATACTCATAATTGACGTGCTCTTCATCGTCAGACATGTGTGGCGACAATGAATCAGGTGGTTCGCTTTTAATACACATCTGAAAGAAATTATTTGTTTTTGTGTACAAACAAGCTTAGGTACAACGCACTTATGCGTCCAGCTCGCCTTATAAGTAATATATGCGATGCGAGCAGCGCATTTTAATTATTATGCCCTTTTGGTTAATAAATTGAAAAAATGTTATAGATATAAAAAGTCTTACAATTTTTTATAGAATATTTTAATACATTTAATTTTAGATTATATTGGTAAAAAAAAAATTTAGTTCATATTTTAAAATTCAAAATTATAATATTTAATTTTTTTTTCGGGCTTTGGATTTAATTCTTTTTTTTTCGGACTTTGGGTTAACAAAATGAAAAAATCTTGTAGACAAAAAATATCTTAGAATTCTTAGTAGAATTTTTAAGTGTATTAATTATTTTTATAAGGGCAGTATGAAGGGGGGCTCTAAATTTTGGGGTCCTATAACTCGAGAAGTATACGGGCGATTGGATTTATACTGCGAGCGGATTCAAATGGGATGCCAAATAATTTGTGTACCAAATTTAGATTATATTGATAAAAAACAAATTTAGTGCAAATTTTAAAATTCAAAATTATAATATTTAATTCTTTTTTTTTCGGACTTTGGGTTAACAAAATGAAAAAATCTTGTAGACAAAAAATATCTTAGAATTCTTAGTAGAATTTTTAAGTGTATTAATTATTTTTATAAGGGCAGTATTAAGGGAGGCTCTAAATTTTGGGGCCCTATAACTCGAGAAGTATACGGGCGATTGGATTTATACTGCGAGCGGATTCAAATGGGATGCCAAATAATTTGTGTACCAAATTTAGATTATATTGATAAAAAACAAATTTAGTGCAAATTTTAAAATTCAAAATTATAATATTTAATAATTTTTTTCGGACTTTGGGTTAACAAAATGAAAAAATCTTGTAGACAAAAAATATCTTAGAATTCTTAGTAGAATTTTTAAATGTTTCAATTATTTTTATAAGGGCAGTATTAAGGGGGGCTCCAAATTTTGGGGCCCTATAACTCGGGAAGTATACGGGCGATTGGATTTAAACTGCGAGCGGATTCAAATGGGATGCCAAATAATATGTGTACCAAATTTGGAGTGAATCGCTCCGGTACCTTCAGAGGAGTAGAGGGCACAAATTTGGTCTTACGAGCGACCGACGACTAACATCCAAGTATATAAGTTATATACATTTTTGGATTCAGGGCGACGAGACGAACACTTTTTCTTAATGAAATTTTTTGATCCGAGAATGCTACAGACACACGACCGAATGCTTTAGCTTCTTCGGTACTACGTACGGCGAGCTAAAAACAAACGCATCAATTCAATATAGTGATATACTTACAGACGTATCTACTAACATATCAGTATCATCTGTGTCAATAATTTCTTCTTTAATTGTTATTCCCTGTAATATAAATAATTTTAAACAAATTATTATATCCAATTAAATACAATTTTTATTTATGTATATTTGCTATAAATATTATGTCTAAATATTAAAATGTTTACTTTAATCCCGGCGTATAGCTTTCATTATTTAAATTTGCTCTTAAAATAAATATGAACTTACCAATATAAATCGATCACCCCCTAGGCTATTAGCCCATTGGCGTAACTTAATTTGCACATCTTCGCAACATTTTTTAAAATCGTACCATTCGTCAACTTTACCAAGACATGGTTTACATATCATTGTTGACATTCTATCTGTAATTTGTACCTAAAATGAAAATAAATTTACATTGTAAATGACCCAATAAAGTGTCCGATATTTCAAAGTTCGCGGGCTTTCACCAGAACGCCTACTTAAGCACATAACCTAAATAATTCATTAGAACAAATAACTAGGGCAATGTAGTTTTTTGTTTATAATACTTACTTCAACATTAACACACACCACTATTTTCTGGGATAAAGTTGAGCTGTCTTCAAATATCGACACAAGATTTTCATCTTCACATAAACACAATCGACACACATTATTTATTTGTTGTGTTATATCATCCATACTTTTAATAGTACATTTATATATAAAAATAAATGAATTGTAATTATTTAAAACACGATTTAATTAACTAATGTTTTATTAATTTTACGATACGTAACAACGCTTTTCCTGAGATTGACACCGTTTAACAGATTGCCAACTTTACCGTTATAAAAGTAAGAAGAGACTTATATGAACTTTTTTTATTTTTTAATCCAGCCGAAAAAACTCAATTTTTAACCTATTTTATTATGCTTAAAGTAATATAAACGAATTCCTTACGTCTCTATACCAAAAATAATTATATTTCTATTATTAATAACAAATTTCTGTCGAACGTAAACATAACTACATTGTGGTGAACTTTTAAACTAAAAGCGCCACTATCGTTACGATACGATACTTTGCCGGAGTCGTTTTGACGTTTTACTAAAAATTGTAAATAATAAAATAACCATTTATTAAATTGCTTACCATAAGAACCATGGCTGTCATCGTAACGTCACATCTTCGTAAATTATTGCAGAACAACCGATTTATTCATATCGCTGCAATCAACAACACTTTATTTTACGAAAAAGATCCGAAAAGCGGTTACAGCAATCCGGATAATTTGAAAAAGCTGACGAAAACCAAAGCCATCCGAGACGGTCTTAAAGAATTACGGGAAGAAATAAATCTGTGGAAGAATGAAGTGCAGGAAAAATTTGAATCCGATCCAATATTGATTCATCGGCCAGGTATTCAAATTGAATATGATAATAGTAAAAAGTATTCACTACATATTTTAGTATTTAGGTGAAACGGATATTGTCTGGAATTTTGAATCGGAGAAGAATCTAGATCGATGGGTTGTCACAAATGATAAAGATCATAATGAAGGGTATAGTTCGTCAAGTTTAGTGCTGAACAAATATAGAAAAGCAGTCTTTTCCGGTAAGTTGGCTGAAGAGACACCACAGTGTGAGGTTATGTAACAATTTTATTTATCTCGCCGTACGAAGTGCCGAAGAAGTTAAAGCAATCGGTTGTAAGTCTGTAGCATTCTCGGATCAAAAAAAAATTCGTTAACGTTTCCAAAAATATATATAATTTATATACTTGGATGTTAGTCGTCGCTCCCTCGCTCGTAAGGCCAAATTTGTGCCCTCCACTCCTCTGAAGGTACCGGAGCGATTCACTCCAAATTTGGTGCACATATTATTTGGCATCCCATTTGAATCCGCTCGCAGTTTAAATCCAATTGCCCGTATACTTCCCGAGTTATGGGCCCCCAAAATTTGGAGCCCTTTAATACTGCCCTTGTAAAAATAATTAAAACACCCACAAATTTTACTAGCAATGCTAAGATATTTTATGTCTATAAGATTTTTTCATATTGTTAACCCAAAGACCATAAAAAAGTATTAAATATAATTTTTAATTTCAAAATATGCATTAAATTTTTTTTACTATCAAAATCTACAAAAAATTGTAGGACTTTTTATATCTATAACATTTTTATTTTCTATTACGAAGTAATAAGTAAGTCTTGTAATCATGAAAAATTTCCAACTCGAGATTTCAACGGATATACACGTTTTGACCTTCCCTGAATTTATTTTCGGAATGACGTCTGTCTGTGTGTGTGTGTGTATGTCTGTGAACGTAAAATTATGAAACTTCAAAATTAAGATTTGTATATTCCCTAGATGTGCACCTCTTATTTTGAAAAGAATATTCAAACCGGAAGTGCATGTTTAGTCAATGCATTTTTTTTATCTATCTCCAATAACACAAGAACGGCTGCATTTATGACAAAAATAGTTTTGTTCATAATGAAAGATATTCATATTTTGTACAACTTTTGTTTGAAAAGTTTCTTCAAAAAATGTACCAGTTACGAGCAAACTGCTACGAAAAATCATAAATATGCGCCATGTTGCCATGGATTCGCATGTAGCTTAATAAATCAGATCATCTGCGCCTGTCCATATTTTAATAGGAAAACAAATAGACTCAATTAGATAAATTACATTTCAGAGTATTCCTGTAAAGTATTGGTTAGTTTTACTGTTTGTTTGGGAAATATATATATATATATATATATATATATATATATATATATATATATATATAAAATAATAATATAAATAAAGCCGAGTGCAGGCCACTCCAGATATTTTCAAACTGTTAACCGAAAGGCCATAATAATTCAAAATAATAAAGGATGGCTCGTCAAATTTTTGGATACGATTACCTCAACTAATTAAAAATAATTAATTTTTTATTGAAAAAGCGCTCGCATCACATATATTACTTATAAGGCGCGCTGGACGCATATGTGCGTTGTACCTAAGTGTGTTTACTTTCTTTTACGAAGTAATAAGTATGTCTTGTAATCATGAAAAATTTCAACGGATATACACGTTTTGACCTTCCTTGAATCGAATGTGACTATTTTCGGAATGACGTCTGCGTGTGTGTGTGTCTGTCTGTGAACGCTCTAGAGCCAAAACTGTCGAACGTAAAATTGTAAGACTTCAAACAAGGCTTGTATATGGTCTAGATATGCACCTCGTATATTTGAAAAGAATATTTGAACCGGAAGTGCATGTTTACATTAGGCATTTTTTGATCTAACTCGAATATCACTAGAACGGCTGCACTTATGGCAATAATAGTTAATATGAAAAAAGATTCTATCTAAAACTTACTATATATGTCATCGAATTATGTTTATGGCGTTTAAATTTGGAGTTTTAACGCTAATTATCTGCAGTCATAGTCATACAAATTAGTTTAAACTGTGACTAAATTTGGTAAAAGGATGTAAATATAAATGAATTAGAAAAGAGTGGAAATTTAGTGCTTTAGTCTGATGTTTATTTTGACTATGATTACGGCCGCTATATACTATTTCTAAATAATTTGATGACATATATAGTAAGTTTTAGATAATATCTAAGCTGCGAACACCTTTTCACCATGGAAATCTTACGTATTTAATTCTTATCTACATTTTAATATAGAATGTGTTGTTTCCCGCTAAGAGAATTTCGACGAAGCCCTTAACTTTGTGGTATGGTAGCTAAGTTTAACTTAGTTTATGTTTGGTATCTAGGGGAGCTAAATACTCGAGTTCCAAAAGACGGTAAAATCCATAGAGCAGGTTATTGCAATATGCGTTCAATTCGCGCTCAAAAATCATTTAAACGAGATACATATCTCGATTGGAATCTATACAATGTCCTAGTAATGAGAGTCCGTGGAGACGGAAGATCTTACATGTTAAACATAGCCACTTGTGGCTATTTCGACGTACAATGGAACGACATATATAACTACGTACTTTTCACCCGTGGTGGACCTTATTGGCAACTTACAAGGGTAAAATTAAATATATTCCTAATTTTTGCCATACAATAATTTTTTTTCCTATTGTAGATACCATTTTCAAAATTCTTCCTATCATCCAAAGGCCGCATTCAAGACAAACAAAGACCTTTGCCTTTGGATAGAATCACCAATTTTGGTATAACATGCGGCGATAAAATAAATGGAGAATTTAATTTAGAAATTGATTATATTGGTGTTGAGTATGATCCGAATATTACCGAAACGTTTGCGTATGAAATGTATAAAACTGATAAATATATTGCTGCTAACTAATATATTATTGGTTTTAATTCCACATTATCGAATGTAACAAAGTGTAAATAAATGTAATTTAATTTTATACTGTGTTAATTTATTTCTAAATTACTCAACAGACTGTTGAGTACAAAACCATTTCCACGAGTTGATCAATACTTTGAAATAGATTTAAGTAACAAGATGACAAAATGAATGTTTTTTTTCAATTATAAACCACTTAAGGGGGCATTCACCTTTTGCGGATTCAGAAAATCGATTTTTTTTTGCAGAATAGGACACTTTGAAGTGTTGACTATAGGCTTCTGAAGCCGTTTTTTGAAATTCGAGTTGGAAATATGTGAAATTGCGATTTAAACAAAACAATGTTTTTGCTCAAACACGGCGTTTTCGCGCGCGTCAGTCTGAAGTTGAAACTTTAAACGCGTTTTTCTCGAAACCATATTTTTAAGTCGCGCGGTTGAATTTCTCGACAACAAATTAACCGATTTAACTCTCAATAAGCGTATCTTAAAGGTAATAAAATTCTCTAGGAGTTGATTCGACGAAATGTGTCCGACAATTGTTAATATTTTTTAAGGCCCACCAAAGAAGAAAAAAAGTGGCAAAAAATAACTTTTTTCGTACGATGGTCGCCATTTTGCTAATTATGGTCCAAATGGACCACCCGAGGATCAATTCTTAGACAATTTAATATACTTTAAAACCCTTATTTCTGATTTATTTCAAACAACTGGGACCAGAGTTATGCTACCGCGCGCCTAAATTGAGCTGCCCACTTTGGACCTGGACATTTTCGCCGGGGCTGAACGTACCCGACTTTAAAAAATACCTTATGAAAGAGAAAAGTTGAATAAATACGATACAAAAACCGCATGCGAATATCTCGAACGTACCCTGAGAAAAAAAAATGTTAAAAGACAGCTTTATTTTTGTGCTCAAAAATTTTTGTTGAGTATTATTTTATTTTTTAGCTCGCCGTACGAAGTACCGAAAAAGCTAAAGCATTCAGTCATGTGTCTGTAATATTCTCGGGTCAAAAAGTGTTTGTCTCGGCGCCCTGAATCCAAAAATATATATAACTTATATACTTGGATGTTAGTCGTAGTTCGGTCACTCGTAAGACCAAATTTGTGCCCTCTACTCCTCTGAAGGTACAGAAGCGATTCATACCAAATTTAGTACACATATTATTTGGCATCCCATTTCAATTCGCTCGCAGTTTAAATACAATCGGCTGTATACTTCCCGAGTTATAGGGCCCCAAAATTTAAAGCCCCCCTTAATACGTCCCTTATAAAAATAAATATAACATTAAAAAATACTACTACAAATTCTAAGATATTTTATGTCTACAAGATTTTTTCATATTGTTTTAAAGCCCCCCTTAATACGTCCCTTATAAAAATAAATATAACATTCAAAAATACTACTAATTCTAAGATATTTTATGTCTACAAGATTTTTTCATATTGTTTTAAAGCCCCCTTAATACGTCCCTTATAAAAATAAATATAACATTAAAAAATACTACTACAAATTCTAAGATATTTTATGTCTACAAGAATTTTTCATATTGTTTTAAAGCCCCCCTTAATACGTCCCTTATAAAAATAAATATAACATTCAAAAATACTACTAATTCTAAGATATTTTATGTCTACAAGATTTTTTCATATTGTTTTAAAGCCCCCCTTAATACGTCCCTTATAAAAATAAATATAACATTCAAAAATACTACTAATTCTAAGATATTTTATGTCTACAAGATTTTTTCATATTGTTTTAAAGCCCCCCTTAATACGTCCCTTATAAAAATAAATATAGCATTAAAAAATACTACTACAAATTCTAAGATATTTTATATCTACAAGATTTTTTCATATTGTTTTAAAGCCCCCCCTAATACGTCCCTTATAAAAATAAATATAACATTCAAAAATACTACTACAAATTCTAAGATATTTTATGTCTATATTTTATGTCAACCCAAAGCCCAAAAACAATTATTAAACATTATAATTTTGAATTTTAAAATATGTACTAAAAAATTATTTTTTGTATTAATATAATATACTAAAAAATTGTAAGACTTTTTATATCTATAACATTTTTTCAAATTGTTAACCAAAAAGCCATAATAATTAAAAACCACTGCTCGCAACGCATATCTTATCTAAAGGCGAGGTTTACGCATTGGTGCGTTTTACGCGTACCATATCTTATTATTTTTAATAAGTTTAAACTTTTTATTTTTTATAATTTTTTTTATTATTATTTTAAAATATGATACAAAACACGCAATAATTAAGATTTCAATTTGCTAGAACATTGAATAATTTTTTTAAAACCACTCTATACATAACTGTTGAGCATGTTATGTATTGAGTGGTTTTAAAAAAATTATTTGATGTTCTAGCAAATTGAAATTTTAAATATTGCGCGTTTTGTATCATATTTTAAAATAATAATTTAAATAATAATACAATGTATTAAGCTGAGTTTCTCCTTAAAACTAGTAACATTTTTAATCTATATTACAATTTTGTGCAATATAGAATAATGCTTATTCTATTTATTTATTTTCGATATTTAAATCACCCACCCACGAAAAGGTTGAGAACTACTGTTAAAATGTGGATATGTAGAACGGGCTTTCAAATGACAGCGCATATAACCTTAAAATTGGTTTGCAGAAATATTTAAGGATTCACACTAAACTGCTATATATATGTACCGTAAATTGTAAGTGTAATATTCTAATATATATTCTAATAACTTATAGACCGATAAATACATCCCCTTATAGTATAAATTAATTATTACATTACTCATCAATAAAATGTCTTCTAGATTAAATTCAGGATGACTGATGAAGAAATAAAAAACTTACCAACCAACGAAGAAATAATCGACGAACTTACTAAAGATTTAGAGTCTCACTGCATCAAATCTGAACCAGATATAATAGCTGAAACAGAAGAAAATGTATTTTCAGGGATTGATGATGAAGATACTGAAGAAAATGAAGCAGAGACCAAAAAATTACCGTTCGATGATTTCATTGATGAAACTCACCTAAAAGAAGAACAATCTTTGCTATCAACAGTGGAATTAGAAACACGAAAAATTGATTCAGATATTTTAAAACAGAAAGGCAATGATGAATTTAAAATCGGAAACTATTTGGACTCGATCAATTTGTATACGACAGCTTTAAGATTGTGTCCGTTGTCTTATGTAAATGAGCGATCAATATTGTATTCGAATCGATCTGCGTCGAAAATTAAGCTACAAAATTATAATGAGTCCGCCTTAGAGGATTGTACTAAAGCGTTAGAATTAAACCCGAATTATGTTAAGGCTTTGTACAGACGATCGAAATTATACGAAGATATGGACAAATTAGATGAAGCTGTTGATGATTATAAAAAGCTGCTAACTTTAGATGAGTCAAACTCTGAATTAAAACACATCATTTATGTATTGAACGAAAAAATTGCGAAGCGAAATGAAGAAATGAAAACTGAAATGATGGGTTAGTCTTTTTTAATGTCGTAAATTTCATTAAGTAACTTAATTTTAATATCTAATTTTTTTTTTTTAGGTAAATTAAAAGATTTAGGTAATTTAATACTAAAACCATTCGGTTTGTCAACTGAGAATTTCCAATTGAATCAAAATTCTGAATCGGGAGGGTATTCAGTAAACTTTGTTCAAAATAATAAATAATTTTTTCTTCTGTGTTATTTTAAGTGTATACATATTTTTTAATGGCAATAAACGCTAAATATATCTAATTTGACTAATTTTCAAAAAAAAAAAAGTATATCTTACGGTGCGAAAACCAATTTTTCACATCTATAAACTTAAATAAAGAAAATAAATTTTAAGAAAATGTCTTATTCTTCACAGTTTCTTTATTCATTAAAGATAATGTACTTTATCTTTAATGAATAAAGAAACTGTGTAGAATAAGACGTTTTCTTAAAATTTATTTTCCTTAAATAATTTTCTTCACGATGAAATTCCTCAACGATTTTATAAACTTAAACATTGGCCAACATTTTGTATTGAATTGGAATTTTATTCAATCACTGTTAACCTTTGTCGTCACATCCCTTCATTGGTGTATTTACAATCTTTGGGTCGAAAAAATCGTTTTTTTTTTTTTTGCATATTTCGATAGAAGTGTAGATATATTTTTAGTATATATATCCAAAACAAGCTGTCAAACTAACCAATACTCTACACAGAAATATTCTGAAATGTCATTTATCTAGTTGAGTCTATTTTGTTTTCCTGTCAAAATAGCAGATCCGATTTTATAAGGTACATGCGAATCCATGGCAACGTAACCAACATATTTATAATGTTTCGTAGCATATTTCTCGCAACTGGTACATTTCTTGACGAAATGTTTCAGACAAAAGTTGTGCGAAATATTAATATCCTTTATTATGAACATTACTATATTTGCCGTAAGTGTAGCCGTTCTAGTGATATTGGAGATAGAACAAAAAATGAGTAAACATGCACTTTCGGTTTGAATATTCTTTTCAAAAATAGGAGGTGCACATCTAGGGCATATACAAGTCTTAAGTTTGAAGTTTCATAATTTTTCGTTCGACAGTTTTTGCTCTAGAGCGCTCACAGACACACACAGACAGAAAATAGTCACATTCGATTCAGGGAAGATCAAAACATGTATATCCGTTGAAATCTCGAGTTCGAAATTTTTTATGATTACGAGACTTACTTATTACTTTGTAAAAGAAAGTAAAATGGCATTTTCTTCACACTGTCACCATTTAGTTAAATATTAACTTTTTATACGACAAACCGGTAGTGCATGTTTACTCTATGCATTTTTTGTTCTATCTCCATTAACACTTGAACGGCTGCTCTTATGGCAAAAATAGTAATGTTCATAATGAAAGATATTTTCGTTTGAAAAGTTTCTTCATAATTTGTTCCAGTTATGAGATAACTGCTACGAAAAAACTCAAATATTTTATTTACGTTGCCATAGAGATACCTACACTTGTGACAAATTTTATTATTTTTTAAACGAATCAACCATGAGTTACATCATTTGTTTCTTGTTTATTGAAAACAAACAAGCATTACTTTGACAGTTATCTGTATGAATTAATATTTAAAATATTGATTTCTTATTAGAATAAATGGTATCAGGTAAATTATTATAGAATCAATTTATATTATATATTTGCTGACATAATTAATTAACAATTTCAGAGTTTTACTGTGAAATTTGACTGTTTAAGAGTGAATACGATAAGTACTTCAAATTCAGATCCATTATATATTGGTATAATTATCCAGTTATTTTCATTATATTATATATATATATATATATATATATATATATATATATATATATATATATATATATATATATATATATATATATATATATATATATATATATGTATATATATATATATATATATATATATATATATATATATATATATATATATATGTATATTAATATCTATCTATTTAAAACTAAGAAAGTGGAGTGCAGGCCACTCCAAATATTTTCATTTCAATTAGTAGAAGCCCCAAAGAATTCTATACGCTTTTTGAATCTAAAATTAATATTGGATTCAGATGACCCGTTAATTAGATACGTTTAATGCGTTATCTAAAAAAGTTTCATATTTGTTTTTTCGAAAAAGTTTTTTAATGTAGACAAAATGACGAGCAATAAAGTGGACTAAACCCCAAATTGATATGTTTATCCTTACCTAAGGAAAAAATTCATAAAAATCATGATTTTATTTGGTCAGATTGTAAATGGTAGACTATAGATATAGCGTCTTAAGATTGAGCACAGAATTGCACCGTAAGTCGGTTGTCAAATTATATTAAATGTTTATTATTGCTCATAATTCAATTAAAGATGGCAATCTGCAAATCTATAGGTCTTGCATAAATAATATGTGAATAATATGCTCTAATTAATTTTAAAATATTCAATAAAATTAACTGTTTAGGTAACGTGAAAACAAAATAAAATATTAGTAGTTCAAAACATGTTTCTTTAATAAAATGAATAAAAGTTCAAGGGCAATCTATATCGATGTGTGTGCATTTCGCAATATATTTAAAATCTGGGTGGAAGTCCAGACCTATTCGACCGCCGCCCTGTGCGCGCCAATGTAAAGGTTAATTATACACCGTGATTGTTCAATTTTCACCGATTCACGGTGAGCAAAAATCGTTGAGGCTTGCAATTTTCTATATGAATAAGAAAATCTAATTTCCAATAAATATAAATAATATTAGAAGAACAAATGTGTTCGTTATATCCTAATCATGTAATCCAATCCAAGAATTAATAATATAAGAAGAATAAATTGCAAAAATAACGATTTTAGCTCATCTTATATTAGTACAAACAAGCATAGGTTCAGGCAGCATTGCTTTTAGCTCGTATTATATATTCAGTGGATGGTTTAATTTATTTATTTATATAGAAAACAGTCTTTTTACCACTAAGATTATTAAAGCGGAAAATCTATTTTTGACCACTAAATTTGGAAATGATAAAATATAAAAGATAATAATTACATTATTACTGATTGATTGCAACAATAGCCTGTATATGTATACTAATGCGATCGCTACGTTTTAAATTTCAAAAATATTTCTTATATTTTTAGCTCATCATACGATAGTACAATACAGCTATTGTTGTTAGTCGTGTGTCTGTAATGTACTCTTTTTCTTGTCTTGTCGCCCTGAATCCATCTTGCTCGGTCGGTCGTAAGATCTGACTTTGTGACCGACATTGTGAACTCCTCTGAAGGTACCGAGTCGATTATACTGAAATTTGGTATACATAAAATTTATATATATATATATATATATATATATATATATATATATATATATATTTATATATATATATATATATATATATATATATATATATATATTATATATATATATATATATATATATATATATATATATATATATATATGTCAGAAAATGTCAGAATATATATATATATATATATATATATATGTCAGAAAATGTCAGAATATATATATATATATATATATATATATATATATATATATATATATATATAAAAATTTATGTATACCAAATTTCAGTATATATATATATATATATAACTTTTTTAACTTGAAATTTTAATATCTTTAACTTTTGTAACATTCACTTTTTCACTAATTTGTGTTGTATTCGAGATATGCAAAAAGAGCAACAAGAGTAAATATATATATGTTGCTACCATATTTAACTATCGTAGTCACCGCTGGACACAAAAAGGAACAATTGCATCGCAACAATTTTCTGTATTCTTTTTTGTGGAAAAGACCTTGCGAAATAAATGCCTTTTTGGCACTATTAGACGTGTTGTTCATCTTGGTTTCGCGTCACATATATATATATATATATATATATATATATATATATATATATATATATATATATATATATATATATATATATATATGTTAACCAATTATAGCACTCCATTGACATCTATGTTTATTCATCATTTCTATTTCACAGAATGGTCGCGTGCGATGTTGACTTTATGAACTGTTTGATAATGAAGAGTGGCGATGAAAGGAACACTTATACACTAACTAGCTAACACACCAGCTCGAATGGATAATGAAACATTGACATGGACACAAGCAAGGGGTTGGTTTGGTCTTTGGTAACATGAGATTCGTCGACCTGTGAACCTCCACCGGGGTCACCGTGTTAATTAGATACATAAAATGTCGAGTGTTGCGACTAATTAATCTGCAGCACTTAAAGCACTCCAACACCAACTTCAGCCATTCTGACCTCTCTGTCCTGCTAGAATAATATATTAGAGAGGGGACAATGTTCGATTAAATTTAACGTCTTGCTATTTCTGCATATGCTCAATTATTTTCACTGTCTGTCAAACAAGACCAACCAAATTTCAGAACAATTTATTATAGTATTATGGAAATAAGCTGAAGTGGTCTACACTCGATTTTCTTATATATCCGATATCTATTTAAAATATTGCTTTAATTTAGTTTCAAATTCATTTAGATTGCCGTAAAAATATAACTAGGGAAACGTAAATGAAACATACCAATTTTCAAAGACGATTTATCAGCAAATGATATATTTTTCGAAAAATTAAATAAATTAACGGAAGTTGCTAGAAGAAAATGCTGAACATTTCTCAGTTATCTCGCCTCGTTATATTTAGAATTTTGCGTTACCACAATGCTTTCTTCAAACAAGCATAGGTGCAGGCACCAACGCACTCTCACCGTGTTATCTATTCAGTGAAAGTTAGTTTTTCTTTTATATGGAAAATATTTTTTAACCAATGCTTAAAGAAGAATTCCAATTATAATCACTACATTTTGAAAAGATAAAATGTAAGAAAAATAACAATGACATTGTTATTGATTGATTACAGACACGCACAGGAACCAAATATGGTATTTGTGCATAAGTACAATCGTCAGTCCTTTGATTTTTATTTTTTTTAACTCGCCGTACAAAGTACTGTAGAAGCTAACGCATTCGATCGTGTGTCTGTAGCATTCTCGGATCAAAAAATTCCATTAACAAAAAGTGTGTTTGCTTCGTTGCCCTGAATCCAAAAATATATATAACTTATATATTTGGATGTTAGTCGTCGCTCGCTCGTAAGACCAAATTTGTGCCCTCTACTCCTCTGAGGGTACCAGAGCGATTCACACCAAATTTGGTACACATATTATTTGACATCCCATTTGAATCCGCTCGCAGTTTAAATCCAATCGCCCATATACTTCCCGAGTTATAGGGCCCCAAAATTTGGATCCCCCCTTAATACTGCCCTTATAAAAATTATTAAAACACTCAAAAATTCTACTAAAAATTCTAAGATATTTTATATCTACAAGATTTTTGCATGTTGTTAACCCAAAGCCCGAAAAAAAAAAAAATTAAATATTATAATTTTGAATTTTAAAATATGCACTTAAATTTTTTTTATCAATATAATCTACAAAAAATTGTAAGACTTTTTATATCTATAACATTTTTTCAAATTGTTAACCGAAAGGCCATAATAATTAACAAGATTTGGTACGCGTAAAACGCACCAACGCGCAAGCTCGCCCTTAGGTAAAATATGCGTTGTGAGCAGTGGTTTTTAATTATTATGGCCTTTTAGTTAACAATTTGAAAAAATGTTATAAATATAAAAAGTCTTACATTTAATTTTAGATTATATTGATAAAAAGAAATTTTAGTTCAAAATTCAAAATTATAATATTTAATCATTTATTTCGGGCTTTGGGTTAACAAAATGAAAAAATCTTGTAGACAAAAAATATCTTAGAATTTTTAGTAAAATTTTTAAATGTTTCAATTATTTTTATAAGGGCAGTATTAAGGGGGGCTCCAAATTTTGGAGACCTATAACTCGGGAAGTATACGGGCGATTGGATTTAAACTGCGAGCGGATTCAAATGGGATGCCAAATAATATGTGTACCAAATTTGGAGTGAATCGCTCCGGTACCTTCAGAGGAGTAGAGGGCACAAATTTGGTCTTACGAGATACCGAGCGAGCGAGCGAGCGACGACTAACATCCAAGTATATAAGTTATATACATTTTCGGAATCAGGGCGACGAGACGAACACTTTTTCTTAATGAAATTTTTTGATCCGAGAATGCTACAGACACACGACCGAATGCTTTAGCCTCTTCGGTACTACGTACGGCGAGCTAAAAACCACTGCTCGAACGCATATATTACATAAAGGCGAGCTCTGCGCGTTGGTGCGTTTTACGCGTACCAAACCTTGTTTTCCGGTCTATGAGTTCCCATCCGAAGGATCGATAAAGATGTAAAAGGTAGAATATAATTAGAAAAATTTGAATCTTTTAAATTATTTATTACAGGCAATAAAATAAATATGTGTTGGTCGCAGTGTTAAGGGAAATACCCTGACAATTCACACAAATGGCCTAGTGGTTCGATATGGTTTAATACGGCTCTGATAATATTTAACTATTGTAAATCAGGAAAAATATAACCTTAAAAGACAATTTACTTGCTTAATGAAGCACAACCTTAATTGAAGAATCATTTGATTTCGCAACAAATGATACAAAAAATTATAATCGTTGAAGACGCTCCGGCACAAAAAAGAAAATCCAACGCTATAGCGTATATTAGTAGGACGTACTGCTATTCTCTCCTCTCTCCCATGGGAGTATTCGCTGTCGCCACAGAGAGTACCCATCTCATTAGTCAAGTTTGTACTTGGTAGAAGAGAGAATAATAATAAAAAAAAAACCCCAGGCGAGATAATGAAGTTTCCACGAGTCGCTGGATAAAGGCGAACAGATTGCACGTGAAATTTTAAAAATCCGATGTAATTAGGCCGGTGCTTGTCACCTCGTAGGGGCATATTTGCCGCCTACTATATATATATATGTTGCGTTATTAGACTTTCATACAGCCATATATGCTACACGTATAGACGTGTCAACCGCTCTGACATCACTATAATTTGAACTAATAGAATTATCCTTTTCCAACATTAGCATCAAAGATAAAATTGTACGTCTACTACACGCATACCCTGCCAAATAGGGTTGCTAAGGTTTGATTAGCTGTAACTAAGTTAAAAATGTATTAGAATAATAAATAATAAAGGCTGCTATAGAATTTTCGTACTCAAATTAAGCGCAACTCAATTTAGCTAACCGCACCACAGACACCAAATATGGTATTTGCGCGTAAGTACATAATGCGCAGAAACCTACTTTGGATTGTGTATATACTGTACGGTGCAAATGAGGCAATGTTTTAAGACGAATCCCAGGGGCATTCGTTCTTATTCTTTTTCAGACTATTTGACAATCAACACAATTTATTATACAATAACTACTGCTACACGGATAACTTTAACATTGATTATTGGTAATTGCTTAAGTTGTATTACCCCTGTCATCATTTTAGCTCGCCGTACGAAGTACCGGAGAAGCTAAGCATTCGGTCGTGTGCCTGTAGCACTCTCGGATCAAAAAATGTCATAAACAAAAAATGTTTGTCTCCTCACCCTGAATCCAAAATATAAATATAACTTATATACTTGGATGTTAGTCATTGCTCGTAAAACTAAATTTGTGCCCTCTACTCCTCTGAAGGTACCGAAGCGATTCACACCAAATTTGGTACACATATTATTTGGCATCCCATTTGAATCCGCTCGCAGTTTAAAACCAATCGCTGGTATACTTCCCGAGTTATAGGGCCCCAAAATTTGGAGCCCTCCTTAATACTGCCCTTATAAAAATAATTAAAACACTGAAAAATTCTACTAAATATTCTAAGATATTTTATGTCAACAAGATTTTTTCATATTGTTAACCCAAAGCCCGAAAAAAAAAAAAAAATTATAATCTTAAATTTTAAAATATGCACTTTATATCTATAACACTTTTTCAAATTGATAACCAAAAGGCCATAATAATTAAAAACCACAGCTCGCAACACATATCCTACCTAAAGATGAGCTCTACGCATTGGTGCGTTTTACGCGTACCAAATCTTGTTTAAGTTTAATAACTAAAAAAAATATTTTCTATACATAGTAATACTTAGTAATAATAATATAAACACAATTATTGTGATTTACCATGAATAACAATTTAATAAATCGTTCTTTTACCCGCCGTATTTGTATAATTATCAATATGAAATTGATATTTTTATGTTCCTAAGGTATCTAAATTTAATGTAGGTACATATATATATTTTAGGATAAATACAGGGAGGGGGCGTAGATTGAAAGAGAGGCGCGTACCCCTTCTGAAATGGTGTAACGACGCCCCTGACGAATCCCCATTATTGGCCGCCCTTACAGATCGGTAGAACTGTTTTTGAGGTGCGTTCACACACACACACATTAACACGCACACAAACAAACACATATTTAGGGCTGGTCAAAATGTAAACTTCCGTTAAATACTTCAGTTCTAAATTTAGCATGATTATAATACTACCATATAAATGTAAAACGTTTTTGGTTGTTTGATTGCTTGTTCTGGTAACAACTGAACCCTTTATACGCCTGAAAGAATGAGTAAGATAATTAAATTTATTGAACATAATATAAATGTATAGAACTTAGACGTCGCGAGTCATACGATCTACAATATTGAAATTATAATTATTTTGTTTTTGTAAGTATGAAAAACCAAAACCGTCTGCCGTGCTTTGAGCATAATGAGTAACACAATATTCTTGGAGGAAACAAAACAAGGAGTTATGTGCTTGTTATTTTCTCTAACATTGTTAAAAATGTATAAAAATAAAACTGGACTGTCCTGTACTCAGTTTTCTTACACTCGTAATATTGCATTACTTTTGCTATACTACAGTGATGGTTATGAAGCAATAGACAATATATATTATATAATAACCATGGAAACGTAAATATAAATGTCTGAGATTAGAACAAGAGTTGGTAGAAATATTAATATAGACAACTTTTATAATAATTATTCTCTAACTCGTGCCGTTTCCGTGATATTCGGATAGTTACAAGAGGAAACTTTTACTACCTTCAGTCCCCGTTTCGGACAACGGAATTTCACTTGTAATTACTTCGGTAAATTATGTGTCGGCAGTTTCTCCGCGTACTCCGGCTCTACAATCTAGGAACACAACCACACCACATGATGGCAGAGTAAGTTTCTCCATTTAAATAAAATCTCCGGTCATCTCTTCCAGACATAAGAAACTAGAGTGGCTTTCACTCGATTTTCTTGTCCTTTCACTATCTATATATATATATATATATATATATATATATATATATATATATATATATATATATATATATATATATAATATATATATATATATATATATATATATATATATATATATATATATATATATATATATATATATATATATATGAAACAAAATCAATATGTATTGTATCTAGGGAAACATAAATATAAAATAACCATTATCAAAGGCAATTTTTCAGTAAATGGTACGTTATTCGAAAAAGCTATTTTAACGAAAGTTGCTAGAAATTCTATTATATACTTTAAAAATAGTCAAAAACATTTCAAAATTCAGACATGTTCAAAATGTGTATTTCCCGTGAAATCACGAATTCAAAATTTTTCCTGATTACAATACATTTGTATAAGAAAGAAAACAGTTTTTTTTTGTCGAGATTAATTATATAAGCACATTGCACTGGTACTATATATATATATATATATATATATATATATATATATATATATATATATATATATATATATATATATATATATATATTTTATTTTTATTTTTGCGGAAAATGTTTTTCTTTCTTGAAAATCGAATTATCGCATTGAATGAATGTACTGAACCTGTCACTAACGACGCGAATTAAATTAATTTGAATTAAAATGCAAATTCATTACGCCACTGTGCTACCCGTTACGCTTAAATTTCTCTGCATTCTGTCTGCCTGCGTGTCAATGTATGCCTTTGCATCTGTATTGTTCGGCAATGGCATTTAATAATATAATTGCATTTTGTATTCGGAAATGTATCACTGAATTTGCATAATACGAATAATGTTTTGTTCAATATTGTCTACTAGAAATTAATAATAAGGAATTGATTTAACATTTCAGTATAGATCTGCCACTATAATAATTCCGCACTAAGAAAAATATTCGTAAAGAAAGCACAATTTTACTTTCTTATATGAATGTATATAAGGAAGCTTAGTAATCACGAAAATTTTCGGACTCTAGATTTTAAAGGATATACATATTTTGACTCTCTCTGAATCATTTCTATTTTCGAACTGATGTCTGTGTGTCTATGTATATATATATGGCTGGGTGTCTGTTTGTGTGCCAGATTCTTTTAGAATGTTTATTTATCACCTTTGTGCTCCAGGGTGTTTTTATTAAAACCAACTCGAATAAGAATATATATTTTTTATCAAAATGATAATGATTGAAAACACGCGTTTATAGTAATTTCATTGTAAAAGTTGGAACCTTACTAATAATCTGCGCCATCTTTTTTATCGAATTTTCTGAAAGGGATACCGAAGTAGCATACACGTACACATATATAGAAAGGTTCTTTTTTGCGAAGGGACGCATATGTACTGTAAATGAATTTCGCGTGAGATGTTGCTGTGGGTGAATATAATAAACAATATTAATTACCCTATATAATGTGACGTTGCCAAGCTGATGATATGGCATTGCACTGTGGGTGCGATGCTAATCAAAATGAATGGCAGATGTGGCAACGTTGAAATGTAAATTCGTATTTTTGTCCCCCTAAACATACTTTCGCTAATCCTCTTGGGGGATCAACAAAAACAAAGTATGTATATGGAAATATTTTACTTTTAAGATGCATAAATATGACTGAAATATTAAAATATTATATAACGTTGTAATACGTTTACGCATTGCGTGTTGTGTATCGTAAAGGAGCTAGTTAAAATTGTAATATAAAATTATTTTCTTTTATAAATGGCGTATAATTGCTGCAATTCGTAAATGATATATAGGATTGAGTATTTGTAGAAAAATTGAGGCGTATAGTATCAAAGGCAGCAATCTCCTTGCTTAACATTTTCGAGATAGTTACGATTAACCTTTATGAATACTTTGCAGGACACTTATTTACTAACAATTATTAGTAGTATTTGAAAAATTGAAAAAAATGCATGTCAGCGGCAATTTTTAGTATAGCATTATGCAACGCGTTTATATCAGTTCTTGTAAGAAATACACAGTAGGGAGACTGGTCAGAGCCGGTCGAAGGGATTACGTAGTACCTATTGGTTATGATATTTCTCTGTCAGTATAGTTTTGCTGTTCAATGAGAATGGTAGTGTTTTTGTGATTTGTGCCCTGTGCATCTGGTATGGAGAATATTAGCGGTGAGTCAAGTCTGTCTGATTATATATTTATATTCTTGCAATCATATGTATAGGTAAATGGTGATAGCCATTTTCCTGAATGTACGTTATGTGTATGTCAAAATGTGTTATTGTCACCTATCCCTAACCTTTGTATCGGTGCTGGCCTGGAAACCGCTTTATGCGGGGGATAGTCGAGAATGCGCCCAGCGATGTAGCATATATATTTACCGGTATGTTGCCAGCGGTGCCTTTACCTGCCAACTTTAATGTCTATCCTCAGGACTGAGCCCAAGGTATCGCTTCGTACCTCCGGGGAGATATGGTGGGGATTGAGTTTCACTCGACTTTCAACTCTTTCTCCCGATACCATGCGAATCTCATGGCGGAGGCAAGCTTCTTGTAGATTCACACTAGTTTGTGTGGAGCACAACGATTACCTTCGTACCTTCGAAGGGATATGGTGGAGACTGAGTTTTACTCTTTCTCACGATGCCGTAAGGTCCCGCGGCGGAGGCAAGCTACTCGTTGACGCACACAGCTAGTTGTGAGGAGAGATCCCTCTGGCATTTTCCCGTATTTCCCACAGCAAGTCTGTGGAGCGGGGCCAGGTTCTAGCAGACCTAAGCACTAGTTGCTTAGGCTGTGATGTTTCTTGTGCACAGTTAAATACTGTATTCTACCTCCTTATCCTGATACAAATGGCTTAATCATTATTGTTTTATTAGACCGTCGTCAGTCACTGCTAAATGACAGCCTTCTCACTGAGCGTTAGCTCAACTCGCATTCTATTTTCAGACTCAACTGAGAGGCTCGTATCGGAGGTTTCCGTGGGCCGTCGCTTACAGTGTGTAATGTGTATATGCCCTTATGATTGGTGTTAATGAAATAAAGTGTCATACAGGAAGGTTCAGTGGTTAAATATCGTCGGTTACCATCCATCTACATACAACTTTAACAACAGGTAAAATAAACCCTTATATGCATTGAGAATATATGATTGGTTTATGGTTATAGAAATATACAACTACTTTATCAAAGAAATAGTGTAATATGATAAATTCTCAAGACGTCAACGTATAGTAAACGTCTATTAAATGCTTGAGTAAAAATTGTGTGAAACTCAAAAAGATTCCAATTCCGTGTAACTGGCATAAAACAATATCAAAATGTGTGGTAATTAGGGAAACGTAAATATTACCTGAATATTGACTATTTTCAATGGTGCTTTTTCAATACATTGTATATTTTTCAAAAAAACTATTCAAATAAAAGTTGTTAGAAATTTTAATATGTTGAACTTGCATTTGCATTAGAATCACTTTTTCTTTAACTCCTAATAGGATGTGTATACACATTCGAGATATGCAAAAAATTACATAAATAAACCAACATTCAAACCAAAGTTATTAGAAATATTAATGTCTAACTTTTATAAGATTAAATTTAAGATTTCGCTAAATCGTGTTATTTCCGAGATATATATAAAAAAATAATTGAATACGGGTGTAACCAGCAATTGCGGCTGAAATATCCTTTTCAAATATAAGATCTTAAATTCAAAATATTATATATTTATGCTCAACAGTAAAGCGACTTTTTGTTAAGGAAATATTTTGACCGAGAATGCTACAGACACACGACCGATTATTTTACCTTCTTCGGTACTTCGTACGGCAAGCTAAAAATGTATAGACATGGATTGCTTAAGTCACGTAGGTTTTGAGAAGTATACCGGATTCTGTGTCATCGATAGTTAAAATTTGGAAGAAAAATTGGAAACAAATTAAATGTTTGTTTACAATGAATGCGTTTACCACAAGGATTATGTGTATTAGTTCGTAAGATTTACATAACGTTCCGGATAGAAAGCTAGATACATACACATATGCATCGGTGAGGATTGCACTGAATTCTATATATGATACGGGCACATGGTGCCCACGAGTTATTCTAGTTTATATATATATATATATATATATATATATATATATATATATATATATATATATATATATATATATATATATTAATTTTCAGTTACATAAACTCAATTGAGAAATGTGTAAAGTGATTCAGTTTAATGTAAAGATACAAAGTGTAATTGTCTTACATAATAAAGGTAAATCTGTACGTGAAATCGCTGCACAATTTAAGATTTTCAAAAATTTTGTTAATTGTTTCAGTGAATGAACAAGGGTAGGTCCAAAACTTTGGATTCATATTTATTTTTTCGGAAGCAACTTCAACAGTGTTGATTGGAAAATATTAGCAAAGCTAAATTATTCACAATTTTAAATATATTTTCTCCGTGTTTGAAGTATTGACATGCATAAGTGTATTAAAAAATATGCAAAAAAAAATAACGTAAATATGCTGTATAGTTAAAACGAAAACTTTTTTATTTTTATTTTCCTTTACATAAATGCACAAACTAAGCTAATGCAAGATTATTTTTATGAATATTCAAATGAAATTGATTTTGCGGCATGAGCAAGTGCCTACTACGTATCGCTTATAGTGGTATCGCGTTTACCATTTTCTTTGTACTATTTCCACCGTTTATTTTCGTAAAATAAAGTTCATCTGTCCGAGATGGAAATTAAACACGCAATAATACAATAAAAACTGGGTCTATTTTTAGTTTCCTTTTTCTTGATATAAATCCGATACAAAACCTTTAATCGATTTGTACAGACCACATACCCGGATATTCACAAAGTGAGTTAACTAAAATCCACCTATTGTCTATATTTGTCTCGTCGCCCTGAAACCATAAATGTATATAACTTATATACTTGGATGTTAGTCGTCGCTAGCTCGTAAGACCAAATTTGTGCCTTCTACTCCTTTGAAGTAAAGCGATTCACACCAAATTTGGTACACATATTATTTGGCATCTCATTTGAATCCGCTCGAAGTTTAAATTCAATCGTCCGTATACTTTCCGAGTTATAGGGCCCCAAAATTTGGAGCCCCCCTTAATACTGCCCTTATAAAAATAATTAAAACACTCAAAAATTCTACTACAAAATCTAAAATATTTTATATCTACATAATTTTTTCATATTGTTAACCCAAAACACGAAATAAATATTAAATATTATAATTTTGAATTTTAAAATATGCATTAACATTTTTTTATCAATATAATCTACAAAAAATTGTAAGACTTTTTATATCAATAACATTTTTTGAAATGGTTAACCAAAAGACCATAATAATTAAATACGCTCGCAACGCATATCTTACTTAAAGGCGAGCTCTACGCATTGGTGCGTATTACGCGTACCAAATCTTGTTTTATTATACTTTTGATAATATATTTGTGAACCATTTATTTTCGAACCCTACACTGGCGTATAAAAGCATCATTGAATTCACTATATATCGTATTTGAGAAGCATTCAATCTTACCAATACATATCCACTTTTGTACAAAATACTGAGTCCAGAAATTGATAGAAACGGGCGAAAACATGAGGAAACCTATATAACACAGTTTTGTACAAAAGTGGGTAGGTCTGAAAATAAAATATATTTACATCTGCCTACTTTAGGCAGACAAAATTTGCCTAGGTCATTAGTATTTGCTCGGTCAAGCAATTAAACAAGAAACAAAAATGATTCACCCAGGCAGATAACATATGCTCAGGAAAATGATTTTTTTTAAATATCTATTTACTTGCGGTATATGTATGTTGTGATATATTTTGGAATTTATAATAACTGATTTGCTTTTTAATACAACATACTTTAAAATATTTCAATAATATTACTAATCCAACATTGATTGAATCAACTAAATATATCAAACAGGTATTTCATATGTTTGACAATAAATAATCGCCCAGAATCACCGAATTAATCTACATATTCAGGCGATCAATATGAGTATTTTTTCTTAAAAAATATTAAAATATAACACATGCAAATTACTGTAAACACATGTCACGCAATCATGTTTCAAAACAAACGTCAACGAGATAGTTACATTCGCAGTGTTGCCGGTTTCAAAATTGGTGTTGTCGATACAACCCTAGCGCCGCTTGTATTTCGGTATTAAATCCTTTTCTAAATAGTGTTATTATCGAAAGAGGTATTAATACAAAAATTACTTGAATTAGAACTGAATTAGTTTTCGTAACTGATTAGTCCTTCGGATGTTACAACGTTCGTAATTCACTGCATACTTTATATTTCAATCGGATTAAAAATAACAAAATATAACTATGAAACTATATTTTCTTATCTTTAAGTTCAACATCCTATTTTATTTTAAAAGCCTGAAATTATATATGATTAAATACTCAAACTACAACGAAACATAATTATTACTCAAACTCCTGCTATTGTTTGAGTTTCGCTGGTAGTACCATATTATTTTCAACTTATCTTTACGCTCATGAACTTTCAAGATCTGTCTAACACTGTAATTTATTATAATGCTCGGTTTTTGTCTAGAACAGAATTTTTATAGGAGGGTGTGGAAAGCTATGCGATAAGTAAAAGGATTTTTCATGGTTTCATATGTTACATAGCATCGGAATGACAGTTTTGGAAAATTGTATCTATATAATTTATTATTATGTATGGTACTACAAGACAGCTATAGTGTTTGGTTGTGTGTCTGTAACATTCTCGGATCAAAAAAAAAAAAATCTTAACAAAATGTCTCGTAGTCCTGATTTCAAAAATGTATATAAAGTGGATTATGCCGCTCGCTCGTTCGCTTGCCGGTAAGACAAACCTTGTGGGTGCAATCTCCTCTAAAGGTACCGGGCCGATTTGGATTAAATTATAAAATTTCTTTATAATTTAGAACATGTATTAAGGTATTTTTAAAATATATGAATCTTAAATACATTATTAAAAATTAAAATTCATGCAGTGAATACGCTAACAGTATTGCAAACAATTCTGTAGTGTAGCCAATCAATCAATAACAATTGCTTTCATTATTGTGTATATATCACCTCTTCATAAATGGTTTTGAACAATTATCTTCAAAAAATGGTTATAATATTACATACAGTAATACACTTTATAGATTATACGGCGAGTTTATATCTATATATGTTTGTTACAGATCTTTTGATTATAACATGAGTTTTTTATTTGCTTGGCGATGAACGCGGATAACATTACTAAGTATTTTAATAATATAGAATTCTAACCTTTGAAGGCCTCCGCCTTCAAAAGTTTGAAGTGAGAAGCTCCGTTTTATATTAAGTAGAAATTACGATAATAATGTTGATATTGAAATGCGGAATTCCTCGTTTAATATTAGCGGTCAAATCATTACTACTCTGTGTATGGGCTTAGTATATTTATTATAAATATTGTAACATATCAAACTTACATAAATTTCGTATTCTAATGTCAAAAGAAGCTGGATAAGCTGTAGCTAGGCCTAGTAATAGCAACTTACACAAATTAAGGTGTATTCACAGCGTACCAAACAGTAATTTAGATTTTGAAAATTACAAATAATAATCTAGTTTGTATTATGACAAGCAATGCTAACATTCCAAGCAACAAAATTAACACAATTTATGATAAATTTTGTTGCTATGAACGTTAGCATTGTATGTCATACAACAAACTGCACTTATTACTTATAATTTCTAAGCTTATGTACTAATTGTGTCGCTGTGAATACACCCTAACTATCAACTAATTGGATCTAGTTTCAGATAGTAAAGTGACACTTAATAGAACTCTAATATAAGCTTTGACGGTACATATAAGGGCGAGTTTTGTATTGTGTACAGGGTCAACTAAATCGTAGCTGGTAACTTTTTCGTTTGGTACTGACTGATATAGTGGTATGTAGTAATAAATAGATGAATTAAATATTAAGTTGCTAATGTAGGCAAAATTTCGAAGGTAAACAGGGTTGTATGTGTGAGATGCAGTTAAGTCAAAATATCAGGCAAGTTGTAATTGTATTTCGACTTAATTTAACTGAATTTAATTGGATACTACACATACATATATTATTTTTCATAACTTTTGATTGAAATGTTTCTTCGAAAAATGTACCAGTTACGAGAAACTGCTATGGAAAATCTTAAATATCTTAATTATGTTATCGTGTATGAGGAATAATTTTAATAAATTGTATGAACTATGCCTGATAGGGAAACAAAATAGAATCAAATAATTTGATACATATCATTCGTATAACAAAGTCGAATACAGGCCACTCCATATTTTGCTTTGCATTCCAATATTTTTACATCACTAGCATTATTGTATTATTTGTATTCATGAATTTCATGTATTTATTTTGTACCTACTATCGAAGTTATGTTGACATTTTAACAGGTTTACCAACTTCCTTAAATCGTACCACTATAGAAACACGCATAGAAAATATGAGTCAATGGATTGAATGTAAATAAGCAAAAGGTGTGTTAGCCGAAAATAAAATTTGTGACAGTTTCTTATGTACTAATTGAATTTAATAATTAACTGCAATTAAATATAATTAATCTTAAAATATATTAATTAACAATTTTCAATGTAATATTTGATAAATAAATTAATAATTTCATACAAAAAAGCTTCTTATCTTAACAAAATCTTGCTAATTAATGTATTTCTTGTCTAGAAACCAAAATCTTAAAAAATTTTGTTATTTGATATTTCAGAGATTTTTCTTATTGTTATACATGCAAAGTAAAGCTAGCTAACACGCATGTGCCTGCAAACCTGCTGTAACCAATAATGAGGGGAGACAACAATCACATGACAAATATAATGAAGTTATGTTTTGACATATGTTTTAGATCATTTTTAAAATCCGATAACGTAATAATGTAGAATTTTTAGCGTATTTCATTAAACTGTTGGGCTAACATAGGGCATGATTTAAAGATATTAAAATATCATATCTTTGTAAGACAACCAGAAATTAGTAGTCATATTAAATGGCAGGACATTCCAGATACATTTTTGTGTCGTGTTATTTTTAATTAATTAAAAATATGTGAATCACAATATTTATGTATAATTAAAAATTAATATTTCATAACTTCTTGAACATTTCATTTTAAAAAAGAATTGTTTCTTGGTTGAAGCACTCATTCTTGTTTTATCTATCGCGCTTTCGTATAAATAGGGTGGCAGTCAACTCCTTTCAAGCATTCAAAATCTTTCTGACTCTATCTTAGCACACATCACGAACTTCATTTATCTGCACACACACAAACACACACACACACACACACACACACACACACACATATATATATATATATATATATATATATATATATATATATATATATATATATATCTCAAAATTTAATAGAGGTTTAAATTCTATCAAAAAATTATTATAAGCATAGTTCCTGAGTATACCCCTGCGTAACGGATTATGTGTTTATATGTGCGAGTTAGTCCATCTATATTGATGTAACATGATGATAAAGTAAAGAGTGAGAAGGCATCTATATTGGATCCGATAGAGAGATAAATTGATACGTAGAGGATATGGATACCTACTGAACTGACCGTGTTACTGTAGGGGCGAGTGGGGTGTTGTATATTTGATTAACCGGTTTACAGTGCTATTTGTCTTGATTACGCAGGAGCCGGGCACCCTAGAGCCTTCGCCCCCAACGATGGACACGTTACTGCTAATTAAACTTGCGAATTTGTACTGATACTGAATCAGCATTCAAATATCACAGACAAAGGTCAAATTTGACCGTATTCAGTGAGACACATATTGCTGGTTTTAACCCTTTAAAGTCACTAACGTTGTATATTGCTTCAACAATGTATTTTGCTTATTTCGAAATTCGAATATTTCCCTTTAGCTTGTCGTTTTTATTTTGGTTACGACTTAATATTTCTTTTTTGTCGTATAATTGTACAAATAAGCTATAGAGTGCATATATGTAATAGTTCCACATTAAAAATAAATCTTAAACATAAATATAACTTATTTGTAAAATCTCCTCTGAAAATACTGGTAGACATATAGAATAAATGTCTCTTTAGTGCATGACGATTTGAAACTGAATCGCCCGTATACTACCGGATTTATAGGGCTTCACAAAACGTCTTTAGATTCGTTAAAATATATCAAATTTTACTTTCGTATACGCAATAATAAGTAAGTCTTGTAATAATGAAAAATTTCGAACAGGATATTTCACGGAAATACACGTTTTGACCCTCCCTGAAGATCGAATGTGACTATATTCGGAATGTTGTCTGTGTGTGTGTGTGTCTGTTTGTCTCTATAGCTCAAACTGTCGAACGTAAAATTGTGAGACTTCAACCATAAGACTTGTAAATGGTCTAGATGTGCAAGTCCTATTTTTGAAAAGAATATTCAAACCGAAAGTGCATGTTTACTCTATGAATTTTTTGTACTTTCTCCAATATCATTAGAGCGGCTGCACTAATGGGAAAAATAGTTATGTTCATAATAAATTTTTATATGAAATGTTTCTTGAAATAATGCATCAGTTACGAGAAAACTGCTACGGAAAATATAGATACGAATGTATGGGGGATTATATATTTAATAAATCGTATAAGCTATACCTGACAACATTTTGACGCGTTTCTCATTTACTTGAATACGAATATGTTCCTTTGGCAATCACCCGTAAGATGAATTTGTGGCTATAATTCGGAACAACTTACCTTCAGAAAATTCATATTATTATAAGAAAGCTTTATTATACCTGAACATGGATACTTCATTGAATTTATGGCAAGCTGGAAGCGTTGATTGATAGCTGTGACTGTACTGGCTACATTCGTAGCTCTATACGCTGGATTACGCCCACTCGGCCAGAGAACATACAGGACAAATGCACTAACAACCGGTCCAGCTCCTGCCACAGCCAGAATTACAGTCGCACAAGAGCACTCTAGCCAACCATCACATCAACATATCAGAGATTTTGAAGGAAAGGGATGGTTATGAGGTCTAAGTTTTGTAACGGGGTTTATTCTTCACCCATCGTTTGGTTTTTACGACCAGCAGAGTTGTTGGATTAATATTTGCTATATAAATGAATTAAAATATAATCAATTTAAGTGCATCATAAGTGCAATATGAGTATACAATACATCCTTGCGCTTCTGTTTAACTTGTCCTAAGACGGAATTACATTAAGGGCGGACCAACGCTAGTAAATTTACTCAA
The DNA here is from genome assembly GCA_933228885.1 of Leistus spinibarbis. Lineage (NCBI taxonomy): Eukaryota > Metazoa > Arthropoda > Insecta > Coleoptera > Carabidae > Leistus > Leistus spinibarbis. The sequence continues at coordinate 5,488,937 of OW121793.1, forward strand.
AGATCTTAGTTAGGCGGGGGACGAACCTACAAAACATATATAGAAGCTTACCACAGACAAATAATTACATAAAATTAATTACAATTTCAAGAATGTGGGCGTAGCTATGAACATATATTTTGCATAGGACTTTCGCGAGCTGAAGTTAAGATTTTAAAAATGAATTACCTTTTCTGTTTCTGTAAATGTTTTGTGTGGGTTTATGCGAGGATGCGATTAGGTCTAAGACAAGCTTTACCTAATCCCAGATCAGAAGCTATGATGCGCTGCAGGGGAGCAACAACTATCTGGTGCGTTCGTCGACAAAGACGCCGGCGGTAACCGTTAACTGCACACACATACACACAATAAGTGTCCGTACGGACACATTCAAACGCTTCCACTTATAAATGAAAACAAGAAAAACATATTTGTTTTTTGCGGAGCGAAATCGTACACAATCACGCTACAGCGCTGTGACTTTAAAATCAAACGCTTTAACGGTTTGGTTGATTATTTTTCATGTTATTGCAGAACATGGACATTTATGGATTCAAAATTAATAGTTTGAAATAATAAAGCTTTTGATGACAGACTCGGTGTTGAATATTTTGAGAGTAGCTACATAATTAACTTTAAAGTGCAGTTTGATGTAAATGCGATAAAATTATATCGAATAATTTACGATTTTAATTAAATTTAACTTTTACCTCTTTTGAGGAATAACAAATGTAGGTGGCAGGAACCAATGCCTTCAGCTCGCCGTATATTTACTGATAGATTTTTTAAAATTATTTTCTGTAGAACACACTTTATTAATCACTGATGTGTTTAAGGCAGAAAACTTAATTATAACTACGTATTTCTAAAGAGATAAAATGATAGAAATAATATTGTAAACGATAGCAATTGTTTGAGTACAAAATTTATTTTTGCAATCAATACTTCAACAACATTTTAAATTTCAATATTACTATTAATATTTATTTTTACAATCTGAAATATTTTTTTGAAGATCTTTTTGATATATAAAAAAAAGTTTTTCGTTTTAAATTATTTTCTTATAGAGCTCTTCAGCTCACAATTAAAAAAAAAACATTGTTGAGATAAAATATATTATTTTCAATATAATTTTCTAAGGATTAAAAGGGTTCCTAATTTTGGAGCCCTACAGCTCCGGACTTGTACAGTAGATTGGATTTAAAATGCGACGGGAACTACATGGGCATGGAAGTACATACAGTAGCCTGTGTGTAATGTAATTTGATATAGGTACATACATAGTAAAAGAAATTGACCGTGTGGACCTGGATTAACAAAATTTTGAGTCAATTTCGTGTTAATATATAATATATATATATATATATATATATATATATATATATATATATATATATATATATATATATATATATATATATATATTATATATATATATATATATATATATATATATATATATATATATATATATATATATATATATTGAAAATTGACACAATTAACTCAAAATTTTGTTAATCCAGGTACACACGGTCAAATATTTTTACTTGCGAGTGACTTAATCCACGTTTTCGTAATCAGGGTGGCAAGTCAAACACATTTTGATAAAAAAAGGTTTGATCCGTGAATGTTACAGACCTACGAGCAATTGCATTAGCTCCTCTATACTTCGTATAGCGACCAAAATTCCCTGTACATGAAGGCATTAAGTATTCTATGCACTATATATGTTTGTTAAAATTACGAATCAACAGTTGAATAAATATTGACAAGAAACAGAAATTCAAATAGAATTTAAATTACACAATGGCAAATATTAGCATTAATATAAAAATACGCTAGTAAATATATTGAATGAGCACATGAAGAACCATATGCGAAATACGACATTCGTTACAATATTGATTTAATTGTTTGAATAATTCAACAGTGAATCCCAAGATTTAAATATTTAATAACTACAAGCGTAATGCATTATCGAGAGGCCCACCACAGCTTTGACCGATGACATTGTTATTCTTGGTTTAAACGGTTGATATTATAGAAAACAAGCTACAGGCACCTATGCCTTCAGCTATCCGAATAAAGTCATACAGCGCTGAGCTTAGAACTACATAGCTTGTTACCTCCAGTCGGTTGGCAGCTTTAGCGTAGGTATGTATATAATATTTTAAATTTAAAAATAATAATTTTTAATTATTATGACCTTTGGTTCACAATCTGAAAAATAGGTTACTGATATAATAGCCGCGTTCATGGGCGCACAAGCGTGCGTGATTAGTTAGGCTACAAATTTTACCTTGTACTGACTTGAGTAATTTTACGCGTACGGTTCAGTGGCTCTTAACCTATGGGTCGCGACCCAAGACTGGGTCGCGAAGCATATTTCTTGGGTCACGCAGAGTCGAACCAAAAAAGTTATTTCCAAAATTATAAACGCAATGAAAATGAAATGGCTCATTTTGGGTCGACATGAACATATTTCTCAAATTTGGGTCGCGGCTTAAAAAGGTTAAGAACCACTGCTCTAGTTAGTACTCAGCTTAAGAATGTTTCTGTAAGGTATCACAAGGAACATACAATTGCATATTTTAAAATTCATAATTATTATTTTTAGAAGTATTTAATGACCTTTGGGTTCAAAATATGAAGAAATTATGTATATACAAAATATCTTAAATTTACTTGTAAAAAATGTTTATAATTGGATTATTATTTCTAAGGCCGGTATTAAAGGGAACTCTAAATTTTGGGGTCTCATAAATCCGGAAATATACGGGTGATTAGATTTAAACTACAAGCGGATTCAAATGAGATGCCAAAAAATATCTGTAGCAAATTTAGTTCAAATCATGCCGGTACCTTCAGAGGCGTAGAGTGCAATAATTTGTCTTACGAAGCGAGCGAGGACTGACATCCAAGAATATAATATATATATATATATATATATATATATATATATATATATATATATATATATATATATATATATATATTTCTTAGTGATAAATTTTGATCCGAGCATGCTACAGACACACAACCGAATGCTTTAGCTATTCTGTACTTCGTACGGCAAGCTAAAAAATAACCTTAAATAATACAACCTTTGGCATAATCCATAATTATGATTATTTAATAATACCGTAGAGGGGGGGGGGGTATTTCAATTTAATTGAGGACATAACCGCTTGATTCTTATTTTAGCACCGCTACAGGTCACAAGGGAGGTTTATCAAATATCAGCTGTTTATTCTCCTGTTCTGTTAATAATAAATACCTAAATTAAAATATATTAATATAAACAAGAACTAATCGATGATAAACATTTGTTTTACTCACATTCATATTATTTCAAGATTGTAACAATTTTTATTGATATTAAAATTTCATAATTATGGAAAATTTGTTCGTATAACTATAACAGTTATTTACTAGGTAACTAACGTAGAATACTCAGAATACAAACAGAATATGTAAACTACTGCGTATTAATAATTAAAAAGTTTGTTTTGCGTTAGTATTCTTGATGCAGTTCCAAGAATTATTTATCGTTATACAGAGTTGGATTTTCAAATGTTTTAGGTTGCGTTAAAATAATAAATGGGAGTTTAAGTAAGTAATTACGTACATTTGAAACTATCATAGATGCAAGCACCAATATCTTCAGTTGGACGTACAGCGACCAAATTGAAATGATTAATCACTGATTATTCTCTAGTAAAGTATCATATTAACAACCACTGATTCTTGAAGAGTTAAACAATCATATGGAAAGACAAGACTGTTGGATATCAAACATTCTAAATATCCTATAATAATTATGTTTGTAGTAATTTTGAAGAAAATTTGATAATGTCATGTAATATATATATATATATATATATATATATATATATATATATATATATATATATATATATATATATATATATTCGTAACAAATGAATAACCAAACAGATAAGTAATATATAATTTTGTATGAAATTGTTCTTCGGCCTGGTCCAATACATGTGAAGTACAAGTATATTTTGATTTCGAGAATGAAACAGACACACGACCGAACACTATATTTTTTTTTGTACTCTTGTATAATGAACTAAAAATAATTATTTCGAAGAAATCGCAAAAAAAAAGATTCGAGTTGAAATAAAAATCCGTGTTGTTCAATTCCGTCCGAAACAGAAAGTAGAAGTGATGGAGAATTGGAATTCGCATTGGGATTCCAATGTTACCGCAGGCTAACTTTTCCTATTTACTTTACCTAATTGTCTCTTTCCGTTCTTATGGCAACGCCGTCACCATCAGCCGACACGGACTAGCAATGGCGTCTTTTATTTTTTCATTATATATCTATATATATATATACCTAACCTACAAATGAGACTTTCTTCTTCAAACACTCACATAGTATCTGCATTTTTGAATTAAAATTAATTCACAAAGAACCTCGTAATATATATTATATTATACTTGTATATAGACCGTTCTAAGATGGAAGTTCTTCTAGATTTCCAGAGTGACTGTAAAAATATGAAGTCTTGCTTCATCAAACGGTCATATAGAATCTGTATTTACAAATTAAAGTTAATTAATAAAAAACCACCTAATATGTTATATTATACGTCAATGGAACCTAATTATTTTAAACAGAAATATATATTCGTAATAAGTTTCCGATCCGAAGTTCTACGAATTGTCTTCTCTAATTTCATTGAATTCCTTAATTTCGAGTATGATTGAAACATGGGTAACATACATTTAAAAACCATGAGGAGTTTTCACCTTTTTTGATTATTACATCCTTATAAAGAAGAAGGCGTAGGGATAATTAATGAATATATGATTATGTTTTCAATGTCTGATTATGTGTAGGTATTTTACTTGAACCACTATGCGCAGAACTGTGATACAAGATACAACGTACTTGAGCTTGAGATATGTTGGCAAATAACTGATTAGACTTTAAGTATTATCGCATAAGTAGACGTACGGTTTTACTGTTGATGTTTCAGTAACGTCAACATGGATGCACCTACGGAAACTTAATTGGAATCATAATGAAATATATTAAAGAAATTAAAACTTTTTCTTATAGAGTTTTCTCAAAATAAGTACCATTCGTAAGAAAAACGCATTTGAAATTCGTAAACTATTCCATAGCAAACATACTACAATCACAGTTGTGAGAATCAGTAATATATTTATATTAGTTTCCATAGCTACTAAATATTTCATGTAAATTTTAATTAATGTTTATAAGAAAGTGTTGTGCTTGCCAGAACAGATATTATTGTTTTTAATTTCGATTCAGGGAGGGCCAAAACGTGTATTTCCGTTGAAATCATGTTTGTGATTAATAGACTTACATATTACTACGTATAAGAAAATAAAAAGCCAAATGTTGTAATTTGCTGCATTTGATACTAAACATACGATATATTCTATTTAGCCATATTGTAACTCTAAAATTGCTTGTGCCCTAATTACCGGAATATACGGTGCGTAAATATGACACCCATCCAATATAATACAGCATGTAGCATATTATACAGGTTGGAACTAGTTAGTACTAGCATAGTTATACTTGTGTGGTTATATTCATTATACCAACTGAATTGATTTATATAATTAAAATTATTTATCCGTGTAATATTAATAACTATAATATTATAATTATAATTATAAATATTATTAGTACAAAATAATAATCTAGTTAATACATAAATACATTGCGCCCCTTCCCATAAATGTGATTCCAGAAACTATATTTTGAAATTTTTTGACTTTCTATAAATATTGTATGGAGTATGAGTACGATATGACAGACATAATTGAGAAATGGCTGTCAATCTGTGTGTGTGTGTGTGTGTGTGAGAGTCGAATTACTTTAATACTATTAAGCGCTGAACAGCAAAATTTCATATTTGAACAAAAACATTTACTTTCGAACATCTGATTTTGAGCAAAACGCACAATCAAACGGGGACTTCTCTTGTTTATTTTTCTGTATATCTGCATTTGCAGAAAAATAGTTTGATTAAAATTGAACGATAATATTTGAACATTTGTTTATAAAGTTATCAAAAGTGTACCATTTGTAATAAAAATGCTATTTGATAAAAAATAAAAAAAGGATTTAGCGATCTAAAATTGCTTCCCAGTTCACCTTGCACCCGGTAGATTATTTCCATTTAAGACCATTTTCTAAATGAAAGTCACGAATTTTGTCTGAATAAGGACCAAATATATATATATATATTAACGCAGAATATTTCACATAACCGTTGTGATTTATTAAATTTATTTGTATTTGAAATGTTTTCTCAAAAAGCGTACCATTTGCAAAACAAAAAATTTGAAATTAATAGACGTTTCCGTAGCAGCCACATAGTACATTTACAGTTGTCAGAATCAGATAAAAATTGACGAATGCTAAGACATATATTTTCTTATTGGTTTCCATAACTTTAATTTTTTTTTATCAACAATTTGTATCTAAATTTTTAGGTCATTATACGCTACAAGATAGCTATAGTATTTGGTCGTGGGTCTGTAATATTCTTGGATGAAAAAATGTATAAGAATCTTTATATCCATAACTATCTTTCAAATTGAGAATCACGAAAAAATTATATTAATGAATAATTTTGAAATTTATAATACAGCGCAGACACATGGGTGCTTGCAAGATAGCAACAATTAATATTGTATTTCTACAATTGCTATTATTTTCATTATTGCTTTTTATTATGTAATATATTATGCCACAAACACATCAGTGGTTAAAAAATGATTCCAACATAAAAAGAATAATATACGGTTAGCTGAAGGCTTATACTTATGATTGTGCTGGCCACATTAGATATTTTTAACTTTCCATTGATTCCATAATCGTTATACAAACACCTCGTGCAGAAATTTTAGAAAATCGTATTTCCATTACCATGCAAATTTCCTATATAGAACTTCAATAATAGGTTCAATAGTTTGATATTAAAAATATGCATTTCCCGGAATATGTCATACGAGACACTCAAAGATGGCAATGGTAGTGGTGCATTACTACAGTAATTGCAACAATTTTATTTATACCACTACGCTAGTATAGAAAAATATCCAATATTTTTTTCTATTGTTGTGCCAAACAAAAGAAAGGAAGAGAGTGAGAGAGAGAGAGAGGAATATATGAAAATGATGATTAATACTGCGATCAAAATGATTGATGGTATTGTTAAAAAATATATATTATTCTTGCGTATAGGTGATATTTTGTTCACCTTAATTTTGTTTGTAAGCCTTTTGACAAAAGTGAATTAAAAATGAATTATCCTTGTATTGAATTAGGGTAACCACAAAGGCTCAAGCGCAATTTTGAATATTTACTTTGTGAAATGTATAAAATTGGAACGAAATGATATTTCTCGTCGAAAGGAAATTTCGCTTTTAATAATATAGATTATATATAATATAGTTATAAAATGGCAATGTGCAATATTTTCTTAAAATATTAAAGTTGTTTTACTCATTAAAAATTTAAAGAAATTTAATGCAGCATAAGATAATTTTTAATTCTCTGTACAAAGTCTAAAAGGAAATAATAGAATCATGTAAATTATAGAACTCGAGATTTTAACGGAAATACACGTTTTAACCATATTAGAATCGAATCATCAATTTAAAGAAATAGAGAAAATATTATAATATAATAATAATATATTATAATATATGTTACGTTATTTTCTTGTCTAATTACGCGGCAAAATAAGTATACTAAATTTGCCCGAAAATCAAATTATCTTAAGGAGTACGATTTCAGCGACACTCATATGCATAGTGTTTGTAAGTAGTAAATTATAACGCTTGACATACAAAACTACTTTAGCTGTGAATATATTATATAAATGTGAATAGAACAGTAAAATATATTAAAAAAATTGTAGAAAAAGTAATAAAAGTATTAACACGTTCACGTCAAAATGTGACATATATGTGTCATGTATAATAAACTAACGTGTAAAATATCAAACTAGTACAATTATTTTTAAGGGGAAGAAACCTAAACATAACTTATTGACATATGTTGGTTTGTCTTCATGCTATTGTAATATGAGTATTTTTATGTAATTTAATCATAGAACAAACCCACGTTCGTATAAAATCAATTTTTTCCTTGTATGCCTAGAATTTCTGACGCTTAATAATTGAATTCCGAAATGTCAATTCATCCAAGATTCTAAGCTCTATTCCACGTTATTATTTCAGTAAACACAATAATTTTAAGTGTAAGTTAGTAAATAGTAATTATGTGATGCTCAAAACATGTAAAGACACCGGAAAAATAAATAAGCAACCCTTACTATATATGCTGGGTGCTTGCCTAGCATTTGTGGACAGAAGGGAGGTATTTTAGGGATGGTGCAATTAATATCACACTAGACAATAGTATTCTTGGATGTACATTAAAATTAGCAGAATCAAATGTAAAAAATTTCACTAGTGCTTTCATTTTTAAGCCAAACTAAAAATATAATTGCTGCAAAAATATTGTCGAACAAACTCTTAATATCAAGCTTGTTGCTATTGCAACACGCACACCAACGTATAAGCTTTGATTAGAAACAGGAGCCATCTTTGATGACGTCACTGTGACTCGGTAGTTGCCAAGTTCATTAATTATCGCAAATTTGACCACAGTCAAGTTAGCAAAGATGGAGACAGCATGGGCTATATTTGATGGCACATATTACATATCAATGTGTCTCTAACGGGTTTCTCATCATATCAAAGTTAGGCAAAGAAGGATCTACAAAGTACATACATACAAACTGGATGTTTGATATTCAGTGCACGTGCACTCGAGCAGAAATCGACAATTATCCGCGGAGTCCGTGTGGGTACTGCGAAATCTCGCCACATTGGCGCTGTGTGCAGTTTCCATGAAAATTACATCCGATTTTCTTAGATGTGCTGAAAGAATATGATACGCGATTGGATTTCTTAATTAAGATACCGATACGGCTAAGTTTGTATCCATTTAACTCTTATTTTCATATATTTTCTACTGCAAAATATAATATCTAATAGGGATAAAAATATAATATATCAAATATATATATATATATATATATATATATATATATATATATATATATATATATATATATATATATATATACAAACATATTTTGTGTTTGTGTACCTGTGATATATATATATATATATATATATATATATATATATATATATATATATATATATCACAGGTACACAAACACAAAATATGTTTGTTTATTTTGTACTGGACATGCGACCAGGTCATTTCCTATGTATTATGGTCTGCTGAATCTTAATTTCATAGTTTTATCAGATTGGCTCAAATAAATGTTAAAAATTAAGAGAAAATTTTCAAATTAATACGTAAATTTTATTCTATTTTTTGAGCCTATCTGATAAAACTAATTTAAAATTCAGATTCAGCAGATTAATATATATTGGAAATGATCTGTCGCATAACCAAGTACATAAGCAAAATTGCTTTTTTGTGCCTGGGTAACTTTTATAAGTGCAAGATGTATTGGTTTATATTAATTCGTACTGATTTGTTAAAAAATTTGTTAAGAGATCGAGAATATATAATTGCCATTTTATAGTATTTTTTTTTATTAGAATAACACTTATAGCATTATTAAATTTTGTTTTTGTCTCTATGTCTGTCTGTCCCTATGTATGTATGTATGTGTTTATCTGTCTGTCTGCCTTAATTCAGCCCCGAGTTTTTTGTTGAAAACGAGCTCTTACAAGAATTTTGTTAAGATATTTTATGTCTACGTAGTTTCTTTAAATTGTGAACCTAATGGCCATAAAAATAGTTAATGCAATTTATTTCGATAAGAAAATATGAGTTTTTCTATTTATAACGTTCTTCGGATTGTGAACACTAAGGTGATAAATAAATAATGAACTGCAAAAATGATGACATCAAAAAGTGGCGCCAAAATAAGTGTGGCCGTGTTGATATATCTTTCTTATGGGATTTAACATACGAGGAGAAGTAAAGTTTACATATTTGTCACGATCTTAATGGAAATCTGGCGGGTATGATTTATTTGTTTTATGGTGGAACTTTCAACTATAGATTCAAGTATTTAAATTACGGCGACCAGAACTAATTAGTTTTCAATTTAATATTAGCGATATTATGGGAAATTTTCACGATTTTGCCGAATAGTCCTTACATATTCGAGAGACACGGCACACGCGCCACCCACACTTTTGTAGTAAAAAAAAAAACCTTTACCACAAAGTAATTTAATAAGAAATACGTATTTCGACAACTAAGTTGTCATCATCAATAGCAAAGAAATGGAAGTTTAACGTACTATCTCTAGCTAAGGCAAAAACCAAGAAGATGTGATCTTACCATATTCATAGTTGTGAGAATCAGAAATATATTTATATTAGTTTCCATAGCTATGAAATATTTCACGTACATTTGAATTAATGTTTATAAGAAAGTGTTGTGCTTGCCACAACAGATTTTTGTTTTTAATCTCGATTCAGGGAGGGTCAAAACGCGTATTTATGTTTATGATTACTAGACTAACTTATTGCTACGTATAAGAAAATAAAAAGCCAAATTTTGTAATTTGCTGCCTTTGATACTAAACACACGATATATTCTATTTAGCCATATTGTAAATCTAAAATTGCTTGTGCCCCAATTACCGGAATATACGGTGCGTAAATATGACACCCATCCAATATATAATACAGCATGTAGCATATTATATAGGTTGGAACTAGTTAGTACTAGCGTAGTTATACTTGTGTGGTTATATTCATTATACCAACTGAATTGATTTACATAATTAAAGTTATTTATCCATGTAGTATTAATAATAATTGTTAGTACAAAATAAATATCTTGTTAATACATAAATACGTCATGCTCCTTGCAATAAATGTAATTCCAGATACTTCTTTTGAATCATTTTGACTTTCTATAAACATTGTACAGAAATCTCATGAGTACGATATTACAGACATATTTGAGAAATGGCGTTCAACTTGTGTGTGAATCGCATTACTTTAAGTGCGTCTGTCTGGTTTTTTGGGGGTCAAAAAATCGATATTTCAATTTTCATATATTATTGATCCCACATCTCTCTAGAATATACTGTTGAAGGTTTTTTTGAAGAATATTATATCTAGCCCGAGATTTTTTTTAAAGGATTATTGTTTGCAAAAATAAAAATGGTTTTTTTCCGAGTTCTACTAAATACTTGCTATGTATTTATAATGTATTATTGCTGCTGTGACCGTAGTAAGGTCATCACAAATATCAAATTATATTTTGATGCAAGTAATATTTTCTGTTCCCCAAAACCGATATAGTTCATTAGATGTTCGTTATTGCTACCGCGGGCCGCAGGTGTAAAACTAATACGATTATAACGTTTATAAAGTAGACAATTTATCTTTATTCAGGGCGTTCTTTGTTTATATATTTCGCTGATGTATGCCACGTCACCTTTGTGGGTTATATGCTTCGTCTTCTTGTTACGTCAAGAAGCTGGCTAGAGTTTGTGCTTCGTTTTACCTTACTACCCACGTTCAACCTTATCCTACATTTGTGCGGACGTGTTATGAATTACATATATATATATTGCAAGATGTCGGACAATTTTGTCTGTTTTCATTTTATCATTATTTTGGTTTTATTGGTATCTGATTATTATTCTATTTTGCATCTTCCGTTGTTTAATATCGAACTAAAGAAAGTCATTTTAAAAATTATTATGCACGTTTACGTTCTAAGGGTACGCAATAAAAGAATAGTATACATTATTTTGTACATATGAATTTGTCACCATTTTGCTCTAAAGGTAAAGGTATGAATAATAACAAAAAATGAATTCAATTTATATTAAATCATATTTTACATGAATACTAATTCTCAGTGTCTTCAAGGTGCGCTCTTGAAAAATTAAATATTAAATTGAATATAATTCATTCTAAAACTTATTTTGCATAAAATTGAAATAATTTCTGCAATATATTATTTAAATTAATAATTTTGCAGATGTGTATAAACATAGAATAATGAATACCATTCATTTTACATGTGGTTATGTCCCGTTTGGCTTCTAATGGTGTGTATAAGCAAAATAGGTCGTAAAATTAAAAAAAAAAACATAATTGTCAGGAAGTGTTTTAATTATACTTGTTTTATAACTATATTCGTTTATTAAATAGGATATTATGTGAGCACCAATCTTCTTCAGTTCTTTATTCAGAACGTGTAGACAGTCTGTAGTGATGTGTCAGTGAAATAGATCTTGTATTGCGAGTCAGTTTTAGTGTGTAATAAAAGTGCTGTGTATCATTAATTGGTGTGTGGTTGTTAACTGATATATAATACGTTGTGATTTAGGAGCATCATCCCAGCGATCTGCCTGTATAGTTCAACTGTGCCTAATTTGTATATGAGATCTGTTGCAGTTCGAATGTAGGTGCTCAACGAGAGACCGTCAGGTATCGAGATGTGGTTGGATTTGTAAACTCAGTGGGAGAAGAAAGCTTTAGGTTTTGGTTCCCTCCTGGGTGTCGTCCCATATGGAGTTCCATTCGAGAAGAAAACTATATGCTTTGCGCTTTGAAATTGTGAACTGCTTTTACGAAATCTAGTCAGAGCTCTGTGTGCGAAGAACCTCCGTTGCGAGGGGGCACGCCACAGATCTCGAGGATGGTGCAGAGAGGTGGAGTGGCCTTTAGGGCGTAATATATATTTACAGGTGAAATCCGTTCAGCCGGTTGGGCTTGCTTCATAATGAGAGGCAAGTGTAGAGCTAAGGAGCTCGAGGGTCGAGTCGCAGGGACCGTGTCCATGTCCATGTGCCACTTCTGCAGGGCAATGGTGCCAAGCTGCTAGAGTGTGCCGTGGTCAATACGAGTCATTCAAGGGTCATCGCATCGCCCCCCTGTAAGTATCATAAATATTGACTTGATAAAGCTACCATAAATTAATTGAGTAATATGTTAAATATGTATCTGCGGGGAGAGAGTAGAACCCCTTCATTGCGTGACGTATGAAATGCCGACCGAATACGAATCCGTGCTCCTGATATTCATAGGGCGATATTATGATTAAATTACTATATGTTTTCTTAGGGCAAGTCGTAAAGTATTGTGCATCGAGTGTAAACAGAGGTTTTATAATAATATAGTGAATGTTAAGAAGATGTGTGTGTTATTGCGAGATCTGCATCACATAATGCGTATGGACATATCATCTCTGTGCTCTGAAGAGGTATTCAAAATTATATAATGTATATTTTAACCAAACTGGAATAACATGAAAATTCTGATAAACTAATGAAAATGTAAATCCGTTACACAATATACCTACATACGTGTGATGTTTAAATAATATTAAAAAAAAGAAGAAATTCGATAAAAACAATGGTAAGCCTTTTTAATTAAATAGCCTTTGTGACACCTCGTGTTAGAACTTGCGTGTTTTGTTTTCAGATACATATACACATACATATCCATGCCTACATACACATTCATATACATACATAGATATACATACACATACATTAATATACATACACATACATACTCGTATACATTGTATGTAGATGTCTATGTATAGGTTACCTAACCTATACTGATAGCGTAACGAAACGTATAATTGAGTAGGGGAAACTAAAGTAGAATAGAGATAATGACATTATGGAAAAGACAATTTGTCATATTAACACTATTTCGCAAATTATTACGGTACTCTGGCCGGAAATCGCCGACAAGGAACGGCACTACCACAGTACCGCTACGAACATAATACAAAAACAACCCTACTACTCATTCATCACACAACATGAGTAAAGCACTCGTCCATATCATATACCCACTGACAGGGCCATCATCATCACAATTTCGATTATAGCCACATATAGTAGATACATATTCATCAATTTATATTCACAAAGATATCAAAATTCTGCTTAAACAAATATATTATTTATACACCCGATGAACACCAACAATTATTGTTGTTTCTGCGTGACAATCAGTACAATACCTGGAGTGTCTTGCATTCAACTGCAATTATCAGGAAAATGTGTAAAACTATATTTAAATTTAAAAAATTACATTTTAATTGTGCTCCAGAAGATGAAAGCGCTGTCCATTTCCATGGTGAAACTTATAAGCAACGATATTGCTCAATGTACTTTGTTATGCGCAGTAATGAGTCTTGTAATCTTGAAAATTTTTGAATTCGAGATTTCAAAGAATATATATTTCAGTATGAACATAACTTTTTTTGCCATAAGTGCAGCTGTTCTAGTGATATGAAAGGATAAACAAAATTTCCATAGAGTAAACATGCACTACCGATTTGAATATTAATTTCTAAAATAGGAGGTGCACATCTAGACCATATTTATATTAAGTTTGAAGGTTCACTATATTATGTTCCACAGTTTTGCCTCTAGAGCGTTCATAGACAGACAGACACACAGACGTCATTCCGAAAATAGTCACATTCGATTCAGGGATGGTAAAAACGTTTATTTCCATTAAAATCTCGAGTTTGAAATTTTATATGATTACAATACCTTATATGCATTCGCGTAAGAAAGTAAAAAGCAAGAAGATATTTATTTAATCCTCAACTGTTTTTGAGATGGTGCGTTCACACATATAGATAGACATACAGATACACGGACGTCATTATAAAATGAACAGGAAGGCTTCAACTGCTATCAAAGAGCATTCACACACACGAACAGTTGTTCAACGTGCTACGTAAAGTGTCATTATTTTATCTTTAACAACTTTTGAGGTAGATTATATACACGCGCCGACACAGATACACACGTTCTCGTAAAATAAAAATGAAAGTTCGAATCGTGTATATCTGTAAAAATTACAAATTTGAGAATTTTCTTGATAAAAATACTTTTACGTCCCAGTAATAAACAAATTCTAACTCAAGCTAAAGCACACCAACACAGTCAACTATATATTTCTTAAGTTCATTAGCTCCGTCTGTTCTGCACCACCTCAACAAGTGTGAAATATTATCTAATTTTCTGTTTTAATATTTTAGCTTTAGAATGGGTTATCATCCCACTCCGTTTGAACGTCAGAGCTATTGCCTGGCGTCGCGCTCGCCCTGCATAACCACAATTATCTTGAAAGCATCGTAAACTTACCGCGTAATTCCATTTAAAGTTATACGTTTTTACGTGTACGTTACGTAACGTTGCGCTATTGGAAATAACACCAATGGCACACTTTGATTTTAATAGTACTTACGAGAAATTATGATAATGCCCTGGGCCACAACAATATGCCGTTAATATTAACCTATAAAATAACGTTCTGAATATTTAGTGTTATTAAGTTGTTACGGGATTTTTATGACGGTTTTTTTTTTGTAGCGTATTTTGCACTAAAATATCATAACAACCATATTTTTCATAAAATCAATACTCTTTAAATAAATAAATAATTAGATACTATTGTACAATCTTATGCGTTATGTATAAAATAATATTGTGAACACAAAAAGAGTCGACCTCGAATTTTAATGGCAATATTCGGTTTAAATGTCCCTGAAATTATTTTGATTATTTTCTCAATAACCTCTGAGTGTGTGATTATCTATGAATGCTCTAGAGTCAATACATAAGAATTTGATATTTTTAATTTAAGAGTTGTATGACCTTGGAAAGAAAATCATTTATAATTGAAATGAATATTGCAACTGGATGTGTCTGCTTAATCGTGTTATATTCTGCATAATTCGAAAGCGACACGAAAGTAAAAGTGTATCTTATAATAATTTTTTGAAAAATATACCATTTACTGAAAAATCGCACTTGAAATAGTCATGTTGCATTTACCTTTCCCTATAGTTATCACATATTGATATTCTTTCATGGTAAAGTAATTTTATGAATTTAAAACATAATATTGCAATATTATTTATAATAAAATAAAGGACAAGATAAAGACTTTGTGCTCCAAGTTACCAACATATTATTATAAGGTACGAAATTACGCACAGGAGCATGTTTTATCAGCGCTCCAGGTAATGGTATTATTATATAATACAGAAAACTTTTTTTAATTAACATTATAATTTATATTATTTACATTTCTTTAAAGACGTTCTTGAAAGAAACTACTGAATATAAATGAAGGATTTGGAATTTTGCTGGCAATGTTAATTATAAAGTAATGTAAATACAATATCTTTGCAGTAAAATATCTTACAAACATTTTTCAATTTAAATATGTAATTTTAAAACAAGTAAACTTGTTGCAGATGCACTTGATATGTTAAACTAACGTATTGTATTTTAACGACTATCGTAATATCACAATATATATGGATACCAATCAAATTATTAACTTAATAATAATAATATCTGTGGCGGTCAGCACTTTTTATAAAAATAGTACATTTTTTGAGAAAACAAAATTTGTTAAAATCTTTTATCATTCATCATCATTCATTTTGAATCGGTCTCCGTAAGTGCACCCATTTTGGAGAAACTGTTAAAAAGTGTACAGATCCTTCCAACTGCGCGATTATGCCCAAAACCTAATTGGCTTTTCGCAAATATGTCTTAAGCTCAATTACGAGATTTTGCTTTTCTGCGCTTAGTAATTTCTAAGTAATATGGCCCACAGCCAGACATCTGATCGTACTCTAGGGATCTCGTAACGACTATATACATTAAAAACTAACAATAATTTTATCTTATCCTATTAAACGAAATTAAAAAGGCAATATTTAAACAAACATTTTATTCTAAATTAATTAGTAGAGCTCGGCAAAATCAATTACTTGTGGAATTTAATTCATAATTCACAATGCAATTTAAAAACAATATCGATAATTCACAAGCTCAAATCAACTACAATTAATTGTTTTCAAATCACTATTTAAAACGACCTTCTTATCAAATACTAATTTTGTATAATTCAAAAGGTTTTTAATTAAAACTTTTTGACAATTACAAGCCATGTATGTGATTTTGTATTAGTAACAATTAAAAGAGCTAAAGTTTATTTTATATTTATCAATTAGAAATCTTTAATGTAATGTAAGTTTTAACTTGAAGTGTCAATTGAAACCTTTTTAACAATTATAAATTTTGATGGCTTGAATATTTTTCGAGGGATGGACGTTTTTTACTAATTCATAAATTCAACTAAATTTTATTCAATGAATTCAATTTCAAAACCGTAAGTCCTCATTATCAAAAGGGCTACAATTTTAAGATTTAAATGAATTAAAGCTCTTTTTAATTCCCTTTGAATTCCTGCTCAGTTCCGTTAATTAGTAAATTTTCTTGATTTTACCTTGTAAGCTAAGGATAGATCTGTTGAACTACACTAACCTATCAATTAATCGACTTTTTAACAAAACAAGCATCTGTGTTTCGTCAACATTTTACTTGATGTACTTTGAGAAGTAGATGCATTTGTTCGGGAGAAAAACTACAAATAAAATAAAACAAGATTAGCTATACACCAGATGTACAGCATCTTGAAGAAGCTGATGAAAACATTGTTAAAAGATAAATCGACCAAAATAGAATTACTGGAGTAAGTAATGCGTAACAAACAACAATACTCCATAAAAGACTAGTCATAATCTCAAGAATATGGAAACGTCGGTGTTTTCTTTTTTGTAAATAAATATAAATTGACTAAGTGCATCCTTGGGTACCATATGCCAAAATCATACACAAAATACAGTCCACTGCGCTCCGATATTAACGATATTAAAATAATTATGTATATTTTTAATAATATAGATACCCAGATCAATCCGACAATGTACGTACACAAAACATAAAATTAGTGCATAAATTGTAAGCAAACATCAAATTATTGTTTAATTTTGTTTCAAATTTTGACATTCGATGACGCTGCGGCTGCTATCATTATGAAACAATTTTATACATATATATATATATATATATATATATATATATATATATATATATATATATATATATATATATATATATATATATATATATATATATATATATATACACACATATATATATATATATAAAACGTTCCGGATACTTAGCTGTGGAAACACACATATACGTAGATGAACAAACCCACAGACGTCTATAAGACAGATATTCAAAATGGATATTTCAATTAAAATTTCATAGTCGATTTCTTTGTGAATACAATCATTTTTGTACGTAAAATATAAGAATGAAAAAATAGTTTTCTTTCAGATTTAGGACCCTATAAATGTATAAGGTACTAGTTGGGCATTCATAGTATATGTTTAACAAATTTGGTTAACATAATCCTAGTACCTTCAGAGTAGATGCAGTTAGAAAACCTGGGCTTACGACATAATCTAAATATATACATTTTCTGTACAAAACATCTTTGATTCCGCGTATGTTACAGACACACAACCAAACGCTATAGGTCATTTGTAAATACTGTGCGCTGAGCTAAACATAATATAGGTTATATATTCACGATTTCTAAAATATCGGTTTTACACTTAAATATTTCTGTGGTAACATTGCAACCTGTAGAATCCTTCAGCAGGTCGATTGCTAGACTCCAGCGAAGTTGCAGCCCATTCCACTAAACAGGAAAGCTTTCCCCTTCCACTGCCAATCCCTTCCATCGCCACCAGGTGATATTTGAATGACACATTCACCGACATACGTTCACACACTTCGACGTTGGCGGTTCGTTTCGTTTGGCGCCACGGTAGCGCTACGCGCGCTATCCTGCTCTCGCGAGGGGACGTCTATTGAGCGTTTTCGTCCTGCTGTCTTTGTCTGTTTGAGCTTTTGTCGGGTGAGATGACGCATGCGCCGGACGTTATGGCGCGCGATCGCAACGGCATCGCAGGATGATGCCAGTTTGCGCGGCTGAGCGCCAGTTATGACCATGTCCTTGTACGGTGGATGTATGAACTTTAACGGTTTTTATTGGTAAGTCTTTGGATTTTAGTAATTTTTGTGCTTTTTTAAAAATGTATATTTTAAGTCGAATTGTTGTTTAAAATAGATGCAAATCTATAAATTATGATAAATGAGGGCAATGTAATGATATGTAGATGAAATACAACTTTAATTTTTTTTTTGGAAAAAAGTATAAAATTACGTTGGTCAAAAACCATCATTAAAGTTTGTAAAAATCTCTTAATGAATAATTGACTTTGGGAGTTAATCTGTCGTCGAAATAATATGTTTTGTTTTGGGAACAAGTTCCGAAAAAGAATTAAAAGAAAATTTAATAACGTTATGATTTTCAAATTATTATTATAAACTATGTTTTGGATTTATTATAACGTCGGAATATTTGTTGGACCAAATTTGATGAAATAAAATTCATTCTGCTCACATTATAAATAATAAAAATAATAAATAAACTAAACAGTAATTTATAAACTCCAAAATTAAATTTCAACAATTTGTTCGCATTGGACGAAATTTTTATAAACCATGTTTGTAATATTATTAAAATACGCAAATAAAATGATATATTTAGTACCGAGATATATTGTTAGAAACAATATTTAATAATTTTTAATTGTATTTCTAGTTTAATTTATTCACATAATTTTGATATTTCCTGAAATAAACATGTATAATTTGAACATTGTGTCTAAAAATAATTTGCAAAAAACATTCTGTACTTATTTTATAATGCCTGAAGAGTACAGAGATATACAAGAGATAATTAGTTAATTTGTAGTATGATTTTTAATAACAAAATTACAAGAAATGGTATTATTTATAAATCCCAAATAAAATGAAAAAATTAGGTTTATATATTGTAGATTATAGTTGAGATTTTTTTTCTCGATACATTCTTTTATTATTATTATTATTATAATTATCTTGATTGCCACTAGTAGCAGAAATATTTCGAGTGCTGTTATAAAGTGGAAACGTTGAATCGATTCAGCCTTAATTCACCTATAAAACAATATCGCTTGTTGCATGTTAGGTCGGTGTCATCAAGTATTTACCTACTAACTATTTTCGTAAATTACGTATATAAAATCGATATTGTTTAAATAAAATGTGTATTATGAAATATTTTCTACCGCAAATGATGAACAATCAAATTATTAACAAGTTGGCTGCCTTGATATCGCAGAAAATTTTAGACAATATAATTAAATTTTTATAAGAAAAATAGTATTTGTTGGTATCAGTTGTCGTGCTCAACAGGATTAAAGTGTTTTCCATTTCTTTGGTTACAAATATAAACATCGATTTTCCTCACTATATGAAGTGTTGGATTTTTATTTCTAAAGGGTCTAGATGTAGCCATGGTGTAATGTGTGTCACAGGCTTAATATACATACCTTGCTACTGTCTTAATTAGGGAAACGTCGTAATTATTAATATTCAGGATAGTGACAAATAATGAGCTATATGCTTTTTTACTTTCTAATACTTTGTAAAAAAAAAAAAAAAAACATTGTCCTCGAAACTTTAATGGAAATATATGTTTTGAGGGTTATTAAATCCATATTCTCTATTTTCATATAGTTTGTTTACTAAAGAGTTAGAAATATGGTAAATATTATACAAGTAAAATGTACTATTAACTGAAAAATTGTCTTTGAACATTACGATATTACATTTACGGCACCCTATTTACCTCACATATCAATATAATTTCATGGTAGAATGAATTCAAAACACAATAAAAGTATATATTACATATTTAATTAAAATGAAGTATTAGAAAACCTAGTGAAGAGCACCCCAGTTATTTTTTACAAGTACAATTTGTTTGGGCGTAGTATATTTTCGATGAAAACAATGTTGAACAGAAATTAAATTGAAATTGATAAAGCTTAAATATGCTGCACAAACGTATTTGAAACATAAATAATTAATAATTGAAATATAATATTTGTATGAGAAAATAGACTGGCCTGGATGAACTTTATTACAATATAGTCGAAGAGAAGAAAAATAAATTGTAAGCCATGCCCGTCTATTTTCTCATAGAAATGTCACATTTTAAAAATTAATATCATTAGTTCTAAATGCATTTGGACTTTAATTTTAATTTAGTAGTCAGTGCAGTATCAAATTCTTGTACATGATATTCTTATATACGTACATAACACTAACTACGATGTTACTTAAATTTATGCTTAAATTAATGCTATGAATACCATAAAGCAATATATTATCAACCAGTCAAACGTAAATGTAATACATTACCAAAGTGATTTCTCAGTAATTGGTACTTCTATCGAGAAAAATAAATCTTTCAAACAATAGTTGCTAAAAATTTCAATGCTTTCAACTTTTATAGATATTACTTTTTCTCTAACTAATGTCGTATTTAAGATATTGTACAAGTAACGGGAATAAAGATATTGATATAAAAAATAAGAGGGTAATGTACGAGTCATATACAATTCTAAAGTTTCAACTTTGGCTGTAGAGTATTCTCAGATAAACACATAGATGATGTAAACCCTGTTGATTGGATAATGATGGGTGGTTGAAATAATTTCAAAACGTCAAAAATGAATTTATTAAGATCCGCGACTGGTTTTGGCCAATAAATTGATCATTTTTAAGATACCGAGTAGACTATGGAAATGCATTAAAATATATACAATAATTAGACTTTTTTTTCTCGAAAACAGTTAATAAATAAAATAAAATAAATCAAACCTGTAGGTTTATTTAATTAATGGCCAACTTATTGGTTGAAACCGGTTGCGAATAAAAATAAATTTATTGGATCGTTGTGGAATTAAGACATAATTTCAAAATAATATCTTTAATAGTATTTGTAGGTATGTATTTTAATAACATAATAGCAGCATGGCAGCCAGATATGGTAAGTAGATGGTGTACATTTGTTAAATAAATACGCATTTCACTCAAATAACTGTAAGCTTACAAGATGAGAGAACCAATGCGGTTTGAAATTTACATTGAGAAATTCTATTTATATACTGTTACAACAATTAAAAGTTTAGCAATTAAATATGCTGTAAATATTTATATTGTCGGTAATATAGTTAACTACGAAGTTTCTGCACTGAAAAATCTACTAAATAAAATTAAGGAACGACTCGTAGAACAAACTTGTACTTTTAATTGAATTCAATTATAATCGATTAGTTAAGTTTGCAATTGAATTGGAGTTGCAGAATAATACCATCCTTCGTTTTACTATAATTACTCACCTCAATTTATTTGAAGTGAGCTAAGTTTTGGAATTGGTTGGTTTACGAATTAAACAAGCGGTTAGTTGGAAATTACTATAAAAAATCACAAATAAATCTTCAAGGTTCCAAATTACGCATTGAGAATATTTTATGTTTAATTTAGTTGTTAAAGCAAAGAATATCATTCAGCGTTCTACAATAGAAATTGAAAACTTAACAAGTATCACCTTGCGAGGTAATATTAAGTATCTACAAATGGTAGAAATTATAATCTCAGATAATTTTAATGGCGGTAAGTTAAGTTTAACTGAGATTTCTTTTTTTTTCTTGCATAGAAATAAGAAACAAATATGAATTTGCATCAAAACGAGTTCAAAACTAACGCTAGTATAGAGAAATGCATGTACGATGCTAGCGCAAACAAAGTTTCTGACGTTATACTCGCTCTATCTTTTTTTAGTAAGTCGTTTTCGCACACTGTTCAAATTGATTGTAAAATTTTAGAATAAAATAATTTTCTAATGAATTATGACTAATATGCAAGCATTTTTTATTGAGTCAAGGTGACGAGGCAAGCACTTTTTGTTAAAGACATTTTTTAATTCGCGAATGCTACAGACACACAACCGAATACTTTAGCTTCTTCTGTATTTCGCACAGCGAGTAGAAGCAATTTTATATATAATGATATACAGAATACATAAATCTCAGCCGCAAAAATTCGACTTCGACTGCCTGTATTAAATGTTCTAGTAACTTTTGTTAAAACAGTGTTTCATGGAAATGGTAGCATGAGTTTAAAACCGAATAAAGCAATATTATATAATATAGATAGTAGATGTATATGAAAGTTGTGTGTTGGCCACTCCAGCTATTCCCACTATATTTTCAAGTGGACGAGCCACTTAATCATTGCTTGAATAATTGTAATTCCCTTTGAAACGTAATAATACAGTGGAATAACTGTAGCGGGTGTTTCAGAGTTAAATAAAATTTGTGGCAACAGCATCGTTTGATGTATGCACATTTCCATACATATATCAGTATAATTACCACATACTCGCTTTGATAAAGATATACATCTGTTATTACTCAATATTGGAAATTATTGGATTATTCTGTGAAAACAATGTAGGTCTAAATTATAGTTTGATATTTATTTTGTAATGTGATCAATTTTTATTACACATAAATTATTATTACAATTCGTTGCAATCAAATTTGACCTATATTAATATTAAATATAACACTGGGTATAAATAATAATTTAAAAACCAAATAATTATTTCATTATTAGACAAGAGAAGTTATTAAATTAATCAACACAATTTATAATTATGTAAAATAATAACACAATAAAAGGTACAGATCCACTCATTATAGTGCAAATATGTAGGTTCATTAGCAAAAATTTTTATTGATCCGCGTGACTAACGGTTTTTAGCTCGTCGTACGATAGTGCAAGACCGCTATAGTGTTTGGTTATGTGTTTCTAACATTCTCGGATCAAAAATAAGAAATAAAAATCGTAACAAAAAGTGTTTGTCTCGTCACCCTGATTACGAAAGTGTATATAACTTATATACGTGGATTATGTCGCTCGCTCGCTCGTTCGTAAGACTAACTTTGTGGACGTATATCCTCTGAAAGTACCGGGCCGATTTTAATGAAATATGATATAAATATAATGTTCATCCACATAAAGTTTCCGTCGCATTTTTATCCAATCGTCTATACAGGTCCGGAGTTATAGGACCCCAAAATGTAAAGCCCTCCTTAATACTGTCCATAATCAAAATTTTGTACCCAAACAATTGCTATCGTTTTCTTTATTGTATATATCATTATATTTATATATATATATATATATATATATATATATATATATATATATATATATACATATATTTATATATATATATATATATATATATATATATATATATATATATATATATATATATATATATATATATGTATATACACCTATATATACAAAATATTAAGCAAACAAAATTATAAGCTCACCAAATGGCCTGCCGAAAATATTGGTGCTTTCACTTAAGGATTGTTCACAGCTAAGGAATTAGTAATTAAGCTTAGAAATTATAAGTAATAATTCCAGTTTGTTGTATGGCATACAAGGTTAACGTTCACAGCAACAAAATTTATCATAAATTGTGTTGCTTGGAATGTTAACATTGTTTGTCATAATACAAACTAGATTATTATTTGTAATTTTCTAAGCCTAATTACTAAATGATTCGCTGTGAACAATCCTTTAGGTTTGTTGAAAATATGTGTTGTTGCTGATATTCTGTAGCATTATCATTGAAGAAACATTTCAATATATGTATATAGAAACAAAGATAATGCTGATATTCTGTAACGGTAAACCTTCATAGATACGTTGAACAATGGCAACTGTCCCCTAGTAGGCAATTAAACGAAACAATAAAATTTCATAACTTTTTTCTAAAGATGTAATGAACGCAGAATTGCATCGCCAGAGCGCAGATAGTTGTGTTAGATAGCATTATTCGCTCGCTCGCTCGCCGCTTATTTGAACAGTTGGTATAGTACCTGCATAGTGTTCATATAAAACAGGGGAAATTACATTTTTCGAATTGGTTCGCAAATGAAAAAGATACACATACACCTATGAGGCGGGGAGTAGGTGGTTGAGGTGGAACTGCAGGTAGCAACAGTGTTGCCATTATTGGTTTTTCTAGAGCGAGATAGAAATATGTGAAGGCGAGTTTGGTTGAGTGAGAGAGATGTGAACAGCGGTTGTCAGTGAGTGATCGCTCGGAACCACAGTCTAACCTAAGAACATTTATATATCATATTCCAGTAAGAGGAAAACATCCGGAAATTTATGGTACAATTATGGGTGAAAAAGTTTTGATAAATTTTTGTGTTCTTACCTTCATTAATTACACCTTTAAACACATTTAATACGTAATACAAATATCTTTCTACATTTAATATTAAATAAACTAATGGGGATTTTATTGTATTCAATAATTACATTTCAATAATTACATATTGTCCAGTGAATCACTTAATCTTTATTACTTTTTATATATCGGGTGTAGACATATTTTATGCAAAAACGGAGAAAACATTTTAATCGTCGAACGATAGTATGATGCAGCTATAGTATTTAGTTGTGTCTTTAACACGCTCGACTCATGAAATATTATTTATGATTCCAAAAATATATTTAACTCATACTAGGATCTCGCGCTAGAACAATGTTTGTGACCGCATCCCCTCTGAAGGTACCACGCTGATTTTAACGAAATTAGATATACATATAATTATTTAAGAATCCAAAAAATTATTATCATAGTTTATATACAATCGTCCGTACACGTCCGGAGTTAAAAGGCCCCAATATTAGAAACCATCCTTAATACTGCCCTTTGATTTTGTAATGAAAATACCAAGAATTTTTATAATACATTCTAAGATATTTTTATCTATTAAATTTCTTTGGGCTGTACAAAAATAATTAAAAATTAAAATAATTTTATATCTATAACATTTTTTCAGACTGTAAACCCAAAATCCAGAAAAGAATGTATTAATTTTGAAATTTTTTTTGCAATTAACCAATAACAATGGCATTATTGTTTTTTATTCCATATTTACGGGAAAAATCGAAATTAAACTAAGAATTTAAAACAACTTGCAGATTGTTATGAAAATTAAACAAATAATAATTTGTGTATAGTTGGTATTAAAACAGATATCACTTTTGGATCAGGTGTCAATATCTCCAGCTCAACATACGGCAAGCCTATAATAAATATCGAAAATAAAACATTTCTAATAATTCTCATTAATTTTAAGTAGGTAACATTATAATTACAACTGATATCATATTATTATGCCATGTCACAGTCCATTATAAAATAATTTCAATAAACAGGATTAATGTTGAAGAACATTTCATCCACCACATTAAAGCAAGTTTGATAGTTATAAATGTATAAATTATTATTAATAATAATTTGATTTTGACTTTTCCGTTTAAAATTTGATATTTATCATAACGCTTGTAATAATTTGTAGAATATATATTAATTAACGATCACTTAAGCTCTTGTTGATACTGCGAGCAAATCAATATATTAAATTTCCACCAGGAACATACCAAATACATGAATACAAATCGATTTAGTTTTTGTTTATGTAAATACTGAGTGCATTGTATGTTATATAAATATTTTAATTGAAATAATTGTCTGTGTGTTTCCAGTACTGTGGGGCACACCTTGTATAAATAATACACGTACATAATTGATTTTAGACAGAGAACACATACACGCATACTGTAAAAAAATATGTAGTGCCCTACACTCACCATCCTGTATGTATAAAATATGTATGATATTTTGTAGAATATTTATAAATTTATCTTTAACAGTTTTGACCTTGAAGCGCATACAGACACACCGAGACATCATCTTGAAAATAGGCAATATATATTATATACAGAGATGCTCAAAAATGTGCTCCCGTTAATTTTTCGAGTTCGAAAATATTCATAATATTATTTAAGGCAGCGGCTGAGATTCTCTTATTTGCTAAAATGTATAAGTAATCAATTAAATACGGAAGGTTTCCATAGACTATATCTAAAACTTACTAACTATATAACATATAGTATACATGTCATATTATTTACGAGTCGTAAATTGCAGTATGTAGTAATGTCATCGAGACGATACGAGAAATTACCATTTCTCGACGTGACGAGAAATTCATCACTAATTTACAGCGTTTAAACTCTAAATTTAAATGCTATAAACATCAATAGATCCAATTTACTATTACGAAATAATTTTATATAACAGGTTTTAGATAGTATCTAAGTTGAGAACATGAGAATATTATGTATTTAATTATTAGCTACATTTTAATACAGAATGTGCACTTTTTCCCTGGGCGAATTTCGACCGAAACCATAAATAAAATTTAAAAAAATAATTGTGTGGCATATTAAGATTATTGAGGTTACTTTAAAATGTTTTAAACCGTGGTGAAAAAGATATATTTAAAATATATTACGTTGATTGACAAGAGTGTGTTTGAAAATTTCTCCGAGCAATGAATCACGTTCGCGAATGTAAAGCAAAGTCAAAAATCTAAATCTAGACAAGTGTTCGCTGAAGTATTTGCTATTGATATGTTACATCGACCAGTATGGACAGGCAACTATGGGGATTCGTAATAAGTACAAAATCGGTTATAATTTCACACTGGAATATTGCAGTTTGGTTTTAATGAAAAATTTTTAGTAATTTATTTGTTAAAAGTATACAAATTTCATAATTTACCTACAACACAATTAATTATTATTCATGTTCGTGTCGATTTTGTATTAATAATTTTATATAAATATTGACTATTCTCTCCCATACAATATTATATCATTATTATATTTTCATTCATATTTCACCGAGTTGACCAATAATCTTTACAAATGTATTATAATGTCAACCCTGTGATTGATTGAATAGTTCTTCATGGCGAAATTTGGATAATATATTTATGAAATTATGATGTTTGAAATGAATAATTATTTAACTGACTGCAACGATATGATAAATGGTCATCAGCTAGAACAGGTGAAACAATTTGTTAATTTAGGTTGTATGTTTTCTAATGATGGTAAGATTGATTGTGAGATTGAAAGAAGAGTATCTGCAGGTTGTAAGATTCTGGGATGCGAGATTATCTGTATACAATGGTGTGTTGGTACCAACATGGACGTATGGGAGCGAGTGTTGGGTATGGACGACGAAGCAAGAAAGTAGAGTTCCTGCAGTAGATATGCGATTTTTGAGAGGTATTTGTGGTGTTACAAAAAGAGACCGAAAGAAAAATGTATATGTGTATGAGATTTGCGACATTGAGAAAAATGTCGTGTTAGGACAAACAAGAATAATTCCAGGCAGCTATACCTTCAGTTCACCTTATCGGAAATATATGCGAGACGAGCAGCGAACATCGTTTTCATACTCCGCGCTTGCGCATAGAATTTTAAATTTAAAAATAATTATTTTTAATTATTTGGCCTTGGGTTCACAATTACTGACTAACATATGACATATATTTTTGGATTAAGGACGGCGCGACAATCACATTTTGTTAAGGACTTTTTTAAATCCGAGAATGCTACAGACCCTCGACAGAATGCTTTAGCTTTTCTGTACTTCGTACCAGATATTTATATGGGTGAAGTAAATGGAGTAAAAATGCGGGGTCACTCCCGAAATGGATGAATGAATTGGATGAACAGACAAAGATGTACAATTACGCATTCTTCTCGGGAATCTCCAGTCCGATTTTACTGATTTTTTTCGATTATTAACTAATTTTCGATTATAAAAATCAAACTTTTAATAACCCTTATTTAATAATTTTCTTCTACTATAATATGAAAATTGGAATATGATGTTTTAATATTTTTTTATAAGATATATCAAACTGACGAACCTTTCTATTCTATTTTTGTTTAGAAAAGACCAAACTGCGAATTCTTCTTATAAAATACCAATATTCCTACTACAGATCTCATAACGTGAAATGTTTCCTAGCCACACACCGTCTTTATATATTTCCCAATAGATTTAAATGTAAATTCTTTCATGGCATACTGATCTTTTGTGAGGTTATAAACGAGGGTTGAGACATATATACCCAACGGCGTACAGTCTGTGTGCATCACGTCTATGCAGTGATTACTGCGCGTGATATGCACGTGAGAACGTGACAGAATGTATGCCAATAAGTGACTTGATGTGTGCGAACCACTGTGCGCTACCTACAAAGAATACGTGATTTGATCCTAAGAATGAAGATCTCCTCGGATTCAAGAATGTTCTTATTATACTGAACTTCAGTGAAATGGAATGCAAACCAAAGTGACATAAGCACACGAACAGAACAATTTTCTGATTCCATTATTCACTTGTTGATATCACTCTTAAATTTTATACCTACATGTTTAGTAGTTAGAAATCCAAAATTAATTTTAGATTGTAATTTAATCTCTTAGATGATCAACTACTAGGGTCATACGCCGATGTGTGGTCCAATTGCACCTCTATTTGTTTTATAGTGCGATCAGAATTCAAACCCGAACTTAACTATAAATGTTCATCGCTAACGATAAAAATTAAGTATAATTATTTGCGCAATTTTACGTACGAATCTAACATAGCTTTCTACAATTATCTTATATACAGAAATTCGAATGTGTACTATTGAAATATAAATACAAAACGCCATTTCAGAACAACAATTTATATAAGCTTGAATTTTACATACCTTCTAAGATTTTCTTTAAAAACTCAATTTTTAACTTATAAGTATGGAGTTGTCACTCAGTGTGTTCTTAGAAACCCTCAATGCAATTTCGAAACAATAATATTTTATCGTTAATTTTCGCATGAATTTCACATAACCTACTATGATGTTATTCAAAAACATAGTATAAATTTAAAAACGTTGTCACCATTGTGCTTTAGGCGTAAAAATACTGAACATTAATATCATAAAACGTGCCGTTTAGAACCATACAATAACTATAAAATGGCATATTCCTTTACAACGAAATTTTATTATTGTAGCTGTAAAATGTTGAATTGCAAAAAAATCTATTTACCATTTTAAAGCTACAATAAAAAAATCGGTTGTGGCCAACACAGAATTTTATTTTATTTATTTTGTGATTTCTTTTACTCATCCTAAAATAAATCATATGGAATAAGTCGATGCATAAAGATATAATTTTCGAGATTTTGCGAAATTTCTCGAGCATTGATATACGGATTGTGTTTTAGTTCCATAATTCAAATTTAAGCATCTTGGAATTTCAAATCTAAAATATATATGAATTCGATTTAGTGTAATAAGAAAAATAAATTATAGTTTTGTATTACTTACATGTAATTTAGCAAAATAAATTCACAATTTACCATCTATATTTTTATGTCAAATGTAAACGTCAAAAAAAATTATTATCAGTAATAATTGACTTCGAAAATGGTACTACAGTTTAAGAGAATTTAAAAAAAAAATACAGGTTGCTTAAATTTGGATATCTTGAGTTTTTATACTTGTTTTTCTGTAAATGCAGCCATTACCAAGATAATTAAGAAATGAGACGAGTTATCAAGTATTTCCGGTTTAAATATCATTTTGAAAATAGGAGGCTTTCTATTCTAAGGTACACAAATCTTAAATTCAAAACATGCCTATATGGTGTTCACACACAAACACACACTCCTGCAGACACACCGACATAGATAGTCAAAATATACTGAGGGACCCTCAAAAAAAAATATTTCCACTAAAATGGATGTTTTTGGTTATCCCTATACTTACATCGTGAAAGAAAGTAAAAAAATGTATATTTTAAAACAACATGAAGAAATTTCAGCTTAGAATTTTACTGTTAAAATTTCGCGTGTTCTTACATTTTTATTCTAAGGGTTTGATAGAGTATAACTCCGGAAGAATAAAGACAATAGGATATTAACTGCTAGCGGATTCAAATGGAATACCAAAAAAATATGCGTAACAAATTTTGCTCAAATCGCTCCGGTACATTCGAGGAGCAGAGGTCACAAATTTAGTCTTACGAGCGAGCGACGACTAACAACCAAGTATATGAGTTATGCATATTTTCATGAAATTTCGTGATCCTAATATTTTCCGGACGACCGAATACATTCGCTTCTATGTACGTCATTCGGCGAACTAAAAATTAAGTTGTTACGAAAATAAATGTTAGGTAAATGACAACCGTAAAGAATGAACGCGCATAACCCTATTTTTACTTACACATCTTCATTTTTACAAGTATAACCTATAACTTATACACTAAAACCCATGCATCATTATAATGGGCAAACATATCTAATTGTACGAAAACCTGCTTAAAAAACATCATTTTTACGTTTCCTCTATATATATAGAACATTTATAAAACTTTATCGGTAATTCGCGAACGTTTGACCTACAAGTAAAACAGAATATATTTTTGTAGTAATAATATTGCAATTACGTCATGCATTCTATGTGTCGAACTCAATTCACTAATTTTCCAAATGACATGATAATCTTGTGTTCGCCTAGTCAAGCTGGGGAATTGCTTTGCTTATTTTGCATGCACAGAACCATACATTTTGCATAACGTTTAAACATCAATTGATGTTCAAACTAAATCCGTTGGGGCTTGGTCACCACCAACGCGTATTATATGCTAATTTCTTGGATATATAGTTCATTTAAAATTATGAAAGATACAACAAAGCTATAGGTTTATCTGAGATTAAATAGCTTATTGTGTATTTGTGACATCTTATTAAATTTTCATATTTCTTATGTGTCATTTTCGCAATCCTATTAAGGTCTATTTAACAGATTATATGTAAGAGTCTACTAGCACTTAATGTACCTACACGGATCAAAATTGTAAATGCTGTTAAAAATATTACATTTTACTGGTTTATTGTAGCAATTTACTATTTAAAATTCATACCTCAGCAATTTTTGAAATAACTAATGACTCTAATATATATATATATATATGTGTGTACCTGATGGTTTGTCTTAAAAAAATTTACGACCCCCCACAAAATACGTGTACCGAGTGACATCACTCACTCGATACATCTTCTTTCGTTTCACGTCTGTATCCCAGACCGCTAGCGTGTACCGAACTTCGTTGTGCGCGAGAAGGACGAGCATAGGTGCAACTAGTGAATATACCTTGTCTTGTTCAATTACATTTGAAAGAAGTGTAATTTTATTGAAATAATGATATTCTTGACTTTGGGTACTTTTTTTATTATTTATTGGATACCAGTGAAACATTGAACCAGAATATTGTTTTAAATAAGTTGAGGTTATATCCCAACTGACAAACTGCTCCTTCAGAATATATATTTGAAATAGTATCCCAGAAATTCAGTAGATATGTTTTATGTAGCTACCCGTGGGTGGGTGAACGTGTCCCATATATCCCAATAACGGAGATCCACACGACTTGTCATAAAAACAGCAAAATACGGTAAAGAAATACGTAAACGGGAAAAGTTTTATTAAGTTCCACAGAAGCGAATGTCACTAAAATAGAATGTTTTTAGTAGTTCGTTGAAGCACGCGATATTTTCACACGTATTAGCTCTTTGTATTGTTTGTATGTACAAAACAGCTTTAGTACACAAGTGACATTAACTATCAAAAAAGAAAAATGTTGCATGCCATTCTGATGCCGAACATGCCGGTTGCTCGTACAAACTTAAGACTCAATATTATTTATTTTCTTCAATTTTTAGCAGCAATTTTGTAAAAGTAAGATCCAATGATTATTCTTTACAGGTAAACGAATATATCTTATAAAATGGTTTAAATTTAGTGTCATAGAATCTGCATTATTGACTTGAATATATGTCACGAAATTTTTAGTATAAGGAAATATAACATAATTTCGGTATTTTTTAATAGCCAATATTGAATATATTTATATTTACAACCAAATTTTGAATTTCATGTGCCCTAATACTGCGATTGATATGATCGATATATGCATATTATCCTCTAAGATCATTCTCTGTTTGTAATTATAAAGATTGGCTATCAATTTGTGAAAACATCAGGATAATATTCACGTAAAATAGTAAATTTAAGTATATACAAGTATACACACGAGAATGGGATAGCAATTTCTAACAACTGTGCCTTTCGCGTGTCCGGGAGTCGAACTCTAACGGTTTGGTACTAAGGCGTTAAACTGTTGTCGCTAAATTAACTTACATATGTACTAGTAACAAAATTGTTGCTAAAAATGGAGAAATAAATATATAAAATTAAAATATTTACTTATGGAAACAAAAGTAAGTTAAACGACTGCCAAAATTTATGATCGCATATTACTGAAGGTATCGCATTTGTTCACTTCGAATTTTAAATTTAATAGCCCACTCGCTATTATAACCTTTAGATATTTTTCTGTTTATTTGAATTAAATTTACAAAATATCAACATAATTTTTTGATGAATATAAAGTTTTTCAGAACCTCAAAGGCCATCAAAATTTAATTAAAAATAATATTGTTTGATGTTTAGTTTTTACTTTCTTCAACGAAGTCTACAGCTAATTCCACCTAGAACGTTGTCGTTGTAAAACCATTCGACGTTACAGCCGTTATATGTTTTGATTGACTGTTCTGTGTCGAATGTTCTTACATCATCGATGTTATATGTGGAATTAGCTGTAAAGGAAAGATTGTAATCAGAAAAATAAGATCACAAGATTTTAACGGAAATACACGTTTTGACCATCTCTGCATCGAATCTGACTATTTTCGAAATGATGTGTATGTGTCGGTATTTGTGTCACTTTGTGTGAACGCTCTAGAGTTAACACTTTTGAAGAAATAAATATGAAACTTTAAAATCAACCTTTTGGTTGTGCACTTCCTATTTTTGAAACAATATTTTAACCAGAAATAAAAGTATACTCTTGCAACTATTTGCATATCTGGAAAACAACATGAGTTTTTTTTAAGATACTATTATTTTTTAATATTTCTGTTTCGCTAATTATAATACATATTGATTTTGTTTCATTGCAATGGTTGGGTAAATTTAAAACAAAATACAGTTTTATTATAAATATAGTGAAAGGACAAGAAAATCGAGTGAAGGCCACTTCAGCTTATTTAAACTTTTGCTTAAGTTTTTGTGTGTTTTTTTCGTTAAATGAATAATTCATATTTTCCGGTGTTGAGCAATTTGTGATTTACGATCTTATTGAAATATTTGTTTATAAAACCGTGTAATATACGAAGAATTTTAGAAATTTTACATGCATTTGCATTAAATGGTAATTTTGTGTCAACATTTTACATGTATATAACATGTAGTATTGCTACTGTAAATGTTTCTAAGGGTTATATTAACTCTCCGAGCAAAGTCTATAGCAAGACAAGAACTGGCGCTAGCGCCAGTGCTATCAGCTCGCCGTTCCGGCGAGCGCGGTCACATCAATAAATACAAAACTAAAAGAGATAGCAATTATTATAGTACAAAATTTATTGTTGATATTTCATCGGCATTTAATATGAAATTAATAAATTTCTAAGTTTACGTATATAATTCTTAATCATTGACATTATACTCACATAGTCCATTGAACCAATCTAACCAATTATGATCCCGACATTTATTTATTCCTATACCATAACAGTTTTAATTTCCAAAAACCCCACATTTAAAATTGCACACATCCACATGGGTAACGTTAATATCGTTCGTTTCGTGATTTGCCAAGGATATTGATAATTATTTGATGAACATTTCCTAATTTTATTAATTAAAACACAGAAGCAAATGGTTTATACATTGGAAAATATAACCAAACAAATTACTGTCACATAAATATAACTTCTTCATTTTACTAACAGATGGCGATCGATGTCTGATATACTTCAAAATATATTTATATTATTTTTTTTAAGCCTATGGGCTCACAATTTGAAAAAACTTTAATCACATAAAATATCTTAGAATGTTGAGTAGAAAATTCTAAAATTTTTATAAGTTGACTAAGGGCAGTATTTAGGGGGGTTCCAAATTTTGGGGGCCTATAACGCCGGTCCTGTACAGACGATTGGATTTAAAATGCGACGGGAACATCACGGGCATGGAAATTATATGTATACCAAATTTCATCAAAATCGGCCCGGTACCTTCAGACGAGTTACGGTCACAAACTCAGGTCTTACGACGGACCGACCGAGCGAGCGAGCGAGCGAGCGAGCGAGATACATACATCCAAGTATATGAGTTATATATATTTTTGGATTCAGGGCGAAAATACAAGAACTTTTTGTTAAGATTTTTTTTCGATCCGAGCATGTTACAGACACACGACCAATCACTATAGCTCTTTTGTACTTACTGTACGACGAGCTAAAAATAAATAGAATATGTACATTATATTACGAAACGAATATATATTTAAATCAAATAGGATTATTTATGTAAAATAGGACAGAAATTTATATACATAGTTTGAAAATGAAATCAAGTATTCGATTTCAAAGGAAAAGGAATTTCCCAAGGAAATCGATTAGGTGTCTCAGTGGTAATGTTGAATTTAAATTTAGAATTCACCAATTAAATTACTTATATAAATTAAATTAAAAATACTTATATAGATTTTAATATTTAACTCGTAATACGGTAATTCAAAAGAGTTGCCGGAAACAAAATAATTTTTCATGAAAATTCGTTTTACGTCTTCACGATTCCGCAAATCTATATACCTCATATACTTGGATGTATTTCGGTTGCTCGCTCGACTAACTTTCAAGGCACTGCATCGATACGATCTCAGTAGATAAGTGGTTAAAGAAATTGATTCTACGGCAAGCTGAAGGCAGCAGTGCTTGTACCACTGTTTGTTTCTATTTAGATTTATTTTAGAACATAATCAAAGCGCAAACTAATATTAACTAGAATGTCTACAGTAAAATAGGTATACCAATTTATAAACTCGATATTACAAAATATTCCTATAAAATAACAGTTAAAACATAAATGTTGATTTATGTTTTTGAAAGTGGCTGTAGGTTACAAAAGCAAAACGTTTTTCGCTAAAAAAATAAAAACTGTTGAATATGCCTGTTGGGAGTGGGGCGGCCACCCCTTTGGTTGCGCCAATGCGTTGATCAGATGAGCTCGTCGAGTAAATGTAGCATTTGAAAACTGTGGTCGGGCAAAACGACGAGCGATGCTATTTTGCACATTTGTACCGCATTAGCTTGCTCCACTCGTATTCAGAATAATGTTTCAATTCCTGCAACGATGTCGCTATTGCTATTGCTTTTCTATTCTCTAAAATTAAATTAAATATTTAATTTAACTGGCCAAACAAAATATCAGTATTTCATTAAAATATCGACTATATTTTACTTCCTTAGATGCAATTTGTGTGGTTATCTGTGTTACAACGCACTACCGCATAATTTGAGGAAGATAAATTTACGAAACATTAAACTTTTATGATCAATAACTACTATTAAAAGTAATATAAAATTAAACATAAACCTACCTTAGAACTTAGCTGTGATATACTTCGTTCAATATACTATTAATTAATTTATTATCATAATATTTGATCTTTACTTGTCATAAATGTCTAAGATGGTATTTGAAAAAAAAACAGAAGTGGCCTTCACTCGACTTTCTCTTCCTTTTAATGTCTGGTTTTATAATAACACACACACAGACGTCATTCCGAAAATTGTCAGATTCGATTCAGGAATTGTCAGGTGTTAATGCGCATGGCAGAATTAAAATCATTAATTCATTCGTTTTGCTAAAAATGGGAACTGACACTATAGTAAAACCTTCTATTGCATCCTAAAAATCTTCTGTGAAATATTTTAATGAAGTTCTATCGGTTAGTAATTGAAGCATGAATATTTTATTGCAACCCGGAAAGTTTTCGGTATCGATCTGAAGAGTGACGCGGTAAAGTGTCAAAAGACTAGTTTATTCTCAGTCATCTATTGAGCGCAGTAGATGTAATAGTACATAGATGAATGTAGTGCGGGTAACTTTGTATAACCTGAGTCGCCGCGCCGTTTGCCTTTGGTAACAATAACCTGGGCATCTGGTAACAAGTCGTCGTCACGCTCCACACTCATCGTTTGTTTTAACAGTTTGCACACTCTGTTCGGTAACCATGGTTACATTCACGTGGAATATAGGTTGGTACCTGTGCAGCCTAGATAAGGGAGAAGAGGAGGGAGCGGGGTTGAAAGCAACTCAACTGCTCTATACTCCGGAAATGTAATCTGCGAAAATTGTACACTAGATTCTTGTACTTGGGCCATGTCTTTACATGTATCGAGATGTTACAAGAACCTTGCTTTATAAGTATGTGCGTCTGTGTATGTATGTAATAACATGACACTCTGAAGGGTACAAGAGTATCATGTTGAAGATGACTCGACTAGGTTTAACCCTTTTGTTAACTTCAAGTTGTATTGATCTTACAGGAAATGTTTATAATCACCGATCACATTTACAGTTAATAACACAATGCAAGCTTTAAAAGTGGCATCAATATCTTAAGCTCACCACACGTAAACCTATTAATCTCGGCGGATAATATTACTTTTACATATTCTTTATAATATGATGAAAACTTTTTTATAACCACTAACTATGGTACTATGAAACAAATTAGCATACAGACGTTTGTGAGAAAAATGGGAAAATGAATTCAAGGACTGATTTTTTGGAATCATAATACTTTTACACATATCGCATAAAAAAGCAAAAATTATTAGGCCTATATATTGATTTTTATTTTCTTGGATAAGTCTAAAGAGGAATAATACAATCATAAAATTTTAATATTTCAACGGAAATACAAGATTTGAGATACTCTGAATTGATATTGACTATTTCGAAATGACGTCTTTGTCCATGGGTTTGTGTGCGTGTGAGTTTGCGTGTGCGTGTATTTCATGAAAACTGTTCATATGAAAATTACTAGAAATATTAATATCTTCAACTTTCATATAAGTTATTACTTCCTTATACACAGTCGTATAAGAATGTAATAAAGGATTCTTATTTTTTAGTATCACAAGTTTGGAAATTGCTATTGAATTGAAAATGCAGGAACACTAAATGTGCACTCATTACATATTTATAACAAATTTGGTTAAAACCGGTTTAACACCTTCAGATGACAGCATCCGTAATTTATCAAAGTTGGTATATGACATATACATTTTGGTCGTACAAAGATGCAATATAAGGAAAATTTTAGAAATTATTTAATTTTATAACATATTTTTTTAAGAGTAATTTGACATGTAATTTTTATAATATTGCTACTGTAACCGAATGAGTAATGCCACTTTTGTGTCAAATGAACAAAAAATATAAAAGAAATGTTTTGAATTCTTTGGATCACATTATTTTGTTACGAAGACGAAATAATTAGAGTACAAAAAAGCGCAACAAACGAAGAAGAAAGAGAACAAAAAAAAAAAGGAAAATGGAACATCGCTGCGACTTTTAAATTGAAAGCAGCGGAAACTTTAGTAAGCCATTTGATGATTTATTGTCAGGACGGGCTTAAACTTGATTCTACCCACGGACCACATACAGTGTAGAACGTTTTTAATTTCGTCCATCATATGGACATCGATTTACTGTTCATTACTGTGAGTTTCTTTTGATTTATTATTATAGAAAGAACTAATAAAATAAGCTGCAGTGGCCTTTACTCTACTTTCTTGTCCTTTCACTAACTGTATCATAATGACAATACAAAAATAGATATTTAAAATATTCAATTGCATTCATTGTTAAGCCTCAAATAGGTCTCCGTCAGTCACACATGCTTAGTTTATAGTTTCTTTCTTCAATCACTTATATTAGTCGTCATAAAAAGATTTCTTTAAATTTCCATTGATATACTCGCCTTACGAGCTGATGACTTTGGTGCATCTACCCATGTTTGCTTTATTTAAATTGATTAAATTAGAATCTTTTTTGAATTTATAATGAACCAGCATATTTTAAAATTCAATTTTATGTAAAATGTGACACATTATTTGCAGTGTCAATTTTGAAAACTGTCCACTACTGGAATTGGAGCTCAGTACCATGCAATATTGTACCAACTTATAGTTAGAAAATCGGCAATGTTGCACTTGAAATAGGTACAAGTATTTTCGTCAAAATTTTGATTTATTTTATTAATGCAATACTTTATAATTTAATAAGTATAAGAAGGTTTAAATCTGTTGAAGCTTCAAAACAGAATTGAATTAATTCTGTTTAAATAGCTTTATATTTCGCACGACGTTGTTTTCTTCAATGCAAATTTATTTATATTTACATTCATTCAAATTCCAGTGAAAATTCTTTACAGTAAGTGTGTACATGGAATAACAACTCCCGCACCTACGTATTCTGCAGAAAAGCACTGCCCTCTATAAAAAGAAACTAATAATTTTTTTATACCTCATTTGGTCCGCCCTCGTTTTCTATAGAGCATTACAAATGATTCAATGTCGAGCTCTTGAAAAGAGCAACAAATTTGCCCCTCTAATTTACCCCCATGGTTTACGATCCCGCCGTAAAAAGTTATCGGTCACTGTCGGCACTAAAATCGCACTTTTATTATCTTTCCTGTGCTCGTACACAAAACCAGTCCATTCGATTTGTTTCATACAGTGCACAATAACACTATATACAAGATAGTGAATTGAATAGTAGCACAACGGCCTTTACTTGCTTTTCATTTTTCAAACACATATATATATATATATATATATATATATATATATATATATATATATATATATACATATATATATCCTAGGCTAATCCGTGGGCACCGTGCGCCCATATCATAAATAGTCCATTCTTGAGCGATATAATAATAAATTGGTTTAAAATATAACAGTATTAGGAAATATTTTTTTGTATTATTTATATTCACTTAGTTTTCACATTTATTTTCACGGATTTATCAATTTTTGTTTTATAACGCCAAACAATATTATTTTATCTCTACAAAAATCAGGATTATACATTTACTTTCCGTTTCTGTTTTCAATTTGAATAACGTAAACAAATTTATCATAAAATGCGATTTAAAGTCATATTTGCATCTTAAATTATATGGTTATTTTACAAAACGACAGTTTCATATTTTCTATGGTCAACATAGATTCAGGGAACGTCAAAACGTATATTACTATTTAAATTTGGAGGTCAATTATTTTCTGTGGACACTATACGATACTACAAGACAGCTGTAGTGTTTGGTTGTATGACTGTAACATACTCGGGTCAAATATTTTCGTAACAATTTTCGCACTGAATCCAAAAATATATATAACTCCATATACTTGGATGAATGTATCTCGCTCGGTCGATCGTAAGATCTGACTTTGTGACCGCAACTCCTCTGAAGGTACCGAGCCGATTTCAATGAAATTTGATATACATATAATTTCCACGCCCGTGAAGTTTCCGTCGCATTTCAAATCCAATCGTCAATGCAGGTCCGGAGTTATAGGGCCCCAAAGTTTGGAGCCTTCGTAAATACCTCCCTTAGTCAATTTTTAAACTCTTTTGAATTTTCAAATAATAAATTTAAAAAATGGTTAGAAAGTTTAAAGAGTAATAGGAGATGATATTCCTCATAAATACTCCGTCATTAGTATTGTAGTTATTTTTAGTTTTTGAACAAATATATTACCCAGTGTAAATCTGACAAATTATTTAATTAAACTAGCTGGTAATTGTCAAAATTTAGCGTTTAGACTAAGTTTAGCTTAGTCTTTATGTTCCTTGTGTTCAACCTGAACTACATAGGTTTTTTCTAATGGACGTCCGTTATGTTACCGTATTACAAAAGGAACAATTTTTGATTTCGATTTTCTAAACACATACCCTTTGGTTGTAAAGCAGTAAGAAAAAAAAAAGACAATGCTTTGTGTGTTTCTCTGTCATTTCAACATAACTACCGTAGTACAACATGTTGAAAGCGGCCCTGTGATTATTCATATGCAAATACGAGTTAACTGCATTCGTGATCATTTCAATTTATATATATTTTCATTTCATTAAAACAAAATTATCACCACCTACATTTTCTCTGTGTTTATTCTACTTTACTACTGCATCCGCGAATTTAATGGAAAATATATTACGAAGTATTTGCAAATAACATAACATATATTTTAAATCTACAATATTTCCAGTTATAACTTGAAAAATTGACATCTTAACTTACACTATGCCAATTTATTTTTCTGTTCAGTGAGTTTCGATATTTTTTAAAATCAATTGTAAAATATATAGGGTGGTCTGCACTCGTCATTTTTATACGTAGTTTTCACTAGAAATATATATTCCGAACAAACTGGCAAACCAACCAATACTCCACAGGAATTATCTCAAATCGTACACATAGTTTATTATTTTATTACGTTATTAAATACTGTATCTTCAATAAAAATATAGAGTGCTTCATCAATATATTCAAATATTATATTTAATATGAACTGTTTTTTAATATTTATTATCAATTACCTACACATGTGAAACACGTTCTCAGCCGATAGATTAAAGTCAAATGCAGAGACTCTCTGGTCAAATGACATTTATTAAACTATTTCCTTATATACTTAACAATTCTTGTTATGCAGCCGTTCTAGTGATATTTGAGAAAGGACAAAAATTGCATAGAGTAAACATGCACTTTCGGTTTGTATTATTTTTTCAAATATAAGTGGTGCACATCTGGACCATATACAAGTCTGTAGTTTGAAGCTTCACAATTTTAGGATCAATAGTTTTGGCTCTGAAGCGATTATTTTCAGGATTATAAGACTGACATATTACTGCGTATAAGAAGGTAAACATATTAAATTCTCAAACGTTCTAAAAATACAATAAATAAATTTTCTTCGGTAGAGTGATATTATTATTGTATACATAGCTGGAGTGTTCCACAGAACTTTAAATTTTTACTGTTTCCACTATATACAAAATATTGCTTTATT
The DNA here is from genome assembly GCA_933228885.1 of Leistus spinibarbis. Taxonomy (NCBI): domain Eukaryota; kingdom Metazoa; phylum Arthropoda; class Insecta; order Coleoptera; family Carabidae; genus Leistus; species Leistus spinibarbis. The sequence goes on from OW121793.1 coordinate 5,530,790, forward strand.
GTGTTTTTAATTTATAAAAAATTTGCTATGAAAAAATAACCATATGTATAGTAACCAGGGAAACGTAAATATAAATTAGTTCGTATCAAGACCGATATTTCAGTAAATGCTATAACTTTCAAACAAAAGTTGCTAGTAGTTTTATATCTTCAATTTATATTAGCCATACGAAATACAGAAGAGCTAAAGCATTCGGGTGTGACTGTAGTAGCATTATCGAATAAAATAAATAAATATTAAGATTTTTTATATCCATAATTTATTTTTTACATTGTGAACCCAAAGGTCATAATACTTCAAAATAATTATTTTTAAATTGAAAGTATTAAGTATTCGTAGTGCTACCAGTTAATTGGAGAAGCGAAATTTGTTATCTCTATGTAGTACTACGCTCCACGCTGTTTGGATTTATTCGGCAAGGTGAAGGCATAGGTGTCTGTACCTAAATTTTTTTTAATACTCGTTTCGTTTTCGAGATATGCAAAAAGTAGCAGAATAAGTTCCGGACAACATATTACTATCAAATATGAGAGGTTTCTTCCGGAACATATATTAGTCTTATGTTTAAAGTTTCATAATTTTCCCTTCAACAGTTTTAGCTATAGAGCGTTCACAGGCACATACACGTTTAGGGATGGTCAAAACGTGTATTTGCGATAAAATCTCGAGTTAAAAATTTTCATGATTACAATACTAGCAAATGCAAACATATTTATACAATTCGCATGTAAATATTGTGTAGGTGTGTCCTTGTTAATCCAGTATGTTGTGTTTCAGTTTCGCATGTGATGATTTAATTTTTTGTACGAAAATCAATTGTTGGGTTTGGTTGATATAAATTGTGTTGCCTTGAACTTTATGTATACGATTTGCAGATGTATGGTAGAGTGAGTTTTTCGTTTCGGCATTTCATCATCGTTGAACGATACATAACCTCTTGTCAGTGTGGTTAGTTCAAATACAGTCAGAGCACTCAATATTGATATAAGCAGCACAAGATGGCGGTCGCCGTTTGTATATTACCAAGTCTTTACAATACACATACTTCTTTAGAGCAAGATGAACTGATGCATACCAGGATTGTACACACGTATACACTCTTTTTGATGGTCTTCTTTGTCGTGTACATATTTGACCGGTTCTATTGCAAAACGAATGCCATCTAAAATTCAATTTTATTTAGTTCACAAGGCGTAAATGTACCTGTATCGCTATATGTTCATGTGAGTCACGTATGTTCAAACAAACACAAACAAGCATTGTTCAAGGGACAAAGGCTTACAGCTCACTTTGTGGTGAGCATTTCGACAAATTGACTTAAGACACCATGCTAAAATCTCGTCGGTTTGTAACAGCCACTTTGAAATCGTTGGACTGATTTTTCCGATAGTGCTATTTAGAAACGTAGTGATTATTTGGGCGTGTCCATGACCACTTATATATTTGTTTCTTCGGGAAATTTCTATCTTAACACGAACACAAACATTTCATTTTGAATACACAATCAAAACAAATAATCGAAATGAAAAGTATTATAGTCCCAAGAATATATTTGAGAACAGATGGCGTATTGTAAAATATTCTGTCAGTCATAACTAATGAAACTTTTATAAATCGCTGCCTACTAATATTTGTGGAGATTGTTATTCGGCAAAACACAAGAATTCAAGTGATGATGAAGAAAACTTAAAATTACAAAATTATTAATTTTTATTTCTATTATGGCCTTCAAGTTCAACATAAAGAATCTTTATATAAATAAAAAACTGAAGTGGTCTTAAATCGACTTCCTTATACTTAGAAATTGTATGTAGCCATTGTCATGAAACGATATTACTATGGGAAACGGATTTTTCCCAGGATTCTTAAATCTTAAATTCAAAACTTCATATTTTTATGTTCAACAGTACTGACTGTAGAGTGTTCACAGACAAACAGACAGCTAATATAGGTAGACACACACAGTAACATACACACAGAGATTCAGGGACCCTCAAAACGGATATTTCCATTTAAATTTCGTGTTCCGTATCTTTTGTGATTATTTATACATATACTTCCAAGTATACATTATGCATAGGAAAGTAAAATCGAAGTGCTTTTTATAAGAATTATCTTATATAAAATATTAAAATATTCCAGTGTGAACATTTTACAGTGAACATTTTTCGTTGTATTTTTATGGCCGGAAATGCAACATTGAACAAATAGACCTTATGTGTGTGTGCGTGAGATTGGTTAAAAGGAAGATGAGAATAGAGAAACGTATAGGAGGATGTGTGCGAAAGTGGAATGAATGGCAACATCGGAAATGTCAACAGCACCTGTGACACCATTCACTATGTACTTTGCCAATGTCATGCCGTTCTCGTATTTTCTCGGATGGGTTGTAAAATGGGTATTTTTATATGCAATACGTATGGCATGGTACACTGCACGCAAAACACACATCATTTTGTATTAGTATGTATTTACTGCCCATATATAAAAAGAAACAAATATATATGTATATATTTATAGATTTATATATATATATATATATATATATATATATATATATATATATATATATTTGTATATAATACTAAATTTTCCAGATAGAACATAAATTATATTTATTGGTTATATCTTTATTATATATTACAGATTTATATTTTTATTTAGAAATTGCAAGACACGTGTGACACTAGTTGGAGAAAAAACAAACCTTATAAAAGTTGTAAGATATTGATATTTCTAACAATTTATGTTTGAATGTTTTTTTAAAATGTAAATTCACTGAAAAATCGCTATTATAATGAAGCGTGTCCCCAGTTACCATACATATTACTATAATTTCATGAATGGTAGCACGAATTTGAAACCTAATAAAGCAACCCAGCAAACACATTCTTTAATATGACTTCCCTGAGATGTCGCCGAGACGTAACATACGCATGTTAAGTCACTGCAACATGACATAGATGTCACAAGATTAAAAATTATTTTTTTTGTGTATATTATTATATATAGCGAAAGATAACTATAAGAAGGTTGTGTGAAGGTTCATAGATAATGTCGAAGAATACTATCTAACATATATTTTGAAATCTATATTTTAAACATGAAACAAAATAATTAAGTTAGCATTAATAATAATAATAATAAACAATTGGTATCTAATTAGTGTTTCATAGAAATATATGCAAAATTAGTTCACAAAATTAAAATAATATTTACTAATGAACTATTGAAAATTTACAAAAATGTATATTAAATTATTAGATTAAAATTAGTAAATATATATATATATATATATATATATATATATATATATATATATATATATATATATATATTATTAAAAATTGGCGTTTACGAAAACTATTTTGGACCGCCTTTCGCGATCTTAAAGAAAATCTGATCAGTTCGAGCAATCCAAGAAGTTTTCAGGACCTGTCTGGTGAGTAAGGTTTTCATACATCAAATATAAAATTAGAGTTTAGTGTGATACCTAAAAATGAAAATTAATGATTTTGACAAGATGGAAGTGGAGGAATATTTATGTTCTATGAATAATTAAACAGATTTTTATAAACTAACCGAAGACATGTGGCTTTGTTTCATAGTTTAAATAATTATAAAAATGGCTAGCACCCCCAAGTATAAGAAAGTATATGAGTGGAGGATAGGGGACCAGTTTTTAATTTTTGCAGTTTCTTTATGTTTTGTTTTTAGAATTTTAGTATTTTCCTCTGGATAATACATTTTACTGCTCTTTCAACATCGTCCTTGGAGAGCTTCTTTCTTTTTACTCCAGTTTTGCTTCTTGGCATTTTGCAACTAATTAGGGAAGTTCATAACAATATTTTTCCCGGTCAAAGGTACTAACTTTGTTTGTGGTCAATGGTACAACACTGGGACATTAACTGTTACGTTAGGTTATATTTATCAGCAACATACCTTCTAAACCACTCTATGATTTTTTTAATAAGTTTGACTGTTCAAATTGCAAATAAATACTTCTTTCACGACTAAAGAAACATTAATATCGAACTATAAAAAACTTCACTTTTGCTTCATGAAACCAATAAATATCTCTGCCAGAAAAACCTGTTGAATGATTAAACATTAAACAGCCTTTCGGCTGAGTTCTAAACATACTAAATTTGTTTTACTTATAAAATATACACTACTTTTATCTGAAAACCGTTATGGGTAAAGGTACAAAGGGTCAAAGGTGGATCACCTCTCCTTACTAATAAATAATAATAATATTGTTCACAAATAAATACAAAACAATGAATATTTATGGTTTCCCATTTAACATGATATTCAAAATTAATTAACTTATACATAAACTAAAGTTAATTTTATAAATAAAATTTGGAATGAACAAGCATGTTTATAGTGCTTCATGAAATACAATATGAAAACTGTTCATACTTCACTAATTAATTGAAGTTTATTTTCTTTATGAAATTCTTAAAAGGCAATGTATATTTTACTCAATTAGCTGCCGTTTAATAGTCTGTTTGACATAGCTTACACATTTTTGTAATAAAGTCTTGCGTTTCGATGTTCCGGCGGATCACGTCCTGCTGCTATAACGACGTCTATTACGTTCGAATTCCGGGTTCCGGTTACCAGTGAACCGAACGGTATCTATTACCAATTTCCTGATTTTTACGGATGAAGGTGACTTCTGGGTTAACTCATGCATTTTACGTATCCGTCTGTTCGTTACTTTAAATTTCTTTTCTTCAAAGCAATTACAAAATTTTGAACCTTGTAGGAATATGCCAATTATATTCTAACATAATAGAAAAATTAATAAAAAGAAGCTGGAGTGGTCGTCACTCAACTTTCGCATACTTCCACTTTTTTATTAAAGATAATACTATGTTAACCCGTAAGCACCATGTGCCCATATCATGTACAGTCCTTTCGATATAATAATACAAATCTTTAAATTTATATCTTCGTCCAAGAGCATAATGTTGAGTGAATGCATAAAATCGTAACAAATGAAATAATTTTCATATCATAAGTTAACCTGCAATGAAGAACCTGCCGAAGAACTGCATTTTCCCCCGGAGTTAAACATCATTCAGACTATCTGTATGTATATATATATATATATATATATATATATATATATAAATAAAAAGTAGATTTAAAAACTATAAATATATATATATATATATATATATATATATATATATATATATATATATATATGTAAATAGAAGTTTTATATTGTTCCATGGCTGACTAGTTATGTACGAATGATATTCGAGTACCACTTGTAGCGGCGAGCAACAGTCATTTTTATTTTATTCCCAGGTCATATATTCTGTTTCAGCTGTTGCTCTATTGACTATACCATTACTTTATTTTTGACTGCATGGACAATACATAATCATATATGATACCGCTAATGTATAGTGAATATATCGGGTAGATATATAAATATTTATATATATATATATATATATATATATATATATATATATATATATATATATATATATATATTGAAATAAAAGAAAACTTGGTTGTTTCACAATATTTAATTTATTACGACACGTGTTTCGACTTCTCAGTCATCATCAGGATCACTCCTGATGATGACTGAGAAGTCGAAACACGTGTCGTAATAAATTAAATATTGTGAAACAACCAAGTGTTCTTTTATTTCAATATTAACATGTTTCACCAAGTGCCAACCACTATATCCATTAATAATAGTAATATATATATATATATATATATATATATATATATATATATATATATATATATATATATATATATGTATATATATATATATACTCTTCGATGGTTGTTCGGTTATTGGATAAGGAAAGAATTAAAAAACTTCTTCCTTTGAACGGTCTTCTTCAGAGAGACAGGAAAAAAAGTTTGTACTAACACATGATTGGTACAATCAAATTAATTATTTTATATTTCCAAATTCATATTTGTATAGCCTTCGGGTGGCAGCTGCAAAAAATTATATGCATTAGTATTTTGAAAATATTTTGCTTATGTTCAAAGATATTCTAAATTTCTTAGCTTGTGAATTGAGGATAAATTGAGCACTCATATTATGTGTGTACTAAATTTGTTTCAGAGTAGATACGAATTTGTGGACTCGAAGATCATAATAAGAGAACTTCAACGTGTTTAACAGCTTGAATATTTTTTGAGAGTTTAAAATACCTTTTTACTTTCTTGGACGAAGTATAAAAGGAAGTATATTGTAATCAAGAAATATGTTGAATTTGAGATTTGAACGGAAATACACATTTTGAACAACCTTGAATTGAATTTTCCAATTTGCGGAAAAATGTCTGTGCATCACTGTATCTGTTTTTCTGTGTGTCTGTGAACAAAACTCGCCGTAGGAAAAATATTAATCTTTAAACTTAATACTATTGTATTTGCTCCTGTGAAATACCTCTTATTTTTGAAGACAATCTTAGTTTACTACTGCTAAATTTTGCATATCTCGAAAACCACACGAGTAAGATAATAAGTGCAAATCACAAAAAAAAATTAAAGTAATTTGTGTATGTAAAGTTTTTCTGAAAATTGTTCCGTTTACTGAGAAATCGCTTTTGAAAATGGTTGTTTTATTTCTACGGCACCCCAGTTACAATACATATTGCGTTTATTTCATAGCTTTCGTAAGGTGAATGTGAAACAAAATATAGCATTATTATAAATATAGAAAATATAAGTACAAGAAAATCAAATGAAGACCTGCATTATTCGTATATTAATAATTATTTAAAAATTCACGTGCTTTAATTTGAAAATATAATATAATATTTAGGAATAAAATCAACGATCATCTTGATACTATCATTATTAATTATAAGCAGTTAAATTTGTTATTTTTTATACACACTCATTTGCTATAAACCTATTTCTCTTTTGAGTGAGTAATAATATACGTATTTGTATCTCAAAATATTGTAAGAGACCTACAATAAAATTAAGAAATTTGTAAATTTTGATTCCCATATTAACAATTTATTTTGAATAATTATTTAATTCACATTGAAAGGGAATTGGGTATTGCTAAAATTTCATTTATTCATAATTTTGAAATTCATCCGTTTCATTCATGATTTTGGTTAGCTTTAAATTCAATCACCAACTTCTCAATCTTACAACTGACCGACCAAGCGAGCGACATATATCTGAAGTATTATGAGTTAACATCAAATAATTGGTATATTAATGTATCACTGCCGCGCCGTGTACAAGCCACTATAAACCGTGTGAAAATCGGTTGGTTGCGATAATCGGTGAAATGTTGAACTGTGAACACAACAGGGGAGACTCGGCCATTCCCGTTATCAAACACCCACCACCTCGTTAAACTACTCACCCCTTCTCAACTCTAACCCCATAACGAATATTATTCACCGGAATTACTGACGTTACACTGCCACTTTCGTATAATTACAGCTATAAACATGTGCTTGGTTACGTTTCCCCGAGCAAGCTTACCTCGTTACTTTCGATTCGACTACGAATATGTTTTTATTTTGTAAAATTGTATTGTTCTAGAACACTTCAAACTTTTTTGAAGGCTGCAAGTTCGATTATATTGATTCAAATTCGATGATTTTCATATCCGCGAAAATTTAAAAATAACGATGATTTTAATATAATTGATAATTTCAATAAATTACAACGATCCAATTTTTCTCTCCGAAACACGTAAAAAGATAACTTAGAAATCGAAAACTATGAAATATTAAAGGCAAAAAAATAAATTTACTTTTCCGTTAGCTTTCTATTCTGAAGGCACTGCAGCAATTTGAACCAAATTTAATACCATATTCTTTGGTATCCTATTTGAATCCGCTCGCATTTATAACCTCTTATCACTACCATTATAAACCCAGAAATTATAAAATATTTTTTATATGAAATTTTGAACCCAAAAGTCATAGAAAATGTTAAAAGTAATAATTAAGAATTTTGAAATATACAACAATTATTTTTAGTACATCAAAATAATTGCCAATTGAAAGATTTTTATATTTACAACATTGTTTTAGAAAGGTCATAATAATTTAAAAATACATATATTTTAATAATTAATATATTATAAGCACGCGCTAGGAGTGGGGGGCGCTTTACTTCCAATGGGAGGTGTAAAGTTACGTGCTGTAAGCTAACTGCATTTACTTTATATTCGGCTAGCTAAAGGCGCCTGTGCCCATGCTTGTTTTATTAATTTTTCTATCATATGTTGATATTCGATGACACTGCGACTACAATTATTAAAAAACAATTTTGAAAGTGTAGTTACCACGGATACATCAATCAAGAAATAAATAAAGCATCATTATAAAACAATTTTGTAAATGTAATAACCATGAATACAACAAGAAAGTATATACCGCCAGAAATCGCACCATTCGAGTATTGGATTATAACAAAATATGTCTGTCATAAATAGATGTTATTCGATAAATTGATGTTCATATATGAATCACAATTTAGCCAAGGTTATCTCTTTTACTTTATACGTAGAAATATATTAATAACATGTTTTTCTATTAATGCATGGTTGATGCGATTTTTTGTCTAGAGTTTTTTTTAGATATAGAACATTTGTAGTGGCCTTCACTCGACAATCTTATACTTAGTTTTCGCTATATATATAGTATAGCTTTATTATTAGACTAGGAGCCAGTGAAACAAATTTTGTGGAAAAAGGTTCAAATAATGAAGTAAAACAAAAAGAAAATCTAGCAATTTTCAAATTGAAGTCTGTGTGTGTGTGAACGTTCTAGACCCAAAACTGTTTTACTTAAGACTTGCATGTAATTTGGGTGTGCACCTACATTTAAAAATATTGTCTTACCCGGAAGTAATAATTTACTCCTGCTACTTTTCAAGCAAAACTTGCTAGGTATTTTATAATTTTTAACTTTTATATGATTCACATTTTCTCCAACTCCAGTCGTTTTTGAGATGTGCACAAAATGACGCGTAGCAAACGGCAGTTCCGGTAAAAATATCCTTTTCAAAAGTATGAGGTTATTTTATCTGTGATATATAAATTTTGAATTTAGAACATCATATTCAATGTTATTTAAACAAACAGATGTCATTGAAAAAATAATCAAATTGATATGTGGGAAAACAGATATTTTCATTAAAATATCGAAGTTTAATTTTTTATCCTCACAATACTGTCTTTTGTACATAACGTATAAGAAAGTAAAAGATATGCATAAATGTATGTAAATATTACCAATGCCAGTTGTTATGTAATTGTTATTTCCAGTTGTGGTAATATTATTTTATTAGAGACAAACTATTCGATTGGTTGATAACTAAGAATTAACATTGTTCTATTAAAATTTTAGTCGAGTTATTATGTTAAATAAAGTGTATTGTCAGGTTGAAAACTGATTGAACTAAATTGTGTGATTAAAATCAGTACGTATACTCTCTGTTAAGAAAACATTGATTCGAGTTCAACACACGTGTTCCGGTTCCCAAGGCCATTACTAATATTGTTACGGGTGCCAACCCAACACCATCAAATATGGACTGTAGAGGTAAACTTGTTGTGGCATTTTTGGGTATAAAAAATGGTGTTTTGTTAAACTCTGTATATTGATCCTTGAGTAGTGTAATTTCTTGAATTATTAATGAGGTTCATGGCATACAAAATGGCCGTCTGTCAGCAACCCACGCCAGCAATTAAATTTAGGTTAGATACACGTCAAAAATGAACAAAGAATTACAATAAAATAGGTATCGAGTAGTCAATAGTGAGTGATGCTTGATATTGTTTATTATTGATTTTACGGCAAGTATTGTATTTACTCTAATTAACACAATAGAGCGTAAAATTTTCACAGGTCTAGCTCGTTGTACAGTACAGTAGTACAAAAGAGCAACAGTGTTCGATCCTGTGTCTGATACATTCTCGAAATTTTATTTGTTTGTTTCCAAAAACGTAAATAACTCACATAATTAGGGGTTTGTTGTTATATGAATAGTATTTTCAGGATGTACGCCATAAATTAAAATATTCTAGAGTGGCCTTCATACGACTTTCTTAAACTTAGTTTATAGTTTATAGCATTCTACTATCATTGCCATGAAATTACAAATGAATATGTGGAGAAACTAGGGAAACGTAAATGTAACTTGGTTGTATTCAAAGGAGATATTTCAATAAATCTTACAAAAAAAACTTTCCATACCAAATTTGCTTGAAATTTTAATATCTTTAACTTTTATAAATTCATATTCCATTTAACTCATGTCCTTTTAGAGATACTTAAAAAATGACACATTAAACAATTATTTTCGGTTGAATTATCCTTTTCAAAAATAGGTTTTCTATCTCTGGATATATAAATCTTAAATTAAAAACTTCTTATTTTTATGTATGACACACACAAAAAAATCATTAAGAATATATTGAACATGAATTCCAGGACTCTCAAAACGTATATTTCCATTAATATTTCGAAATCTTTCTGAATTTAAAATATTAAATGAAATCATTATTTTCATTGTTGGGTCTCGAATGGTTTAGTCTCCACCAATCATGTTTCTCCACATAATAATTAGGTGTTGTAAATATGTTTTCTTAACTTATAATATCGATGGTTATAAAATTGTTCTCTTATTATATTTCCTATTGATTACAAGCTCTCCGTACGTGGAGCTGAAAGCATTAACGCCTATACTTGTTTTTTGCAATTATATACTTTTTGAAGGTGTGTCCTCTCACACACACGTGTGTAAACACGCTCTCGTTTATAGATAGATAGGTGCGTCATATGCCATCTACTAAATTAAGTAATTTTTTTCCATTTCCCTTATTGCGCTGTCCAAGCGTCCAGCTGTGTCTCAACTATATGTTTTATATGGATGGTCCACTTCACTCTTCCGCCCTTTGCCCATCGACTAATCCTGAATATATATATATATATATATATATATATATATATATATATATATATATATATATATATATATATATATATATATATATATATATATAACTTACAATAATTTCAAGAATCATTAGTAATTTAAATGTTTGTTACGAGCTTTAATTTTTTTTTTTTGCTACCGCTCCGTCGACCAATTTCCATTTATTTATATATTTTCTGACATTGAGAATATGCTGAGATATTCTATATATACTTGGCTCAAGACTTTTGAGTTAAAATTTCTTGTCAGAGGATGACATATACTCTGATATCATCTTATCGCAGCGGGTAAACCAACATGTATAGTACATGGGAGCTTATGTAATTAAAGTTTAAAACCGAGCTAAAACGTATAATAATGAAACTTCATCGAGAAGTATTCTAAACTTTATCGGCACTATTACTTTTCAATCAATTATCTCTTGCATATCTAGTTGAAATTGCAAAACTAATTACATTTCTCATTTTTTCTGTATCATAATATTTTTGTATTAGTTTTATTCTCAACAATAATTGGGACCAACACAAATGCTTAAATTTAAAATTTGTAAGTATTGCTGCAATGAAAACCAATTTACAAATGAATAATTAAAGTGGCATTTGTTGCGAATCGCGATAATGACGCGAGTTAGACAAAACGTAAATCTAATAAAAGTTAAAGATATTAATATTTCTAGTAACTTTGGTTTGAATTGATTGTTTTTCGAATAATGTATCATTTACTGTAAAATCGCCTATGAATATGATTACGCTATATTTATGTTTCCCTGGGTACTACATATTGATAATGTTTCATGGCAATAATAGCATGCATTTAAAATCAATAATACAATAGATATATTTGTATATATAAAATATATAGAGTATGTAGTAGCTTACTCTAGCTATTTATTTAATATCTCGGAAAGGACAAGAATTGGAGAAAAAATGATTCATATAAAAATTAAAGATATTGAAATATCTAACAACTTGTATTTGAAAAGTTATTTTTAAACTTACCTTTAACTGAAAAATCGTTTTTGAACATTACATTTCGTTGATTACTATACTAAAAGAAATTGTTTTACAGTATATGGTGCATAAATAATAATAATAAAAAAAAAAAACAATATTATGTTGTAGGTACATAAAATGTATATAATTAATATTGAAAACTACGTTTAAAAAGTAGAGTGAAGGACACCAACTTTTTTTACAAAGATTATTAATCTATGTAGAAATTTTAAAACGGATGTCCAGCATATTTTCGTACTAGGAAATGTCACTTTTGAAAGCATGAATCATTCGTTAGGTAATGATATTTTTATTTTACATTATTTGAATTTCTTCTTTAACATTTAATCTAAAAACGTCATCTTATGAATTTGTAATTTTTATAAAACAGTTCCACGCCAGACATTCTTGCTAATCCTCAGCTCTGAGGCTTATCTATAAAGTTTGAAAATGACTTCCGAAATATAATGGTTACAAGTTGCTTATCCACAGATAAAAAAAAAAGCGGGTTTACTTTTTTTTTAAGACTAACCTACATAAATAGCACGCAAACACTGCACCCTGACCCTACTTTTTATAAAAATTCATTCCACCTTCTTTGACCCTATGAACTAGATATATTTTCTCAACATGTTTTTTGTAAATACACTTTTGTATACTTGCAGTATTCATACACACATATAAAGGTACACTTGGATAAAGTGACACTGGTATCTAATTGGACTATAATTGAATTATAATTATATTGTACATATATTTTTTTAATTATTATTTAACTTTCACAGTATTGGGGGAAGCGAGTCGAAGAACTAGTTCATTATTTCAAGAATTGGTCGTTAGGCGTTACTAGTAATATACAAAAACTCAAGAATAATGTACATTGTATAAATGATCTTGGCTAGTATTATAATCTTAATATAAATACATTTTACACAATGAAATGTTGAAGCACAATGGAGATAAAATTATTTCAGCGATTATATATATATATATATATATATATATATATATATATATATATATATATATATATATAATATGATAGCACATTTTCAATGGAAAATAGTGCAAAAATCAAAATTGTAATAATCGTGTGGTAATTTTTAAATGAATATTTTGGTGGATGCGCAGTTGAAATTTTCTGCTGTTTAATTATAATTTCAAATCAGTCTGCAAAAATTATGAAAATGTATCCTTGATAATTTTCAAAATAGAGATAACTGTGTGGTGTGTGTCTACGCATCTATGTGTCTGTAGGCATATGAAAATTTAAATCTAAAGTTTGAGAACTTGAGAACAAGTACCTATTTAAAGTTTACTCTCGTTATTTTTTTTAATTTCAAAATTAGTATTAGTTGGGAAATAATGTAAACCATTTATTTTTTGTTTGGTATAAAAAGTTTTCTCAAAAACGTTTACTGAAATATGATATCCCCTCGGATTCTCGTATTTATTAAATTGTTCATAATAATCGCAGTATTAACGAATTTCAAATTAATTTTTCATTTTTTAGCTTTGTACATCTTGATAGGTTTTAAGTAGTTTTATGTAATTAAGAAATATAACTTTAACCAAAAGTGTAACAATGTGTCTGTAATACATTTTTATTCAATAAATAGTAATTATTCGGCGAAATAATTGATTGTAGCGTAAAAATAGCTGACTTCATACTGGTAATTTGAAAATTCGAAGTTGATACTGGCGTCGTCAGAAATAACCCAGAGCGGAGTGGCATTCCTCCGAACTATATGTACCTGATGGTTTGTCTTAATAATGCAAATTTCAAAATTATAAAAACAGAATAGAATTAGTAGACTATACAGCACACCTTCTTCCATGCAGAAAGTGGTGGATAACCATTATTCAGCTTTCATGTTTCTCGCATTTCATATATATGGATAAAATGATGTATTCTTTGCTATAATAGCTGCAACTGTATGCTGGATGTTCGTTTATTTTGTTTTAAATTCATGCAATAACTGCTGTGTAACAAAATCAATATGTAAAGTAATTAGGGAAACGTAAATGCAAAACATTTATTATCTTAAGCGGAATTTCAGTAAATGGTACGTTTTTCAAAAAGATGCAAGCTTAGATACAACGCACCCATGCGTCCTGTTTTCCTTACTTCGTACGGCGAGCTAAAATATAAAAAAATAAATCGTGCATATTTTAAAATTCTAAATTATTATTTTTAATACATTTTTACTGCCTTTGATTTATCAATATGCAAAAATTTTATAGATATAAAATATCTTAAAATTTTTAGTAAAAATTTTGGGTGCTTAAATTATTTCTGCAAAGGCAGTATTAAGAGAGGCATCAAAATTAGGGAAATATACGTGCGATTGGATTTAAACTGCGAGCGGATTAAAAAAAGATGCCAAATAACATGTCTAGTAAATTAAGTGTGAATCGCTTTGGTATACCTAGTAGAGGGCACAAATGTGGTCTTACGAGCGACCGAGTGATCGAATGAGTGAGCGACGACTAACGTCCAAGCATGAGTTATATATATTTTTGGATTCAGGGCGACGAGACAAGCACTTTTTGTTAAGGAAATTTTTGAATCCGAGAATGCTACAGACACACGATCGAATGCTTTAGCTTCTACTGTACTACACATTTTAATACCTTAAACTTTAAAAATCACTTTTCCACTAAATCATGTTGTTTTCGAGATATGCTAAAATTAGCAAAAGTAAATCCTTACTTCCGATTAAGATATTGTTTTTAAAAATAGGAGGGCTATTTCCGGGACGTACTTTTAACAGACTTAGCTCTAGAGCGCGTGTGCACACACATAGAGACGTTAAGCTGAAAATTCTGATTCGATTCAATTGATCTTTGATCAATGATTGAATTTCGTATTCGTATATTTTCAGGATTACAATACTTCCTTATATACATTCGAATATACTCAAGTAATATTCAACATTATAATGACAATTCACCCATGTATACAACATTTTATACTTAAATCTGTTGGTAATATTATTCGCCGTATGACGTCTGCTTATATTAAATTAAATTTTCGAGGGTTAGGGTCTATTTTAAGGGAATAAATAATGATATAAAAACATAGGTATGATGAAGCACAACATCAACGTCGTCGTATAGTATAAACCTAAATACATTTATTCGTGTGTGAAATTTGAATAATGATCAACCACCCTCTTTCATCATCCTCAACAAATCAAATTAATTAATTAATCTTTGCCCAAATAACATTAAATCAATTACGGCTAGGTACTCTAGAATTAAATTCTGGACTAAATATTAAATTTTGCCAAAATAATCGTTAACATTATTTTCGCCACTTAACCGACGATTCATAAATACATTGGAACACAAAGATGACAACTCCTCACAGAGAATTTATGCAGGAGGGCAAATTTAAATCTAACTAAAATGTATACATTTATAAATAGCACAACGTTTTTCTCATAATAAAATTCTCAAATAAACACGCGCATAGTAATCCGGATGGTATGTCATCAGTTCGTTGCTCGCTTGGAACTTCTCGATACGGTAAAGAATTAAAATACCTACACATTGTCGAAACGACATTTGCAATAATTGAGTTCAATGAAAGCAAATACAAATATCGCCTCCTAACTCTTTCGAGATAGTATTTTTACAATGAACCTTGTAGATTTCTATCTGAACCCTGAACTCTCATGAGATAGTCAAAAATATTCAGGACTAAACTATCTTCATCGTATATATTTTATTTCCAAAATGAAAAGGTTTTCTGATTCTAAAGTATCATATTTCAAGGCGACGAAATGTGCATTTTTTAAATTTTAGAATGTTACTAATATACGACCTTTTGTACTTCTGCACTTCCAGCAAATGATACTCCTCAAGAAAACGGAAAAACTAGTTGATTATTTATTTGACTTGGATGATATTTCTGTATTATTTGATGAATCGATAAGATAGTTGGTTACACCTTGTAACATATCTATTTAAAAATAAGTATATCCCATTACAAGTTACACAGTCGTGCAGAAAGCTTTTAAAGAAATGTTTTCTTTCTTTTTATTAGTCATAAGATCTTACGTGAGATACATAAAAAGTACTCAAACCCTATTTTTATTCTTATTTTATAACTAATCATTATAAAAATGTTTTTCTGTTCTGCTATTAAATCTGAGTATTTACGTGATCTGATCTGACAGTTATGTTATAACTAGAAGTATTACTCGGTCTTCGCACCGACAATAATAAGCTATAACGAACAGCGGTAAATAAAAGTAGAGGAATTTTCTAATAACAAAATGATTAGTTTTTGACAAAAAAATAAATTAAAGTTTAACCAGAATTTAATTGTATATGATTTGTATAAGGAACATGGTGAATATGTCAGCTTACCTAGCTTATTAATGATTAAATGTAAATCTTTTAAGATTTTTAATACTTAACCACGAACACTTGCCAAATAAATTTTGTATTTTGACGATATTACCGAAATTACATATGAAACATTTTCAAAATTGTGAAGTTTATGTGTTGCAAAAATCTTCAACTTATGTATTCGATCTGAGCTTGTTCAATTATGTTATGTCATATATATATATATATATATATATATATATATATATATATATATATATATATATATATATAAAAGAAAGTATTGTAATCTTGAAAAATATCAAACTAGAGATTTTTACGGATAAATACATTTTGACAATACTAGATTTGAATCTGACTATTTTTGATATGACAACTACTGTGCATGTAGGTATGTATATATATATATATATATGTATATATATATATATATATATATATATATATATATATATATATATATATATATATATAAATAAATAAATAAATAATACAATTTAACAAGACAGAGCCATTATACAAAATGAGCAAAACAAAATAATAACCACCTATCCTATTTCAAACGATATAAATTGATACTAAAGCCCCGTCTACACCCAGCCGTTTGCTGGATTCTGCTGTAAAGGTATGTGACGCGAAAACTCGAGCGAACGAACATAATTCCATGTGACGCGTCTCAGGTGCACGATTTCCAAAACGTAAATCGCCCTACACATAGCGCCGTTGCGCCAAACTAAGTTACCCTTACCTTTTTGCGTTACGGATGAAATTGCCTCACCCGCTCGCAAAATATACAGGGAATACAAACGTGTATATGAAATGGTAGGGTGATGGTAAAATACTTTAGGTTCAATCCAGATATAGCAACAGCAGATTCTCTGAAATGCCACGTCCACACTGAATAGTGCTGCATTGTACGGACTTAAATATGTAATTTTTAATAGAAATTTCACTTCATTAGTTCGTCATGGATAGAATATTTTATTTCAAAATGTTTCATTTCCTTAAATAATGCTATGGCAGACACCCGAGTAGTAGGTAGCTTGTATTTGCTTTCATTCAAATGCCTAATGAAGAATGAAATGTGTTAAAAATGAAAACCAAACACTTTTTACACTTTTGGTAAATATACAAAAACTTTCAAAACTCCCTTTATATTATCGTTCTATGCGTCATTCATTAGCTAGTTGTACGATAGAGCAAGACAGCTATAGTGTTTAGTTGTGTCTCTAACGAGCTCGAATTAAAAATAATCCTTCACAAAAAGTTCTTGTCCCATCGCAGTGAATTCAAAAATTTATTTGAAATTTAATATATAGATTAATTTCTACATTCATGGACGAAATCTTTCAGGAAGTTGGGAGGACCCGGGGTGTAGTATCACTTCGGAAAACGCACTGTGCCGCGCAATTAATGAATCTGATGTTGCTCTGGTTCGATTCCCGACTCGGACCACGAATTTTTCACTTCCTTCGGTGAACGGAGGTCCGGGTCGGCAGTATCTTTGGGTTCCACTGCCTAGGATCACAACAAATCACACACACGGTGAAAGAGTAGGTTTCTCTATGTGAATAAATCTCCGTCATCGCGTTCTTCCAAGACAATAAATACAAAGCTAGCATAGGTACACTAGACACATGGCAAAATCGGCCACCAACATCATACGACAAGCTGAAGGGGGAAATTTTGCTAATGCGGTGCCTGCAATAGATTAAGGAATACTAAGGAACTATTGTTATTATGTAAATATTCAAAATCTACATTTTGACAAATATACATCCATGATTTGAATCTGACTATTATTGAGATGACGTGTGTGTGTGTGTCTGTGTACCATTTATTTTTCAAAAACTGTATCATAACAGAAAAATTGCCTTTGAAAATTCTATTTACGTTTTTCTAGTTACAATATACGAATTGTTCTGGGATATATAGTACTTCTAATTTGATGTTTCACATAATTTAATCATTAACAGTTTTTGCAGTGCACACACACAATGGGACGGCATCTCGAAAATAGTCTATACGAATTTAGGAAACAGCGTATTTCTGTTAAAATCTAGAGAAGATGTTTACCATAAATTGTACTATTTAGACTTCTTATAAGAAAGAAACAAAAAAGAAATATTAAATTAAAATTGATTTTGATCCCTATTGAAGGTAAATAATTTGCACAAACATAAAACGTTGGAATCGGTTCATTATCTATATTATCAGATCGGTAAACAATCAGAGCGCCTGCAGCAGGTACTAATTATTACTGAAAAAGAATAATACAAAAGTTGAACACTGTGCTTAATACGCGCACTGGTGGTGTGGATGGCTTAGGGTAAATGTTTCCTGTTTCAAATACGACTGGGAATAGATATATTGAAGAGCAATGTTTCATTATTCATCAGTCCGAGACTGGGTCGATAATTCTGCCAACTTGGGACAATTTCCCATTAATTATGGAAGAGGGTTTTAGCTGGGATGAACACTGTTATATCATGCAATATCTTTTTATTTGTTTATTTACGTAATGAAGGGGTGTGTAGAGGTTTTACCGATGGAAATAAATATAAACTACGTCATATGATATATCAAGAATAAAATAGGTATCTGTTGCTAGTATAATTATATAGTACAACAAGAATAGTTATAGTAAAGTCATGTGTGAACAAGATTACACTACTAAAATCAAACGTTAAACTGGGAATCAGTTTATGACATCATATAATCCTAGGTTAGAATAATTACGAAGATATAAAAATATCTACAAGATAGTGAAGCACAATGCAATAGTCTTGAAAAACACTGATTTGAAATAGGAATATGAAGGGATATAGCTAGCACAATAATAGAAGTAAAAACACATTACAATAAAACGCCAAGACGATATTAACATTGGCAAAACCGATGTAAACGTATACATTTGCATACAATTTTAAAATCACCATATTCGAATTTTATGCAAAAATTTGGAACTAAATTGTCCGTTTGTCGCAGAATCAGTTTTCTAGTTGCAAAACTCTTAAAGAAAAATAAACTATAATCTTCAACCATTTGACAATATTATCATAAATAATATATATATATATATACGAGTATCAGGAATGGCCAACTTGTTTCGTCACTAATATCGATAGGTTAACAATGAGTCGCGATCTAACTTCGATATTTCTCGTTTGATTGTAAGACAAGAGATATAGGAACACTATGCAGTAAGAGGTCGTCTAATAACATACGCAGATGACTAAAAATCAATCCGCGATCGAAAAGTGGTTCGCCTTGTTGGCCATCCCTGATGCTTATCCTTTTTTATTTTTATCAGTTTAGATTTTAATTGCTAAGCCATCTAGATTCGCCTTGAACGAAAAACAATGTCTCGTTGGATAGAAAACAGTGACTTATATCTAAGCTATATTTAAGTGTAGGTGTAATTAGTTGACGAAAATAGTATGATTACGTTTTTAAATAATTTTCATACCAGGTGATTTATAAAATTCGCATTTATATTGAATGCTTTCAAACAGTGTTGAAACACAATGAATTACGTTTAAATCTAAATTGGTTGGTTTTATATTGCTTGACCCTTCCACCCCAAACAGAATTTCAATTCTCTAAATATAACCGCTAAAGCCGAGAATAGAATAAATCTATGTATTTAGATAACCTTGGTCTGTGCGATCATTAGCGTCGACTCTGTTTAATTCTATTTGCCAGCAAACACAATAATATCTTCAACTCCGGGTACAACACCTTCACGATGTTTTCGGGGGATATTCTCATTCCTGGTCCACCCTCAATTTGGAATTTATACTGATTCTATTATCATCAATTAATATTGAACCTAAACTCTTGTAATACGAATGATACAACGTTTTCTTATTATTTATTAATAAAATTAGCTGGAGGCACCTTCACTCGATTTTTTTATCATTATCGATATTTCTATAATATTATTTTACTTTCTTTAAGATTGTGTCTACGTTCGCTATGAAACCATGACAATATACTCGTATATATATATTGTAACTAGGGAAGCATAATTATTACAAGTCTATTTTGAAAAGCCATAATTTGTAAAAAATAAAAGAAAATTTGTCATGTAAATAAAGTACCCAGCAAACACATCCTTTAATTTTACTTCCTTGAGATGTCACCGAGACGTAACATACGCTTGTTAAGTCGCTGCAACATCACATAGATGTCACAAGAATCAAATTATTTACTGGGTAAATATTGCAATTTGTAATAAATTTTCAAATTGGAAAAAGAAATGGGTTTTAGGTTTATGTTGGGGCTGCGATAACAATTGTTTTTGCGGGAATTTGCACATTCTGTATAAAAATGTAAGTAGCAATAAAATACGCTAGATTTCCATGTTGAAAACGTTCTCTCGGTTTAGATACTAACTAAAACTAACAGTATATTGGAGCAATGTATTAGTCATAAGTATTTATAGAGTTTCAATGCTATATACATCTAATGACTTTTCCCAAATAATTTGATGAGAAGTATTAGATAGTATGTAAGCCATGATTTAATTGTAAATCAATTTATTTTTTAAATAAGAATTCTCGAAAGTAATTTTGAAAAGCAAGACCCTAAGTTCTTATCTCTTGTCTCGTTCTCGAATATTCAAATGGCTTCGTGTTCTCGGTCTCGTTTAGAAATTCTTGACGAGACGAGACTCTCAAAAGGTTTCGTTTCAAACGAATCTCTAATTTTCAAACACAATTCTTTTTCTAACTCATGCCGTATTCGAGATATTGAAAAAATAGCAAAAGGAGAAAAAGGTTATGATTTTGTTTTCAATTTCAATTAGAGGTTTTCTTTCTGTCTTCATACAGGTCTTAGGTTTAAAGTTTTATAATTTTATCATCGACTGTTTTTCTGTAGAGCTATCATAGACACACAGATATCATTCAGATTCAATTCAGAGATGATAAAACGTGTATTTCCGTTCAAATCTGTAGTTCGAAATGTTTCGTGATTATAGTTGTTTTGTTGTTTTAACGTATGCACCGCTTTAGTACTTCCCCTGCCGCTTATATGTGTTTATGTACGTATGTCTCTTTACTTAAAATCTACTAAGCGCAGATCAGCGACTTTTCGAATTTGATACTAAAATAAGCTGATTAGCTTTATATGTATCTCCAAAATGGCAGCACTAACAGAAAATATATAATAAAATTGAACAACTTTTGTTATCGCAAAAAGTATACAATTTGTAAGAAAATTCTATTTGAAATTCATAGGCGTTTCCATAGCAAACCAGATATCACATTCAGAGTGTCAGAATCAGAAAGCAATTGACAAATGCTATAATATATCTGTCTGTGGCTTGGTGTTAGAAGTGCCTACCTATGTTTTATTTTTCCCTAGACGTTCTATATTGCATAGAAGCCTTTTTATTTTATTCCAATGCACTGTGTCACACCATTTGTATTAACTATTCTGCGAGTATAATGTATTAGCAGTAGATATTTAGACATAAGCAATAATAACATCAAGAAGAACAAGAAAAACCGAAACGAATAGTTTAGTAATTTTATTATCCATGGGTGGATAATTGTTTTATAATGATTCCTTGAATTCTCGTAAGGCGAACTATACATGAAACTCAATATCTCAAAATTGACCAAGCCACAGATAAATTTTTATATCAATTTAAATAGCTACCTAACATTTCAGTTAATTTCTATCAATATTTATAAGAAAATCTATAAGACTTTCTTGGCCATAACACTATTTTTATGTATTATTTTAATTTCGATCTGTCAAGACGAAATTGTCCGAATTGAAAACAACTTAACAAATGTGTTAATGTGTGCCGCACAGATTGAAATATATACATAAGCGTTATTATGTACTTAATATATGATATTTGTTATCTATTTATACAACTATTATCAATTCGACTTTTCAGAAGGACTGTAGAAGAGCGGGTCGCTAGTTGGAAATTAGAATTTCTAATGCCAATTCTTCCTCTCTTCTGCACACTAATTTTAAAGCATATAATATGGGGCATATTTTGCTAAAATATACATTTGCGGTAACCTTTGCACACGCCATCGCTATGTCTAAGTTAGAAACCCGGTTACACAAATAGGTCATACCGGTTGCAACGTGTAGGCATCGACCGGTTTGTGTACATTGAAATTTCACAGATATTTGCACTGTCTCGTTATATAATACATATATATATATATATATATATATATATATATATATATATATATATATATATATATATATATATATATATATATTAACTACCGGTTGAATTATATATATATATATATATATATATATATATATATATAAATATAATTCAACCGGTTGAATTTTATATTCAAATATAGTTGGTTATCTTCTGGGAAATATAAAATTTTGAATTTTGTTTTTAATAATTTAATTTTCAATAGTTTTTGTTCTCGAGCGCTCACAATCATAAGCATACAAAAATAAAACTGGATTGGGTGTCACTCAACTTTCTTATTAAATGAATTGTACGATTGATATTAAATAATATCAATTTGTCTTGTAAATAGGGACATGTAAATGTAACAATGGTTATGTCCAAAACGATTTATAGGTTATTAATAAATATTAAAATAAAAAATTAAACAAAAGTTGTTATTAATTTTCATATCTTCAACTTTCAAATGATACACTAATTCTTTTATTCAGGCCGTTGTAAGAATATTAAAAGTGTTGCAAAGGAAACCGTTAATTACGGTATTCTAAAATGAGAAGTGTAGGTAATTTTATGGTTCTAGAGCTATCATAGACACACACTCACACGCAATGAGTGACATTCAGAAAATAGTCAAACTCGATTTAGGGATGATCAATACGTATATTTCCATAAAAATCTCGTGTCTCAAAGTTTTTATGTTATACATTCGTATAAGAAAGTAATAAAACATGATATGATGAAGATAATAATGCAGCTCAATCGTTTCTAACCTGTTTGTCATTTGTTAAACACGTATATATATATATATATATATATATATATATATATATATATATATATATATATATATATATATATATATATATATATATATATATATATATATATATATATATATATTTAGAAAACTATCTTATACGCTGTCATCACAAACAGGTCTGAAATCTGAATAGCGAAAAGACCGAAATCACAATGTGCTTTGAAGTGTATCAATCCAATGCATGAGTAGTTATGGGAGCTTTAGAGAGCTGACACATGCCGTGCGAGTGAGCTTGAGTTCAGAGGTCAAGTAGAGCTCCGTCGCCCTCCACTATTAGAGAATCGTTACTCCGATATGATCAAGCAAGCGTACCTACGCCGCGCCGGGGGAAAATAGGGGGGATGCCAGAGACACGTAGACACACACAAAGCACTAATTTATAGATACAGTGTACGCTTCTATAGGTATATGTCTGTAGAGATTCAAGGTTGGTTTGTGCAGAGCTTCAGGAAGGAAGTGAGGCAGACGCAAGTGTGTTTAGCATGGAATCACCCCATTGGGAGAACATAAATTAAAGAGTCTCGCATTCGCGCTGTGCAAATACAGCGCCTATAAACCCCGTGCTTTGTCATTGCTGTTTCCTACTAATTTGTTCGACTGACATTCATTTTAGATTTTGGTTATTACTTTTTCTTGGACCAAGTCCAAAACGGTATATTGTAATCACGAAATAAGTAAACGTCGACATATTAACGAAAATATTCGCATATAAGACGATTACGGGCCAAAATGTGAATTTGTGTAAGATGTAACATGTATTGTGTGTGTGTGTTGTCAATAATAATAATAAAAAAAGAGCTAAGGATAATTCAAATTACATTTAAATTTGATATCTCAGTGAAGGAAATTTAAAATTTCGAAATGTATATGAAAAATCCTGTTAGGATGTAATATTACATAATAATCTAAAATAGAACACATACAACTTGAAATATCAAAAATATAAATGTAATTTTTTTCTAAAATTTTTTAAAATTTACTTCTGTAATAAAAGTAAAATTATATTTATTAATTAATTTGCCATAAAATAATGTAATTTTATATAAATATTCAGTGTAATTTTAAAATTTGAAAATTATATTTCTAAAATTTACGGAAAACATGTACTTATTCTTGAGAATGTTATTTTACTTAGTGAGTCTTGAAAATTATACATATCATTCTATGTAAATTTACATTCTTTTTTATACAGTGTTTACTGGAAACATGCTTTTAAAATTAGTAAATCCAAATTTACTAATTAGTTTCATGACAATCCCAGTATTAACAAATATCTAAATTTAAAACAAAAGTTTAACAATATAAGATATTAAAATATCTGTTCACACACTTGTAATAAAATAACATAAATAGACTACAAAATTACAATACATATTCTTTAATCTTACGTACCAGAAAATTCATTGTGGGAAACTACAGATTTCTTATAGTTATTCTACATACTTAAAACATAACGTTTTTTTCATAACTGGGGTGACAAACAATTCACTTCTAGCATTTACAATGTTTCTGTGTTGAAATATTCTGATATAGTACAATTCACACGTTAAATCTTCCTGCATTAAATATTATATTAATAATTAATTATCAATATTATAGTATGTATGAGAGCGTGAAAATTGATCGATTTCACCCTAGCCACCCGATATAACCACATTTTAATCTAGTAAACTAAACTTATGTAGGAGTAAGATAAAATTAAATTCAACTCTCAAAGGAAATTTTGTAAAATTCCAAATTGTATATAAAGAAATATTCTAAAAGCAAATCTCATTACAGAAATGTTTCGAAACAGAGCAACACGTGCCCGAACTGGCAACGTTGGAATTCGTTATCGTGGTTATCCTTACACCTTACCTTTATAAGTTACCGTGAACCCATCAGAGGTTTTTTTTGTTGTAAGTCTGGCAACAGCCCACACGATAAAAGGATAAGCGAAGCTGCATTTCGTCCTGAATATCTATAACGCCGCTCGGTGTATAGCCAACATAGAGCACAGAAATCCCCCCAAGGACCTGCCAACCAAGCGTTGTTCCACAATAAAGTCATCTTTTGTTTATTAAGCTGCCAACCACCGCGTTCTTCCTTCGTCTTTCCTTCGCTTTTTCTTGTTTTATTTGGTTTTTTCGCCTCATTTGGAACATATTTCTTATATGCGCATGCACCAGGGTATCGCATCCTGCGTTGAATATTGACGTGATTAAATATTTAATGATGAAAATAACGTTGTTGACGGGAAAGCAACAGGGTTGGTTTGTGTTTTCTTTTCATTTCAGAGATTTTATTTTAGTTTATGTTTTTTCACCGGATTAAAAATTAGCTTATATTTACCCGGGAATTTTTTAAAACTAAGTAATCCGACTTGCTGTAATGGTTAGTGCTGGTATATATGGAAGCTGTTGTTTCGAATCTCAGAACAAATGATGGATGTATTTTCACAATTTGTGAGTCTCCATAGGACTGTCCTAAATAGGTATAGTTCAAAGTTTGGCGCAGGAAGTTTTGATAAGAGTTTAGAGAACAATTCAAAACAAATTCTAACATTTTTAAGTCAGGCATTAATAACTCGGGAGTTTGCCATTTTAGACTTGTTAGGCATGTTAGATACATATGATATGATAGTTCAATAAGTATCTGTCGCAATTTAAATCCAATCACTTTCTTCCGATGTTATAGGGCCTTAAATTTTGAGGCTTCTTTAATACTAATAATAAGTAAGATCAAATCATGTATTTCTGTTGAAATCCCAAATTTCAAATATTTCAAGATTACAATTATTTACTACTGCATAAAAAGAAATTAAATTATTATTTTGAAATTTAAAGTATTGTTGCAATCAAACAATAACAATGCTCTTTAATGTTATTTATCTTTTTTTCTTCAAAATTCAGTGGATATATATTGGTTAACTTCATATAAACATCAGTGGTTACAAAAATATTTTCTATATAAATAAAACAATTAAAAAATCATCCCAATTAATTATACGGCGAGCTGACGCCTTTTATGCCTATACCTATTCTTACATGGTTCTGTGAATGTTACACACGACCGAGCACTGTAGCTCTATTGTACGAGCTAAACATATCAGCTGAAATAAACTATTTGTAGATTTCAGCACCAAAAGACTGGTCGGGTGTGTGTTCTTTGACAGCTCACACTTTACCTTCTCCCTGCCAAAAGAATTTTCCCTGTTATAGCTGTCATCATCAGTTTCCGGAAGTAGACATTTTCGAATGACGTATGTCGATCACACACGACACATGGAAGTGCGCGCGTTGTTGCTATTTTCAGATCAGCTTTTAATCACTTCACCGATTTTCACTAGATTCCATCGTCGATCGTTAAATATATGTGGTACCTACTACCACCATATCGACGCGAAAATTACCGTAGCTATGATACCATTAAAGAGGAAAGTCGTTAGTTCCTTGCTATATAGACCAACATGAAATTATGGTGTACCTACTATTGATTTTTCATACAGCTAGTTTATTACAGCACGACCAACCGAAACATACGAAATGTAGAAAAGCATAAGAAAACTCACCTTGAACACAGTCGACTATAGTCTACGATTTTGTACTGAATCTGTCTAGAATAATCTGAGCAAAACTTTGAAACAAAGTATCCAGTGTTCTCACCGGTCTTGTACCTTGAAAGTATAAAGTTTTTACGGCATACATACACTGTTACAAGTAAATGCAATTTGTAAAACAAAGAACACATGTAATTTTACAGAATTGCATTGAATGTATTTTTACTATAATTTAATCAAATTACTTGCCTTACGACGTAATTTTACTTTAAACGCGATGTAAAATTACAGCAATTTTTACATTCCTATCTTGTATATAAAAGAATGTATTGTAATCTTGATAAATATCAAATTGGAAACTTATATATTTTGGTCATCCTAGATTTGAATCTGACTATTTTCGGTATGACGCCTGTGTGCATGTATGTGTGTGAATGCTTTAGAGCCAAAACTGTTGAAGGTAAAATTATGAAACTTCAAGCTTTTAACTTGCATATGGCCCGGGTTGTATACCTCCTATTTTTGGAAACAATATATTAGCAGAACTAACTGTTAACTCCTACGATATTTTCAAGTTTTCGAAAATGGCATGAGTTAGCGAAAAAGTGTTTCTTATACAAGGTAAAGATATTAAAATTTCTAGCAAATCTATATATATATATATATATATATATATATATATATATATATATATATATATATATATATATATATATATATATATATATATATATATATATATATATATATATATATATATATATATATATATATATATATATATATATATATATATATATATATATATATATATATATATATATATATATATATATATATATATATATATATATATATATATATATATATATATATATATATATATATATATATATATATATATATATATATATATATATATATATATATATATATATATATATATATATATATATATATATATACCTTGTATTAGAAACACTTTTTCGCTAACTCATGCCATTTCCGAAAACATGAAAATATCGTAGGAGTTAACAGTTAGTTCTGCTAATATATTGTTTCCAAAAATAGGAGGTTTACAACAATATATATATATATATATATATATATATATATATATATATATATATATATATAATATATATATATATATATATATATATATATATATATATATATATATATATATCTATATATATATCGGTTTTGTAAATAGCAGTCACATTTCCCTAATTACAATACATAATGGAATGGTCTTAGCAATCGTAGGATCAATGTAATACAAAATTATACATTATTATTATCAATATAGACACTAAAGGTATAATAAAATCAAGTGAATATCATTTTGGTTTTTTGAAAATTGTGAACCCAATGGATTCTTTTTAAAATTTAAATATTGAAAGCAACAATTGCTTTAGATATTATGCTTGTCATATTTCTTTTCAAAATACAGTAGTTATAAATAGATGATCTTCATCATCAGTGAAGCATTGCTTTCTATATACTTGTATCCTTCTTTATCTTCATAATTTATTGACCTACTCTGACTTCTCGCATTTTAAATATTTTATTATGAAATATTGCAATACAGTACTTGTTCATCTCGTGCATTTCAAAGGTTACATTTTAAAATAATGAAGTCAAGGGAATGAATTATAAATATTTAATTTACAAAAATATTATTCTCTGTAAATTCATTCAGAAAACTTATATTTATCTTTTTGAAAGAGTTAATCCAAATATTTTTACAGAAAATAACAAATTCTGTAAAATAACAATGAGAATTAAAATAATTCACCGACGCCTAATTTGATGAAGAACAAATTACCATATATGTATATGTAGGTAGCTGTAACCGAAAGATTTAATTTAGAAAAATTCAAATTTTGTTTTGAACTTTTAATTCTATTATAGTAGCTAGTCGCTACAATTAATTTCCTATATGCCAGGAACTTTGTGAGTTATTATTAGACTATATGAGTTTATGATAGACTACTGAGTAATTAAATGGATACAACGACTTTTCGCTGAAGTTCTTTTTTAAGAGAGATTTTTTTCTAAATCAATAGATAAAAAGGTCACTTATGATTTATTGTTTTCTCAGAATATTCTAACTATTGGAGCACATAGGTGGCAACTCCTAGGTTAAAATGAAGAGCAAATTTGTGTAATTATATTATAAGTAAATTTATAATAATTAGGGAATATTTCTTTCTTTCTTGGGAATACAGTCAATATATAATTAAACTTATTTTATTAACAATCAGATGTATGTGTGAATGTGTGTATGAAAATATATGATTTTTGTAAGTATCCAGAACGCTTTATTTATATGTTATATCCGTGATTAGTTCATTAACAAAATTGATTTATAAGCAATCACCACCACCAAATTATACAATTGTTATTGTTTTAAAGCTACATTTACACTTAACACTATAGCTTCTAACACGTGAATGGTACGATATCTTCCTGTATATATCATATTCATAAATTGAATCTTTCGTTAATACATTTACAAATACTTGGAGTGGCCCTCACTCGACATTCTTTTCCTTTCATTATCTGTATTTTATAATAATGCTTTATTTTGTTTTTAATTCACTCTACGATTATTGTGAAACAAAATCAATATGTATTGTAACTAACGAATCCTACATATACATAACTTGGCTATAGATGGATGATAACCGACGATATTTAGGCACTGAACCTTTCTGTTTAACACTTTATTTCATTAATTCCTATCATAAGAGCATATACACATTCATAAGCGATGACCCATGGAATCCTCCGATCCGAGCCTCTATGTTAAGTCTGAAATTAGAACGCAAGTTGAGCTTACGCTCTGTGAGAAGTCTGTCATTAAGCACGGACTAACGATGATCTAATACAGCAATAATGATTAATCAGGATCATGAGGCAAAATCCAGTATTTCACTGTACACAAGAAACATCACAGCCTAAACAACTAGTGCTTAGGTCTGTTAGAACCTGGCCCCGCGCCACACAGACCTGCTGTGGGTATTCGGGAAATGCGAGAGGACAAACTCGTTGTGTGCCTCAACGAGAAGCTTGCCTCAGTTTCCACCGTATCCCTTCGAAGGTACGAAACGAAACGTTGTGCTCCACACAAACTAGTGTGAATCTACGAGAAGCTTGCCTCCGCCGTGGGATCTGCATGGCATCGGGAGAAAAAGTTGAAAGTCGAGTAAAACTCAGTCTCCACCATGTCCCTTCGGAGGTTTGAAGCAAGACGTTGGCCTCTTTCTGAGGGCTTACACTAGAGCTGGCAGACAGGGCACCGCTGGCTACATTCCCGTAAATATATATGCTTCATCGTTGGACGCTTTCTCTACTATCCCCCGCCGCAACGGTTATACCAGGCTAGCGCCTTCACACAGGTTACGAGCGAACATTCTGGATAATGGCTTCACCATTTACCTTTACATATGATTGCAGAATATAAATATAAACAGACAGCGCTAGTAGTTTCCATACCAGATGCACAGGGCACAAATCACAATAACACTACCACCATGTTTGCACTTCCAAACTATACTGAAAGAGAAATATCACAACTGATAGGTACTACGTAATTCCTTCAACCGCCTTTGGTCAGGCTCCCTACACAGTATTTCTTACATTAACACAGTAATACAATATAAATGTAATAAACTTAATAATATAAATAAGAACATAGCGAATAATAGTATAAGCAAATAAATTATAAATAGAACGAAAAAGATACGGATATTGTGTACTGACTTCTCTGACGTTCGGACTTTTGACTTTGGATAGTAATCAGCGCCTGCTCCCAGTTACATAAACGTCCTCACGTCTCCGATTCGCGCAGTTATTAACGGATTAATGTAATAACATTGAAAATAAACTTCATTAACCAGATTATAACGATACTACATTAATCCGGCTCGAAAAACAAACAATGTTTGATATTGCTCTATAATTTAAGACATTTTAGTTTCCAACTAACACTAAGCGGGTTAAATGGCGCAGTCTAAATCGGGGGAATGGGAACTAACAGTAGTAATATACATATAGAAACGGACAAAAACATGTCTGGGTACACTATGTTATGAACTTAATTTATTGTGGCAACACTGTAGCAGGTACGTTCCTGAGGTCACCGGGACACCGACAACGACATTACCCCACCACCGGGACTCCCGTACGGAACACAGGAACAGGGAACGGAAAAAGAAAATTACGTTTCCGACTGTTATTCTTTCTTTTTTTTTCAGTAGCTGAACGAACAAGTGAAATTTATTACTTACTTGATAAAAGAATCATGTTTTTTTATTATTTCTTTTTTATTTCTGGCACTCTTGGACATAGTGGGATCTAGTTGCATGCTAGGAGAAATTGTTAGTTAGAGATTTATGTGTAATATGTCTGAAGAAGTTGGTTTTCACAAACGTTACAGTGGTTTTTAAATTGATAAGATAAAGTATATGGCTTTAATCAATACTGTTTCTGGTTTGCGTCGTATATATTTTAATACTAGTTATCTGTGTGCCGGGTTACACCATTCTCACTCGACTACTAAACTCCGTTTAACATTGTGAACTTGTTTATATTTAAAGCTATTGGTATTGAAATTACTTGTCAAAGTTAAGGGGGGAAGGACAAATAGACGAAGAAATAATGGCTAATTTTGATGATGTTTTTTGGAAAAGAACCTAACGTATTGCAATTATGAAACTTCGGGTTTAATTTATTATATGTTTCAATTATTTACACAAATTTTTCCATTAATAAATATTGAATAATGGCGGAGTTATGGAAATTCCACCGACTTCAATATCAAAACATATCTTTTTCGATTTTTTGTAACTGCTATTTGTATTTTTCTCCGTAAGACAAATTTACGATTAAGGGTAATTTAAAAAAAAAAACATTAAAAATATAATAAATAGCAGTAAAAAGTAATTTTTTGTAATTTATATAAAATGTATATGACCTATGTATTTTTATCTAAGCTGTAGGGAGTACGTTTCCCTGGGTGTACAACGTTAAAAATGTATCACTGTGTGGAGGGATTTCCATAAAACATTGGTCGGTTAGAGCAGTAGCTACTTAAAATTTAAAATTTAATTTCGTTCCGGCCAGAGGATGCACTTATATGCAAGGCTTCACAAAAAGTGTATCTATGTGCATAACATTTTTACTAATTTCGTTTTATTTGTTCTAAACCTGATCTACGGAATTACTACCAGAAATATATAGTTCCATTAAATGCCCATTATATTCTTTATGCAATAGGATTAATATAATTTTTTTATCGTTGTAATGTATAGTACAAACGAGCTATAATGTTCGAATATAATATATTATCCAGTAATTTGTATTATTTATGTCTAAAAGAATCTTTAAAACTTTATTTAACACTTTATATTTATAATTTTTTTTCAGATTGGTAACCCAATGTGCAAAAAAATATATTATGAACAGGATTAGGTCAGCCCACCTTATAGGAAATATATGCGTTTACGCATAAAATGTTAAATATAAAATAATTGATTTTAATTAGGTTCATAATTTTTTGAAAAAAATGTTATAAACATAAATATTCGTACAATTTTTGGTAATTTTTTTTTGATATGCATTCTTTCTGAATTAATTCTTTTTATGGCTTTTGGGTTACCAAAATGAAAAAATCTTGTAGATATAAAATATCTTACGATTTATTTATAAAAATTTGGATGTTTTCATTATTTTTCTAAGGGCAATATTAAGAGGGCTTCAAATCTTAAGGCCCTATAACACCGGAAGTATTTTGGGGATTGGATTTACACTGCAAACGTATTCGAATGGGTTGTCAAAAGATATGTGTAGCAAATTTAATTCAAATCACTTTATTACATTCAGATGTGTAGAGGGCACAAATTTGGTCTTACGAGCGACCGAGTGATCGATCATCATATGAGTTTTATACATTTTTTGATTCAGGGCGACAAGACAATAACTTTTTTATTAATGAAATTTTTTTATTCGAAAATGCTACAGACACACGATCGCTTGTTTTAGCTCTTCTGTACTCGTACCGTGACCTAAAAATGATGTTTAAATTTAAAATGCTGTTGACTGATTAATTAGAATGTTCGGTTGATTGCAAGAATGAAAATTGTATTCCAACAATTGCTTTTGTTTTTATTATATTATCTCTTCAAAAATTAGTGATTATAATAAAGGTTTCTTCTTTAAAAGCATCAGTAATTAATAGAATGTTTTCTACGAAAATAAAAATAAAATATTAAAAAGAGAAACATATTAAACCCAAGAAATATAGAATAGAAAAACATAAATATAAATAAACAAGCAAATATTATTTATTTCAAATATCTGTATGAAAATCAACACGATACAATGTATATATAAATAAACTAGTGAGAACTATTAGGTATGTAGCTACATGTTGCATTTGTGGTGAACACATTTATAATATATTTGTTCTGCAATTTACGTTGTACGAGAGTAATTACAATTATAAAACGATAAATTGTTTTCGCTTAATTAAGCTTAAACTGTGAATTCAGAAACTAGTTATTTTGTTTTCAAAACTTGAATAACCGTCATTAGTACTTCATTCATCACAGTATTGTTTATTCTAACAATTTCATTACTAACAAATTACGAAAAGGCATTTTTGATTACGTTATATTTTATAATTGAAATATAAAAAGAGTTAGCATCAGTATTTTTTGATGGTAAAAATAGAATATGTTATTAATAAAACATTTTTATAGAACAACATATATTTATAATCTCTATTAAGAGATAATTCGCTTTAGTTATATATATATATATATATATATATATATATATATATATATATATATATATATAAAAAAAATATCTATGATCAATAATATAGAAAGCTCAATTCTTTAAAGCGCAATAATTCCAAATATACTAAATATTTATGGGTCGATTCTGTAAGTTCCATAAGAGTTTATGCCTATTCTGTGCAAATTCATACCGTACATATTCTTATGAAATTATGTGTTTTTATAGAGCGTTACTTGAGTTTAAACATATGTTAAATGAAGCTATTAAAGTGTATATTTTTAAGTGAATCATGAACTATTAAGTTTTGCAATGTTATTAGATGAACATGAACATTGGATTTTTTTTTAATGTAAAAAATTTGAATCTAGTAAATTATTTTGTAGAAATTACTGAAAATCGTTTCAAGTAACCCATTCCGTTGGATAAGTACCATAAATATAATTTGAAGCTCTACGACCACATATTATCGAATATTTTACAAGTATTCGTTAAATATTCAGATAACATTTTTTAAACTGGTCAAAACACGAGGGAATGAAATATATGTAACACTGGCACTTACAGAGTTATGCTTCGAATAGCATTCTGCATAAACTCATAAGAGCTTCATTTATGAGTCATCTGTATGATACAGTTTTATTAATTTAAATTGCGACGAAAACTAATTGGGTTCTCATGCGTACCAACTTTGGTTAAGATCAGCGCAGTACCGTCATACGACTACAAAGTTGTGATTTCTAGGGAGCAATATAATCCAAGCATATAATTTATATATGTACATTTTCGGAATGAGGAATCCCGAGAAGGCTACAGACACATGACTGAACACTTTTGCTCATGTTGTTGACGAGCTGGAAAATGGAGAATCATTGTCCTTGGCTCTAGCGTAAAAATATTTTTTTGCCATGAGTATCTAAATTAAGCATTTTAATTCAATTCATTGAATTATGTTTTGAAGGTACATAGCCCTATTTATGAACTATGAAATTGACTAATGGTGGAATTTAATCGCTTATAATTTCAAAATGATTTTATTTTGCAGCAAAATTTGTTGATAAATCGGATAATGTTGTTCAATTTGACAAGTAAATTCAATAATATAATGATTTATCAAATTAATGAAACACTTATAGCGTTGCCAATATCTTATAGAATTCTCTATAACGTTATAGATATACTCAGAATTCCACTATAAGTTGGATTAAGTTGAATATTTCCGTTTGTTATTACGACAATTTTAAATGCTATAAATTAAATTAAACAAAAAGCAGCATAAATCAAAATTCACCAAAATAGCAAGAGTTAACTATTGCTTCCGGTTAAGATATTGTTTTCAAAAATATTAAGTTCACTATCCAAGCCGTCTACCTTGGTCGTAGAAATAACTAGAAGAGCAATACGTGTGACTGTTCCTAATCAAACAAAGTTGAAAATCGAATTCAGTTGTTCACAGCCTTAAGTTAAGTATTTGTTATGAAAATAAGTGTTATTGTATTTATTGAATAATATGATTGAGAAACAGAAATATATAATAAGATATCGCATCTCAAAGGAACCAAGATGAAAGCAAAGAAAATCAGTTTTTTGCTGAAAAAAGACTGTGAAAAACACTGAAAGCAAATTTTTCTTGTGACATCCACATTGCAGTTCCTTCCGCCACATCCAAGATAAATTATAGTAAAGGAAGACAGAAAATGAGGTTTTTATATAAGGTTATCTTTGTCTAGGTAGCGTGTTCATATTGACTCACCTTTTTAGCAAGGTTCAACCAGGTGACACATGAAACACATACCTGGTTACAGCCTCTACGTATATTTGCACTTAGGTAATCATATAACGTAGCACTGTGTGATGTTACGTGAGCATTAGTCTTCGTTTTTTACTTGTATCGTTATTTTAAAAATAATGATATTCATTTTTTTTCATATCAACCTTAGAAATCTTATTTATTCTTTATGGAAAATTAGAAAAATAGTGGAATCACACAATTTTCTGTAAATGGAACATACAAATATTACAAGAAAATTTAATTCAGGGTGACAATACAAAAAATGTTTGTTAAAAAATATATTTTTTGATCCTAGAGTCTTACAGACCCACGACCGAATACTTTAGCTCTTTTATACTTTGTACGACGAGCTACAAATTCATGGATAGTAAGATCGATCATTTAAGCATTAGATGCAGTACAAATTAGTTGAAAACAATTATTATAATAACTCTCGTAGATGTCATAGTTGTAGAAGAATGATAAGCATTAAATTATACAATATGTTCAAAGCAGCTCAAAGTGTTTTCTTCCACAATAATACATTGATATATATATGTATATATATATATATATATATATATATATATATATATATATATATATATATATATATATATATATATATATATATATATATATATATATATATATATATATATATATATATATATATATATATATATATATATATATATATATATATATATATATATATATATATATATATATATATATATATATATATATATATATATATATATATATATATATATATATATATATATATATATATATATATATATATATATATATATATATATATATATATATATATATATATATATATATATATATATATATATATATATATATATATATATATATATATATATATATATATATATATATATATATATATATATATATATATATATATATATATATATATATATATATATATATATATATATATATATATATATATATATATATATATATATATATATATATATATATATATATATATATATATATATATATATATATATATATATATATATATATATATATATATATATATATATATATCAGCAATCAGCAATCAGTGCATATGACACAATCGATTAGAATCGTCCATAGTAAATCAATAGTAAAGTATTGCGATGGAAGTAAAATCTCTTAGTTTACGTTTACGCATTAAGTAAGAAAGTGATGGAATTAACTTTTTATATAACTTGCAAGAAATTACTGCAAATAATTATATATTAGTAATAGTAGTAGAAGGATTTCAATCAGTCTATATTCGCAATCGTGAATGGCGCTGATACACGTCGTAAATTGGTCACTGAGCACGACACTGTCTACTGAAGCTGATTGATTATATATCATGGGTGTGTATTATGTTATTATGGACGTTCAAATTTGTTTAGAATACATTCCGACACTCAACATTATAAAATCGTTTCAACCATGGTGTAGAAGATTTTAAATGTATTACGTTAATTGATAAAAACTGTCATCGCAAAAGCATGACTTCTATTTTGAGCGAATTATGTTTGAATAAACAGCAGTGCCCTACACTAGTCTTTCTTCTAGAACGTAGTATCAAAGAGAATGATATTTTTTCATTATTGGCAGAAATTTGAATTAAATTTCAACTAAATTAAAATTATTTCTTAAAAATGTACCTAGTAAATGTTACATTTTTAAGAAATAATTTTAATATCTTTAACTTTTATATGTATCACTATTACTATAATTTGTGATCTTTTCATGATAATTAAAAAGTAGAAATAGAAAACCTTTACAATCATTATTCAAGGTTTCATAATTTAACCAGTAATAATTTTATTGCTGTAGAGCGTCCACAGACAGACATACAGTTCATAACGTGCTATTCCGTTGAAATATCGAGTTCTAAGATTTTGAATTACAATATTTAGGTAACTTGTTGCAACAAATGTGCGAGTGTTCCTACTATATGAAAGTCCAAAAGAAACAAAAAAAGTAGTATTATTATTAACGAAACATGGATTGCATACACGAATAACTTTATACTAACAAACTGATATCTATAAACCAAATACCTCCTGCATGTAACAAGAGAGCCCAGATTGTTGCATTAACAAGATTTCGCCCAAGAAAGTAATAAGATTCACATTTAAGTGCTAATGGTGCAACTGGGAATTACATGTTGAAAAATAGAAAAATACGCATTTGTAGTTGGTTCAAATAAACAGGATTTAAATTCGAATAAGCTCTTTAGACTGTGAGCTATTTTATTGCATTCGCAATTTAACAGATTTAAAGAAAACAATTCTCAACGTACATTTAATTTCCTTAAACGAATTTTAAATTGAAACGAAACGACAATCTTAATCATAATTCTGTTAAACAATATAATACAATGTTTCGGATTTACAACGTCGGGGTGAAACATATTTGATAATGAATTCGCTTAGCGTAAATCATAAAATCTCGTTGTTAATACTCCCGTAAAAAAAAAAAGAAAAGCAAAATTGCAATCAATTATTTTAGTTTGCTTGAAAATCTATTAGGTTATGTATTCAATACTGGTGCAAAGCCGCTTTTCAGTAAGACGGCATTCTCGAATTTTATGATTTTTGTATGTATCGAAATACTAGTTATACAGTAGAAATTTAGGCAATACAACCATGATAATTTATTAATTTATGTTGAAATTAAGACAATATGTCGCATTATGCTGGTTTTCTAACAAAGCAATAGAGGTCAGACATTCAACTCAATTTTGAGATAATATCCAAAATCGTTTCAGGGACCCTTAAAACGGAAATTTCCAGTAAAATTTCAAAATCAAATTTTATACATAGTACATAACGTATAAGAGAATAATAATTTGAAATTTTAAAATTTTGAAATATTAGTCATATTAATGTTTTAAGTTCTACACAATGTGACATGTTTTTGAAAATACCGGTATTATACACAGTATTATACTGGAATCTACATTTTTCTCCCGTATGGCAATTACTAATCGCACAACTGACATTGATAACATTACATTCGCTCGCCATATAAGTAATATATGGGATGCGAGCAGCGGACATCCCCCTGCAAATCCAAATTAAATTGTTTTCTTACAATTTTTTGTAGATTTTTTTGAATTATTCAATAAATAATCGGGGTTGGTCAACACAGAACTTTCTCTAGTATAGTTTTCATTAGAAATATATATTCCAAACAAACTGTCAAGAAATACCAATACTCTACAGTAATACCCTGAAACTGTACCAATTAGTTTATTATTTTATTATGTTATCGAATATTGTTTCTTTGATATGAAACATAAATGTTGATTCTTTAAAATTCACCTTCTCAGTCGATCTATTTGTGTTAAACAGTGCATTATGACATATATTATTTATATTTTGTTTATTTGTCAAATTTCCATGACAATATACTTAAGAATATAAAGATTTTCAAATAGAGGTTTTCTCGTAACTGGTACATTTTTTAAAGAAACTTTTCAAACAATAGTTATGCGACATATTAATATCTTTCTTTATGAGAATAACTATTTTTGCCATAAGTGCAGCTGTTTTAGTGATATTGGAGATAAAACAAAAAATGCAAAGAGTAAACATGCACTTTCGGTTTGAATATTCTTATCAGAAATAGAAGGTGCACATCTAGACTATATACAAGTCTTAAGTTTCACAATTTTAGGTTCAACAGTTCCGGCTCTAGAGCGCACCCTCATTCACACACACACACACACAGACGTTTCTCCAAGTATATAAGTTATACATATTTTTGGATTTAAGATGACGTGACAAACACTTTTTGTTAAGGACATTTTTTGATCCGAGAATGCTACAACCACAAAACCGAATGGTTTAGTTCTACTGTTCTTCGTACAGCGAAATAAAATTCGAAATATCGCTAACAATTGTGCATAAATGGCATAGTAGTCATTATTGTGGTACTTCTCGAAACAGATTTATGTCTGATTGCCTTTCGGGTCTTAGTTCTACAACATACATGCATACGTAAATATAGCCATTTATGGTCAGTTTTATGGCTGTGTGTATGTGTATGTGTTTATTACGACTGTGTGGGTGTATGCGGTTTATCATGTTACAAGTTGTTGGTTGTGTGTGCGTATGTGTAGGGTTAGTTTACCACGCAATATATCACAAAGTTTTGAACTCCGGTTAAATTTCCTCTGTTGAAAGTTTAATTAAAGTTATGAAGTCATTTATGTACCGGGCAAACGTGGTGAACTTAATTCACAATATTTTGTTTCAACACTCCCATTATTCATCCCTTGCGTAAATACGTCAGCCTCTATTAGTGCTATGGTTTAGTATAAGATAGGCGATTATCGAATTTGCTCCTAATATGGACCTAACTGTTTACATATTTAAAATGATACGAAATACAATAAAGATAGGGACATAGCCAAAATTGAAAAATTGAGAATACATTTATAAATCCAATTTTTTTCATTTTCTTATGCGTTATGTAGCAAAAATATCTGGAGTGGTCTACACTCAACTTTCTTTTACGCAGTTTTCACTAGATATAGATATATGTATATATATATATATATATATATATATATATATATATATATATATATATATATATATATATATCCAAAACCTGTTGTCAAACTAGCCAATACTCTACAGAAATATTCTGAAATGTCATGTATCTAATAGAGTCTTTCGCTTACCTGACAAAAAAGCAGATGATCCGATTTTATAAGCTACATTCGAATCCATGGCAACGTAAACAAGATATTTATAATGTTTCGTAGCATTTTTCTCGCAACTGGTAAATTTATTGTAGAAATGTTTCAAACAAAAGTTGTGCAAAATATTCATATCTTTCATTATGAACATAACTATTTTTGCCATAAGTGTAGCCGTTCAAGTGATATTGGAGATAGAACAAAAAATGCATAGAGTAAACATGCACTTCCGGTTTGAATATTCTTTTCAAAAATAGGAGGTGCACATCTAGGGCAAATACAAGTCAAATACACACACAGACATCACACACACACACACACACACACAGACAAACACGCAGACAAACACACACACACAGAGATGTCATTCCGAAAATAGTCACATTCGATTCAGGGAAGTTCAAAACATGTATATCCGTTGAAATCTCGAGTTCGAAATTTTTCATGATTACAATACTTACTTATTACTTCGTAAAAGAAAGTAAAAAGGATTGGGATCACAAAAAAATCGACGCAGAAATTTTATTTCATATCTTCGTTTTGATGGTCTCTGAATCGATTTTAACTCTTTTCGTAATGACGTTTTTGTGCTCGTATGTCTATCTGTGAATAAATAAAATATATACTGGCATGGCAATGGTAACAAGAACTTTTTACACAATAAAGTAATATTATATACATACATTTTTATATATATATATATATATATATATATATATATATATATATATATATAAAATGTATGTATATAATATTACTTTATACATATATATGTATATATATATATATATATATATATATATATATATATATATATATATATATATATATATATATATATATATATATATTAGTATAAGTTGAGGGAAGACCACTCCAATTTCGTTGTACTTTGGCTGCAGCTTACCTCGAGCTAAAAACCAAAGTTAATTGTTTAAATGCCCGACTCCCTGCTTTGTGCAGAACCGTAACTAGAATGCATAATGAACATGTCCACCAAGTTTCAAAGCAGTCGGATCTATTCCGGCCTAAAGCTTCAAATTGGCCTAGGATGATTGAAATAAATTTTAGATATACGAGTTTAGTACATGAAACATTTGCTCATTTTCTTCATACCATTATAGTTTCATTGTTCTCTGACTCTTTCAACTATAGTAGATAATATAGATAGCTACCTTCGTTGTAGCTACTATGCATATTGACAGGAAATTTGCGCATCTCTGGTAAGCTCTATCTCTATGTTGATCAGGGCAACATGGAAGTCGTCTATATTTGATTCTATATGCAAGCAGCCCGAAGCACTTACACACTGCACTAAAGGTACATTTGTTCTCGTAGCAAGGAAGGTACATTTTACCTCAACATGCTACAATGTCAAACCAACTAAGCCAGAGGAAAATATACAGAGCGACTATTAGTGCAAGCGTATCAACTTAGTCACAAGTTAAATAACAGACAATACGTTGCAAGAACATTGTATACTATTATACAATAATATGCATTGTACAAATAAATGCAAAACAGACACACGGCTATTTTAGTAATTCATACAAAATATTTACATAATGGCTCCAGCGCCTTGAAACTAATTAAGAATAATAAACAAGCATTATTATACTTCCAGTTCGCGGCAAGCAAATAATTAATTTAGTCGCAAAAGAGACCTTAACCCTTTGTGTGGCAGTAGATCCACCAAGGGACCAGTACGCATCTCTCGATCATGCGTAGATAATGTTATGGGGATTTTTTTTTTAAATAAAATCTTGTGTTCGAACATTTTCAAGATTACCTACAATACAACCTTATTTATATAGACAAAGTTTGTATAAGAAATTTACTTTTCTAAATTCATATTAAATCTCTATTCCTTTTTTCTGCTCTTTAACTTTGAAATTATAGAGCTATCGGGGTTAAAACTAGGTTATGAGACTAGTAATAAGGTAATCAATAAATACGGTACTCAAACAGTGGTCGTCGAGGTTTCCCGGGTTCAGAATATATATCAAAGAAGGAAATAATTGCAGTGAGAATTAGTAGTGCGATAATAGGTGCATTAAATTATGGACGAACATCGTAAAGGAGAATGGAAAATTTTCTCGTTGTCCGTATGTTTCTTTGTGTGTAATTTATCGTTTTAAAATTCTATCTCGCGTCGGTCAGTGCAAATGTGACGACATGACGAGCCACTTCAACTCACGTGGTGGTTCAACAGAGAAGGTGTTCCCTTGTTCTTTCAACTATGTAGATGTCTAAATATATAATGAGAATAATGCGAAAAAGGAAGTAATATTTTCAATCTTTGCGGAATATTATGTTGACATTTTTACGTTAGACAAAATCAATACATGTGATGAAATAATGATTGTTTTAAAATTATTAAAACAGTATTTACATAAATAATAATAATATTAATCGCTAAACAGTAATTGCTGTAACTGTTATGTGGCTGGTATGAAAACATTCTGCCCCCTTTCCAATGGTGCGATTTTGCCCAAAATCTAATCAAATATTCGCAAGTTTTTGAACAAATTCGACATATATATATATATATATATATATATATATATATATATATATATATATATATATATATATATATATACACGCACACACATAGGGACCATTAAACGGCAGTATCCATAAAAATCTGGATACCCCAGGATAAACATGTGAGCAATCAGTTAATTATAGATCGAATAATACAAAATTAACTTTGTCGGAATCCGGGTTCGACCTCAGGGCCCCCGTCCATCAGTCAGTGAAATCAATGATAATACAATATTATTTTACCCAGTTTTCCTAGTAACATAACATTGAATTATTATTAATTCGACGTGCAGTCTGTAGAAAAGAGTTATAAGGGTCGGCCGTATGTCTTTCCTGATTCTGACAATATATTTAACTTACATGCATTATGTCGGCCGGTCTCTCGTAAGACCAAATTTGTATTTATATCTTGTTTGAAAGCATCAGTCCATTTAAATTAAATTTGCTTAACATTAATGATCTATTTATTCTTGATCTATTTTAAATGAAATAGTTCATATTTAGATATTTTTATAACTTTTTGAAAAAATCAACAAGAACCCATGAAAATGAATAATTTTGAATTATGAAATATTCAATAAAATTGCTGCTTTTATTGCTAAATCTCGTATTGTTTGATTTCCGAAAATCATATTCGTTTATCTGTTGGTCGTAAATATGTATTCGTCAGTAGTTTTAAATTTTTGATTTACCCATTGATTATAAGGCAATGGTGCCTCGACTTATGTATTAGCTCAAGGGTGTCCAACTTGACTTGATTCTTGTTTTCCGGGACCACATTGGAAGATATAGTTTTCACATTTTTTGGGGTTTGTTTGCTCATTTTTGGACCGCATTGATACTTATCTTGGACACTTCTGTTTTAGCACGTCGTACGATAGTACAAGACGCTTATTGTGTTTGGTCGTATGTCAGCAACATGTTCGAAAAAAATACTTTTTTTTTTGTATTTCGTACGGCGAGCTAAAAATATAAATTTTTAAATAACCATATATTCTTCAAACTTTTTTGCAAATTTTCAAATAATGAACCTATAGACCAGAAAAAAATAATGAAGGATCATATTATTGAAATCCAAACATTGTAGCGCTCGTTTTCAAAGATTGGCTATTGTTGCAATCAACCAGTAACTATGTTATTATCTTTTACATATTATCTTTTACATTTTATCTTTTTAAAATTCAGTTGTTATAAATAGATTTGTTTCATTATAAACCTCAGTTGTTGAAAAACTGTTTTCTATATAAATAAGAAAAATTAGGTCATCCACTAAATAGATAATACGGGGAGCTAAAGGAATTGGTGCCTGCACCTATGCATGTTTTTATATATAAATTGTATTTTTCATCTGAATATTGTAAATAAATAAATATGAAATAATTTAAAAATTCTTAAATCATAGACACGGCAAATGTTTACCTATTATTAGTTTCCCAGAGTTATTTCATAAATTGGGTTTATATTTTTTCAAGAGGCCCAACTTCCGGATTGAGGACAAGTTGAAATCCTTGTATAACGCTCAG
Organism: Leistus spinibarbis; assembly: GCA_933228885.1. Classification (NCBI taxonomy): domain Eukaryota; kingdom Metazoa; phylum Arthropoda; class Insecta; order Coleoptera; family Carabidae; genus Leistus; species Leistus spinibarbis. The sequence goes on from OW121793.1 coordinate 5,575,049, forward strand.
CTTATCTGCCGATATCGTAAAATAATATTACAAAACCGTTTTTTTCTTTCAATTTATATATATATATATATATATATATATATATATATATATATATATATATATATATATATATATATATATATATATATATATATATATATATATATAATGATCTGAGCAAACTAAAAACAAAATGTTATGAGAAACTGTTTACTGTCCTATCGAAATATTTTTACAGTATGATCAATAAATGAATAAACATAATCAAGATTGTTTTCATCTATAAGAATATCGCCGAATGGTAAAACGTTTTGTTGAATTATTATAAATAACTGATAAAGGCATATTCCAGTCATGGGCAAAGAAGAAGTTGTTGAATTGCAGTAATACACATTACAAAGTTACATACATATGAAGTTAACAATATCGGGTTAACTACCCCCGAGAATTAAACAAATGCTTCATCAAATTCACTAATTGCATTTTCTTGTAACATGAGTTCAGTGTGGAAAACACATGCATCAAAATATCGAATATCCAAATGATCATTATTAAATATTTTTAGCTCGTACAGTTTAAACGAAAGATCGGTCATGTGTCTAACATTCTCGGAATTCAAAATTATTCCCCAGTTTTTTTTTTGTATAACCGGACTCCGACAAGCATAGGTACAGGCACCAATGCCTTCAGCTCGTTGTATCAATTTAGTAAATTTTAAAATTATTTTTATTTATATAGAAAAAAATATTTTAACCACTGATGTAATGAAGAAAAGCTATTTATAACCACAAAATTTTGAAGAGATTAAAAGATAAAATTATTATGCCATTGCTATTGTTGAATTGCAACTATGCTATATATTTCAAAATTATTATTTTTAATTTGACTTCACAATCCGAAAACACGTTATGGATATGAATAGTTTTATAACTATTGTTAAGATTTATTTTTTTGATTTGAGCATTTTACAGACAAATTTCTGAGTGACACCATAATTACTAGTGGTATTAAGAATCTGGAGGGCCCTATACTCGACTTTTTTACTTAGTTGTCACTAAATATGTAATATAGCCTTAATGTGTTTTAAATTCTTTTTGATATTTCCATAAATCAATATCAATATGTGAAGTAGCTATTTTCCAGGACTATTTTTCAGGACATGGCACAATTTCGAAAAGACTTTTCAATCAAGTTGCTAGAATTTTTAATTTCTTGAAAAAAAGATAGTTTTTCATAATATTTCGCACAACTTTTGCTTGAAAAGCTTTTTCAAAAAATGTACCAGTTACGAGAGAACAACTTATTTTATATGTTGTCATGGAAATGCACTTGTAAGATTTTCTTTTAAGAAATCTATGACAGAAAATATTTTGATAGATATACAAAATATAAATAATTTATGTCAATTTTTTTACCTAAACTAACCTAACCCAAATAGATCGATTAAGAACGTGTTTGTAATGGTTATTACAGATAAATATTGAAATATATTATGAAAAATACTACGTATTAATAATTATATTCGAATATTTATAAAGTAAATCCTAAAGAATCAACATCTATGTTTCATATTGAAAATGCAATATTTGATAACATAATAAAATAATAAGATAAATGGTATAATTTGTGAATATTACTGTGTAGTATTGGTATTTCATTGGCAGTGTGTTTGGAATACATATTTCTTATGAAAACTACATAAAAGAAAGTTCTGTGTTGGCCACAACCAATTTTATAGGTGTACTTTTCAAAAATTGGAAGTTATCTTTCCCGCGACACACAAATCTTAAATTTGAAATATCCCATTATTATTTTCAATGACATAAACTGTGGAGACATCATTGAGAAAATACTTGAAATTGATTCAGGGGCCCTCAAAACGGATATTTCCATTTTATTATCGACGTCAATTTCTTTTTTTGTAATCACATTTGTTTCTTTAATACATGACGTATAGTTTTTGTGTTTCTCGTGTTTGTTGGGTTCTTTCTTCGTATAATTAATAAAATTGATTAAAAATGTTTGTATTTCGCCGTAGGACAAACAAAACATTTTTTTTTTGCAGTAATGCTTGTTGATTTATAGTTCTAGAATACAAAACGAAATAAAATAAAAATAGGACTTAAGAACAATTTCTTCTGTAAGAACTAACGATGACAAGTAGGTCAATTTTACAATTCTTACCGACTCAGGATTCCGTGATTAATAAATGGTTTTGCCAATGCCAATCTAATAAAAGTTTAAACTTTTTTTATTCCTCAGCAATCGTTTCATATTTATGAATCAGGGGAAATAGTTATCCTGGTATCCATGACTTGATTCTTATGTGACATATGATTCAGTGGGTGTATTGGTGTGGGTGTCTAATAGAAACACGAGGAATCGCTCATCATGTTCACAGCCCGGTGTTTGCTTACAAACCTGTGGGAATTGCCAATTACAATACCACACACACACGAACACATATACATGCTCACAGGTAAAGGGGGGGGGGACGACCACATCAATTCTCTGCTTTCACGCTCTGATACCAACTTCTGTAACAATTTCTCCCTGGCTCACGTGCTGCTTCTATAGGCTATAAACCTCGCCGTATTTTCCGCTATCTGCGTGCATAGTCATCTCACCCCTATTTGTTTATGTTGTTAGTATTTTTAATGTGGGATATGCTTAGAATAATTGTTACAAGCCATCTTACAAACACTTTCATATATGCAAAATATTGGAGGTTCAGAATTGCTGCGCTTTTAAAGTTATTCAAAGTCTTATCGAATTTACATTTATATTAAACACAAAGAATAGATGATTTTATTTACCTTCAAAATGGTGATTTTATTTATTTATGAATGTATACTACAATAAAAGATTTACTTTGTTTATATTACAACACCTCAATCTTGACTAAACAAGCATAGGTACAGACACTAATGCCTTAAACTCGACATCTATTTGATGGATTCAATAAAAAATTATGTAGAACATTTTTTTAACCACTGATTTTACAGCTACTGATTTTTTAAGTGATACATAACAAATATAGGTACAGACATCAATGCCTTCAGTACGCCTTATATTTTATTTGGTGAAATTATAATTTTTTATATTTGTGTAGAAATCATTATTTTACCCACTGATGTGCTTAAGAGGAATCCCCACTGCAAACATAGCTAAACAAGGTTTCGTCGAACCCTTAAAACTCCTTTATTGCAACATTAATATGAATGAAATTTTTTTTTCAGATAGTCTATACTTCGATCTAGACTTCTCTAGTTTTCGATTTTCAAGTTTAGCTTAAATTTTTTTATATTGTTCTATATTCACCCTATTTTCAAATGTCCATAGCTTTTATTGAGATGACAAATTTAAAAATTCAAAACTAGACAAGCGTACATTGACTATTTTTCTACCGGAATATTCTAAAAGTTTTATTCAAAAAAATATATTAGCAAGTATATTTCAAGGGTCAAACGAACGCTTCAACTGAATAGTAAATAGCATTGGCTCATATGGCGCTACGATATTCGTGCGCTTCCCTCTTTACACCGACCATTAAGGACGGGCAATTATGGGAATTCCTCTTAAGGTAGAAATTTTATTTATAATCACTAATTTTTGAAGAGATCAAATGAACAACAAAGAAAATGAATACAAAATTAATTATTGCAATCATGCGAACACTCAAATCAATGCATATGTCGACGCTATGCAATATTATAAATTTCCAAATTATTAATTTAAATAATATCGTCCTAGCCTTCGGCTTCCCAACTTATTAAAAATATTTTGTGGTCAGCACATAACTTTCTTATACGTTAGGTATAGTAGGTTTATTGTAACAGATCTTTTTGGCTCTACAGCGTTCACAGAAACATAGACAGACAGACACACAGACGCCATTTCGAAAATAGTTAAATTCGATTCAGGGAGGGCCTGTATATTAGTATTTCCGTTAAAATCACGATCTCGAAATTTTTCATGATTACAAGTCTTACTTATTACTTGCTATAAGAAAGTAAAAACTATTTCTGTTGAACAGTCGCTACCAAAGCAGGTACATGCATGCATGTGTATTTACGTTACGTGGACAAAATTCTGCAACGCGGCTTTCGGTTAATTAAAACAAATTAAATTTTCATTTCGATTAGGTGCGCCCTTCGCACCAAGTTCCTTAAGCATCATATCGTCATCATCGAAAACATTAACACGTATTCGTGTTAGTCTTATAATTAATAACAGCAACATCCGGTTTACCGCTAGGCGGTGTAAACTCCCACTTGCAGGTTCTTAATATATCTTTAGAAATATCGTCTGAGAATCAGTAAAGCTCCTTGTCAAATCTTTAAGCATATTATAATTTCTTGTTACTGGTTCTTAAACATATAATATGTGAAATTTTACTTTCTTATACCAATTTCTATAAATAAGTATTGTAATCATGAATAATTTCGAATTCTAGATTTTATAGAGAATACGCGTATTGAGCTCTCCTGAATTGATGTTGACTATATTTTAGATGACGCCTATAAAACAAAATCTGTTTATATTATTATATTTAAAATTTGTAGCATGGAATTGGAATCTTATTTTTGAAAAAGAAAAAATACGATATATATACTGGTAGTTTTATTGTCTCGAAACGGCATGAGTTATTTACAAAAATTAAAAAAATACATTTATTATACATAAATTTTTAATTTACCCATTATTATATTTATGTAATAATTTCATAATAAATCAAAGTATCACCAATTATAAAAATTCTGAGGGTTATAACAATATAGGCGCACACCCTGCAGGGTTTTCTATTATAAATATATAATCGCACACAACGTTTATAAATCTTCTTACAATAACATTCTAAAAATCTTCCTCTATTTGTTCAGATTACTCTCGACTTGTCTTACGTGCAATTCATTCTCAATCACATTCAACCATTTCGCCAGCATTCTTACTTTATTTACTTCACCCGTATAAATCTCTCTTTTGTTAACCTCTTACTCGACATTTTCTAAACATGACCAAACCATAGCATTTGTCCATCTCACCCAATCTACCTAAGACATTTCGTTCAATGTCGCACATCTCCTACTACTACCATACATTTTTCTATCGATCTCTTCTAAAAAATCTCATTTCCACCACAGTCCCTCTACAATTATGCTTCGTTTTCAATACTCAACACTCACCCCATACTTCAATGTTGGCACTAATACACCATTGTATACACATAATCTCGCATCCCCAGCAATACTAGTATTCCTGGCAAACATTCCTAATGCCCCCGAAATCGTACAACTTTCATATAATATTCTTTCAATCTCACAATCAATCTTACCATCAATATAAAACTTACAACCTTAATTAATTAATTGTTTCACTTGTTCCTAGCTAATATCAAGCGTACATTCAGGTAATGAATCGTTCTTTTCAAACACCATAACCTTTGTAAACATTCGTTATCATTTTACATAACTGCTCCTCTACCTAAGCCAAAACAGGAACAGTCAGATCACCAAGAACCAAACCATCATCACTTTCACACAAAGCCCTACGTAATTAAAAAGCCATATATAAATTAAACAGTTAAGGCGAAGTCACACATTCTTGTTTCACTCCAACATCAACATCCAAGTAACTCAATCTACACTATAACCGCTCGCGTAAAGCACTATTGTATGTCATCTTTAAATCGAGGGAATATATTTTATTTTTGATCAAGGGACATTTCGACAATCATACGAAGAGAAAACAATCTTTGTTCATCCGGAGCTACATCATGTTTTAAGCAGAACTTTAACATTATAAACAACCAAAAGAACTTATCACTGCCAAATTTCAACTTTTCAATCGTTATACCAGCAACATTTTTACATTTCATAAACATCAATGACTCAAACATGCCATCCACAGTTATATCCCATTCATCCCCTGTATTCTCTACATCATTTGCGTCAAATATGGATCACTAGTTCCACATTGAAATCTTAAAAATCTAATTCATATTAAACCATCTCACCGCTTTAACAATTTTCACTCTGTTGGTATTACTACCACCTCGTTTTCTTTTTGCACTCGACCAAAACAATTTTCTGTTCTTACTAAAATCAATCATCATCTTTTCATCAAATGCCTGCTCCGCATATACTTTGCATTATTTCCTAATCTAAATATACTACTGAGCTATGTTCAACCTATAATAAACAAGTATTATATGCAGATATCAATGCTTCCAGTGAGGTGAGTTGCGAATCACAGCAGTTTCTTTTTTTTTTTTCTTTTTAATAAATTTGATTTATTTTACGAAAAATACTTTTTTATAACAACAAACTTTTTAAGAGAATATTCTACTGTATCCCTGTGTTTCATTATGAACATAACTATTTTTGCCATAAGTGCAGCCGTTCTAGTGATATTAAAGATAGAATAAATACTGCATAGAGTAAACATGTACTTCCGGTTTGACTATACTTTTCAAAAAATAGGTGGTGCACATCTAGGGCATATACAAGTCTTTAGTTTGAAGTTTAATAATTTTATGTTTTGGCTCTAGAGCGTTCACAGACAGACAGACACACACACACACACACACACATACAGATATCATTCTGAAAATAATCACATTCGATTCAGGAAAGGCCAAAATGATTTGTGGTGAAAATACATAAAACCGAAACAATTATTTTGATTATTTTTATTAGCTCTCAACGATACAGATATACCAAATTTGGTTAGTCAGTATCTTCAAAGAAATTAGACCAAATAGTTTGTAAAACGAACGAGCGACCGACATACATATAACATATGAGTTATATACATTTTCAGAATCAAACAAACGAATTTCTGCACAAAACTTTTTCCATTCCGAGAATGTTACGGACACATGACCGAACACTATATATATATTATCTGTACATATTGTACGACGGGCTAAAAAGACAATCGAAAATAGTAATAATCACTAGGGAAAACATTGAAATCGATTATAGAGAAACCAAGGAACGGATATAAGCAACAAGCGAATCGAAGGAAACGAATTGAATATGTCACGCTTCAAGCGTTAGACGGTGGTTAGGTTGAGGTTGAACCGGTAACCGTAACATACGTGTGTATATGTGCGCCTTAGTTAATTGCGATCCAACTTGGACAAACAAAAGTTAATACAAAAGTAAATATAGACCCTCACGGCTACCTTAACGCTAGCACGTGGGCGAATATCCTGGCATCCGTGGCTCTGCTCTCGTAATCTGTGCTTGAATTGTAGTTCTCTGTTACCCATGGCGCTATTCTAGTTTATCTTGATTGGATTTTATTTCTGGTATACACAGAGGGGATTACATTAGCAACAGTTAGTTTATCGATTGATTGAAAACGCACGACTCCTCTTATACGAATTTACTTCTCAAAAGGGTAAATAAAGTGAAAATAAACACAATTACACTTAATTTCAGAGTGGGTCAACATAATGTCGAGTGATGCATTCACTCAAATCACTTATTTTGATTGTTTGTAAATTGACTTTTAATGTAACTGATTGCTTCATCAACTACGCTTCAATGTAGACTGCCAAATAACAAATTAAACAAAAACATATTTTTATTTTGTTGAACATAATTACAAAACAAAAGTGGATTGAATTGCACTCGATCTTTTATACGTAGTTTTAACTAGATAGATATATATATATATATATATATATATATATATATATATATATATATATATATATATATATATATATATATATATAAATATATATATATATATATTCCAAGCAAATTGTCAAACCAATCATTACTTCACAGTAATACTTTGAAATTGTACCACTTAGCTTATTATTTTATTACCTGTTTCTTTTATATGAAATATAGTTTGCTTCTTTAATATTCATCTTACAATAAATTATATAATATAAATATTATATTTAATATGTACTGTTCTTAATATTGATTTCTATATAACAGACTCGCAGACACACTTACCCACAGACACAAAATAAAAAGTATTAAAGTCAATAAATTATCAATAGATCAATATATATTTTGAGCCTCCCTGTCTACACCGCAGTAGTATTGTAAAGGTTTATTCTTGCAAATTTTTCTCTATCACAAAAACGACAAGAGTTAGAAAAAATATGTTTTGAATATTATTCCTAGTTGGAAAAGTTATATCAACAAGCCTACCACTTACAAAAAAATCATTTTTGAAATTACTGATTTTACATGTATGTAATGGTAAAGAAAAATTAACATTTTCATAATAATCGTGGTACATTTTTCAGTCAAAATTTAAAACAAAGAATATTATGAGATTATTCTCGAAATATCGCATCAATTTTTAATTTATTAAGTAATATACCATAAAACATCTATACTTATTCTTTGATACACGAAAGTTTAAAGCAGGGTACTACAAATGTTTGTAAAATGAACTTATATAATAAACGGCAATTGTGCGTACGCACGCGTAAACTTTCAATGATTATAATAGTTATTGAAGATAAAAAATAGGTCGTGTGGCCGTCCCAAAGGACACGCGGGTATGTTGTTCAGGACCACAAAATAGAACTGAAAAATTGTAAAATATGCATTTAGTTTGTTTGGACATAGGAATGTTAGGAATCAGCGCTTTAAAATAGTCGATTTTACTTCGATATCGTAAATAGTATTCACGATATAGATATATAAAGGAACTGGATGTGGAACACGTCCATCAGCATGGCCGAATTCATCAATACTTAATCTAAATGTATTGTTCAGTATTATATTATTGTGTAATTATAAAACTGGTTACACATATTCAATCTATTCAAATCATGTTATACGACGTGGAGACAGTCAATAACTGTGACGTTTGGTTACCAAATATAGTTAATGAAACTTATAGATATAATGCTTCTTCATTTTAATTACGTGTTAGCGATTAAATGTTTATGGCGATTAGACACATTGTTAAAGAAACTGCAACATATTTAGTTCCTGATGAACACCGAGACTTCCAATTCTTTCCAATTTATTTTAAACAAGCTATTGTTATTTAAATTATTTTATATTCACACCTCAGAATCCAAGGCACACCAGTGACCATAAAAATTCATTATTACACGGCAGGTACTATGGTGAATACCGATCATAACTATAATGGTTTGGATGAAATTTCAGCGTGGTTTCCCGAATCAGTAATTTCAGTTTTTGGTACAATAAACTTCATCATATATTTTATGTGCGATACACAGGGATTGGTTCAATATAATTTATAAAATACTCGCGGGAAATTTAAATATGTAACGTCATTCTCAATTATAATATCTGATTAGGGCAATAACGTAATGGAACCAGGGGCGGAGTTACGTATTTTACGAAAGAGTTTCTAGTAACAATATTCTATTTGATATAATTACAGTTTAACAAATATTTTATATACATTATGAAACAATGTCAAAATGGATTGTTACTAGGGAAACGTGAATATTTATATACAAAAGTGATTTTTCAGTAAATAGTACAGTTTTTGATAAAACTTCGATGCCAAAAGTTTCGAGTAATTTTATTTTCTTAAGCTTTTATATGACTCACTATTTAGCTCACCGAACGAAGTACAGAAGAGCTAAAGCGATCAGTCGTGTGTCTGTATCATTCCCAAATCAAAATATGTCCTTAACAATAAGTGTGTGTCTCGCCGCCCTAAATCCAAAAACATATATAACTCATATACTTGGATGTTACTCGTCGCTCGTAACACCAAATTTGTGCCCTATACTCCTCTGAAGATACCAAAGCGATTTACACCAAATTTACTACACGTATTATTTGGCATTCCATTGGCAACTTCAACTCAATCGCCTGTATATTTCCCGAGTTATAGTAACCCAAAATTTGGAGCCCCTCTTAATACTACCCTTATACAAATAATTAAAACACCCAAGAATTTTACAAGAAATTATAAGATAGGTTATATCTACTATAAAAAATAATTTAAAATTATAATTTTGAATTTTAAAATATGCACTAAATTTCTTTCTTCTAAATCAAAATTGCAAGACATTTTATATCTATAACATATTTTTGAAATTGTTAACCAAATGGCCATAATGATTAAAAAATGTAGTTTTCAATTTTAAAGTGAGAAGTGTTAGGGTGGAGTCCGCAGCTCACATCGCATGTATTACTTATAAAACGAGCTGTACGCATAGGTGCGTTGTACTAGCCATATTCTCTAAATCTTCGAAATATTGAAAATATTTCCGGTTCAGAAATAGCTTTAATAAAAAATAAAAGATTATCTTTCGGGTCCTATGGAGGCCCTAAGATTAAAATTTTATAATTTTACCTTGTAGAGCGATCACAGAAGTATTCACACACACGCATAAAAAAGTAAAAAAAAAAAAATCAATAAACACAACTATCGGTTTACAAATGTTAGAGCTAGAGTTGCTTATAAAACGAAATGCCAATCGTGTACTGAAGTCAACATAATTGCAAGATTCAAATAAACTTTAAACATGTGTATTTATTACAATAATATTCAGAAAATTATTATGCATATGAAATTTCACATAACTTTTCTACTAAAATGAAACGACTAGCTAATAAAATAATGTGCTACAGTATTTATTCGTATTTTTGTTCAAGCACATCTCAAACAAATGTTAACATTTTTAAAAATAAAAGCACATTTTATGCATTTGTATACGACAAACATTTCAAAGGTATCCAATAAAAAAATGTACTGCTACCATAATAATTTGAACACGTTACCAGTTATAAATAATAAAAGAGAATAATCCCTGAACTATATATCATTTACAGTAAAATGCACTAATGGTGAAATTCGGATTATAAGCAAATAAAATTGTTGCACAAAATTTACATATCAATCCACGTTTTACACCAATTAAAATATCATACATTATTTTCTACATCTGCAATAAAAGCTGCATTGGTAAAAAATAAATTGAATGAAAGTTTTTCGTGTTTTCGATTATCCAAAATGCTATGTTATGTTTCAAAATATGTGAACAGAATTTATATTAAACCAAACTTAGGTAAGCTAAGATACGGATCTCCATCATTCCGCGCAAACATATGCGTATAATAATTTAAGTTTATAAACAATTATTTTTATTTATTTTTGAGTTCCAAATCCGATTTAATTTTATTGATATATAATGTCTTAGAATATTTGTCAATAGATTATAAATTTCATAATTATTATATTTAATAATTCTGTATGGCTTTGGGTTAACAAAATGAAACAATATAACGAGAGTGAAGTTAGCGACGCGTTGCCAAGCGACGAATTCATATAGTCCTACCGTACAACGAACTCTTGCCCATGATTTTAATTATCTAACATTGCATTTTGTAAGGCTAGGGATTTCTAACAGTGTAAAAGGGTTGTTTCCTATGGTGGTTAGATGCTATTAAACTAGAAACCAGAGCGTAACAATTTCTATTTGGTTAATAAAAAATTAGTTAATTTACAATATAACTATATGTGATTAGGGGCTGATATTACAGTCTCCTACGGGAAAGCCAGTAACAACACAGTATAGGGGCAGCTCCTTAGGGTACTTAGAAGCTATTCAATTAGAATCCAGACGGTAACAATTTCTATTTAGTTATTAAAAAATTTTACAGTCTACTACGGGATAGTCAGTGCCAACACAGTATAGGGGTATTAGGGTACTTAGAAGCTATTCAAGTTATATTTATATATATATCTACAAAATAAAAGCATATGAAACGCAAAATTATTCGAAATACAGAATTCAATGTAACGAAAATGAAATCTAAAGCACTTTTTAGGTAGGTAGTCTGAAAACGATGTGAAAATAGCAGTTCAATCAATCAATAAAATTGGATACAAAATGAAAGCTTCAGAAACGAAAAGTAATTCGAAATAGTGAAACAATGTAGTGAGCCTTTGCCCACTAAACTAAAATCTGTGTATTCTGGTTTTAAAATAGCAGTTCAATCAACCAATATAATTAAAGCACACAAAAATGAAAAGCTTCAAAAACGTAAAATGATTCGAAAACAATGAATGTTGCAATGAGTGATTGCTTCTAAATGAATGATGTTAACGAACTGTCGACCGATTTGTCCGGCCGCTGTCCCTTTCTCATCGCACAGGAAGATCTCGATTAACGGCGATCATCTGCGAACAATGTTTGTTTGAATTTAAACAAGGTTATTATATTATATGGCGGCCATTACCTACGTGTGTCTTTGCCTTACGCTTACGTCGCTTCGACGACTCTCGCATCATTCTCAAACAATTGGATTGCGAATTGAATATTTGTGATTATTATTCATATTACTATTATATAGTTATTTGTTTAGTTAAAAATTGTATATTAACATAAATAATAGTGTATCAGCTAGTTAATTACCAGCACAATGTTTATGTTAGATTGTATATTTGTTGTGCAAATTATATAATTTAATTAAAACGCGTTTGTGCGAATTTAATTTGTGTATTCGTCACTGTGTCGTTTATTAATTCAAGTTTGGAATATTACTGATTTAGTTGAAGGTAATTCATATTCTACTATTTTATACTAAATTAATGAATCAATGGGTACAAAAGTATGTTGAAGTGGCCTTCACTCGACTTTATTCCATATAATTTTCAAAATAGATAAATATATATGTAACATATATTTATATATATATATAAAAATTTATAAAATTGCCTTACTTTGCTATAAATTAATACCAGGATTGCCATAAAACAATATAAATATGTGTGGTAATTAGGGATACGTTAATGCAACGTATAGTTATTTTCAAATGCGATTTTTCTGTAAATGATACAATTTCGAAGTAATTTAAATTTTAGTATATTTAATTTTTATAAAAGTTATATTTTCTTTAACCCTTATTATTTACAAGAAAATTAAAAAAAAGAAAACCATTACCCTCAGTTAAGATATTATTTGTGTAAAGTTTCATAAATTTACCTTCAACAGTTTTGGCAGAATTAAACACACACACACACTCATAAACACACACACACTCATAAACACACACACTCATACACATACACAGAAACGCACATACAAGCAGACGTCTTGCCGAAAATAGTCAGATTCGATTCGGGTCAGAACGTGTATTTTCGGTAAAATCTGTAGTTTTTGTTAATTAAAATACTTCCTTATACATATTCGTTAAGAAAGTTGAAATGATAGCTCCAATATTTACTAAAATTATACTGAGATAGCCATTTTGCTTTTACGTATTAGGGTTAACTTTCAAAATATTATTTGTTTTGCAACCATGAATAAATAAATGTTGCCGGTTTGAAGTTTATTTGAATATAATGTGAATAAATAAAATAAATAAATATCAACACGTTAAAAAAACCTATACGATGCCTATATTTTGTATGGTAAAATTATGATAGCAATTGTAAAGTAATGATATTAACAATTCGTTGTCACGGTACATATAATATTACAAATGAAAATATATATATTTTTACCCGACCATGTTTCCAATAATGTTTTATATTAGTTGAAAAATGTAATACTTCTTTATTTAGTATTGTGATAATTTTACATAACGATATTGGTCGACAAAAATGCTTCTATATACCTTATATATTATGTGGTATAGTTGCGATTCTCTTCAATGTGAATTTGTTTTTTATTCTATGATATGTGTTACCAGCCACATAACAGATATACCTTCATATGCGCATAGTAGGCAACCCAGTTAATCGACGATCGAACGATTGTAAACTTAATTATGACCCAGACGCGAACCCGTTATAACATTTATTACATGGAATTACTAAGGTTATGTAGCGTGTATTTGAACTCAAGTTACTGTTTACATTAAAAAATAAATGAAAAGTTTGAATACGGCAGGTATTTTAGGGATAATATATTTCTGTATTCACTATTATTATTGAAATTTTATTGTTTTTAAATTATCGTAGCTAATATGCTATATATACTACTCATCTTCGTAAATGAAAGTAAGAATATTTTATTTCATTAAAAATGCGCACGTTTGGTATTGCTCATATAATTTATATTTATAATGAAATTTCCTACTGCTGCATAGTTTATATAGTAAATAGATTCAAGGTGTATAAAATATAAAATAGCATATATTTTTCACATTATTTACCATTCATTTCCATATATGCTGCGGTTATCAAGCGAAACAATGCCCTACAACTTTTATTGCCTATTTTTCCTTTGTAATATTCGTTATCAAAAGAATAAAAGTTATATATCTGTAATATAACGGAAACAACGAACAACAATTTTGCTATTTTATTGTACATCATCATGAATATGCGGAGTTTATTTGTAAAATAATTTGTTGGACATTTCACCGTTGACACGATACGCATAAACTCACAAATGTCAAGTACAGGGCCATTAATTATTATTAGTGTTATGTTTTGTACAATAAACATTGTTTTTCGTTTAGTTATTCAGTGTTTACATACTGATTTTTGATTAATATGCGTCACTATTTCATTATTTCTAAAGCAAACGCGCCGTCCGAATAGGTATATGAGGTACTTATTCACAGTCTTTTACCCATTCTAGGTCACATTGAAATCGCACGAAAAAGCTGAGTATAGTTGTAAACACAAACATAAAATTGTCTATTTTACATTCATCGTAAACCGTATATTGTGTTGCTTAAAATACATTCACAAATAATAAGTTTACTGACATATACCTAAAAATATTTTCAACACTTTCATAAAAAAATTCTTGAGTTTCATAATCTACTTCCACTGTTTTTCTAAATATTAATGAAACACGTAAATAAGGGTTGTTTAATTTAATAGTTTTTATTTTATATTAAATTTGTTCATATGTATACCATAGACGAAATCTGCATCGCCCTATACTGGACTTTCTTGACAGAATTCTCAAATAATTTGTATTTATATTTTCGGGCATATTTTGGTTCTACTATTATAAAAGAAAATTTAAATATTCCAATAATACTCTCACAATATTGCTTCGTTATTGCTTACCTATTTTGGCTGTAGAACGTTTACATACATAAAGTGCTTCTATCGCTTCCGTTGTCAAGTGAGCGAAGGAGAGAGAGAGAGAGAGAACGAATTATAATTTCTCTCTATTTATTCTCCGCCTTATATGGAAGAGTAGGGGCTCTCTGTAATGCGTAGTAGAGCGCCGAGCCGCGAAAATTATATATATATATATATATATATATATATATATATATATAATTCTTTTTCTTCGACTTTGACAAAAAAAAATAAACATTTGTTTTGTTCGAAACATGTTCATATAAAGAAATTCTCATTAAGATTGAGATATTATCTAAAATTAGTTGAATAGTAGTGTTAATTTCAATAATAATATTTATTATAGTAATATCCTATGTTCACAGGTTAATTTAAATTAAGTTAGTTTCTAGATATAAATACATTGGAATATATAAAGTTAGGTGTATTTTAGTGAGTTCCATTGTATTTTCAGAGCTTGTAAATTAATATTTAATTGAAGCAAAGTTTCAGATAGCTAATCTGACTTGGTAATGTACGTTTTATTCGTAATTTACATATTAGTTCCCAAAAGTTATACTCATTTCCACAAATTAAAATATATAGGTATGTACATGTAGAAAGCAAAGATAATAAACAAATGTAATAATTTTACACTGACAACTGAAGTTTGGTGGTAATATTTGACACGAATGTGTATTATTTAATATGTACTTGCTTATTTGTTTATAACAAAACATTATGAAATCTTTAATAATGGTAGAATGGACATATTTAAAATGCATTATTTTGGCTGGGTTTTTCTCCGCTAAATAGCGAGCCATTACTCTCGATATATATACTTATTATATAAATATATATTTATTAATGTGAAAATTGTAATAAGAAACGCATTGTAAAACCATGTGGACATATTATTTTAGCGTCGCAAATAAAAACCGTACGATAAAAGCCAGTTTGCACAAATGAAAACATCTTTATTCCCTTTTGTGATGTGTTGCCTGAGCTTTAGCAATGTATATGTGAAAAAATCATATAAAATTTGACAACGTTGATATTATGAACAACGTGTGATGCTCTTCGTATTATATTGGCAAAGGCGCAGAATAACACCGTTACATTTTACCGGCTTAAATACGTGGCCTCGCTGCTCTGATCAACCGGTATTACCGTGAAAACGTTGTGATTTACACCAAATGTAAAGCAAACATAATATACCAACGTATTTATGCGGTAGGTGGGGTGTCACGACAACAAACAAAAATATAGATTTTTTTTCCAAAACCTGATGAACCTGCTTCCCATTTGGCATTTACGTGTTTTATTTATTCACCAGTGGACAGGTTCAATTTGACATTTTGGATTATGTGGCTTTATATGATATACGTGTGAAATTAGAAAAACAGCAAAAATGCTCAATTTTATGTTCTATACATTTAAATTTGAATGCAAATTAGTCGTGCGATATTTGTTGGTTTTTAATTAATATTTTTAACTCTTTATTTTACACTGAACGAGATAAAAATTTGTATTTTTTTATTGGATTTTTACACTCATGAACCTGAAGTTTTAAAAGTGGCATATAGAAGAAACGAAACAAAAGCAGTAAAAAAATTAAATTATTATATGAATAAATCATTATTTAAATCAAGTCTTTGCAAAATTCATTATGAAGAATAATGAATACTTTCTTGTACTTGGTCTAACAGGCAGTATTATAATAATTAAAATTTTCGGACTAAAGATTTTAATGGAAATGCCGGTTTGTGATTCCTTGACTTTCAAAATTTTGTCTGTGTACCTATAGAGCAAAAACAGTTGTAAATTAAATTATAGAACCTTAAATTTATTCAGCCCGGAATATAATCTACTATTTTTGAAAACTAAATCTAAACCGGAGATTAAAGTTTAGTTTTGTTACTTTATCACTATTTCGAAAACGCGATTTAGAGAGAAACTGATAAATATTATAGATATTAAACATTCTCAATACATATAATTTATTGGTAAATTGCTATTGAAATTAGTAAATTTATATGTAATACCCATCGTTACCGTGTGTACGATATTGTTTCATGATAATCACATTATCAACGAATGTCAAAATTAAATACAATATTGTGATAATTGGGATGATGCATGCTTATCTTATCCGATATACCGAACTACGTTCATAAACACAACTGGTAGTCTTGAATTAATAAAGCGTATTAAAACTTTGAAACGTATTAATAAAACTTGAAATGTCAAATGACAGATCAGAAAACAATACACAATAGTGTATATACATGTGCCCTAACATCTAGCAATGAAATAACCACATTATCCACTTGCAATATCCTAAACTGTCTCTATGAAATCTAATATATCTATCTATACATTTTTGAAATTATGATTGCAAACAAATTGCACAACACAATAAATGTTAAACAGCTGGATTTCCTTCACATTACTTTTTTACACCTCCAATATTTATATAATAAAATATCGCTGTATTTCGTTTTACATTCATTCTACCATTGCCATGAAACAATATCATTAGGCTAGAAGCGTAAATGTAACATTGCTATTTTCTAATTAGTAAATTGTACATATTTCGAAAAAATAACTTTTATAAAAAAAAATATCTATTCTAACTTACGCCGTTTTAGAGATATTGAAAAAAGTTTCAAGAGTTCACTGTTAACTTTCGGTAAAGACATTTATTTCAAAAATAGAAGGTACTATTTACAAGTTTAAAGTCTTATAAATTTACCTTCAACAGTTTTGGCTCTAAAAAATTCACACACAATGTTTATGATTGCAAGACTTTCATATATACATTCGTATAAGAAAATAAAAAGAATCCACACATACACACACACAATAGATTCAAATATATAGCTACAAATAATTATGACTCATATTAACAATAGCGTATTAATGCAGTATTCGTACAATATAACTGGTGTGATGACAATGGTTTATAGTAGCACTCGAAAGATGTAATTTTAATTGTCCTGTGTTCTGCGTTGTGTCTCGTGCAATCCCGCTGCTTCAATACAACGACAATAAACAATTTGGCCACTGTGTGTGTTAATTAGTCCGTCTGCCATCGTATGTTATTGTCCCGGAGTCGTTAGAACCTTTGCATTATAAATAAGCAAATAAATACGGCAAACAAGGTGGTATCTACAACACCTGGCCCGGACTCCAGTGGCCATGCATTATCAGGCGAATTTATCGCAGAGAGATACTATCAAATATATGGGTTCTATAGAAGTATGGCAATATACCCACGTCTGACTTAATATACCTTTATTGCCTTTTAAATTCGTTCTACCATTGCCAAGATACAATATCAATATGTGTGGTAACTAGGGAAACGTAAATGTAACTTGGCGATTTACAGTAAATGGTGCATTGGTACTTCATACGGCGAGCTAAAATCTAAATTTAAAACATATTTTAATTATCAACGGTATTGGCTGTGGAGCGTTCACACACCTACAGAATATAGTCAAAATAGATTAAGGACCTCTCAAAACAATTTTTTTTTTTATAGTTCGAATTAGATTTATAATTGTCTCTTTTATATACTTAGAAGAAAGTATAAAATCGATGGTTATAAAAATGTTTTCTTTTTATACTTTTTATACAAATATATTGAATATAATGTTTCAAAAATGTACTATTTACTAGTGATGCAAAGTTTCGTTACTTTTGAGTACTTGTAACTACTCGTTACTTTGTATTCGTTACAAGTATTCATTCACTTGAGTTGCAGTAAATGAGTACTCGGACTCTTCGTATACTATTGCGAATCGCGTATAGATAACTGCACCGAGTAACGATTGGTTACGTCTTTCGTCGACTTTTACTTTTGTAGGTAGTTTGCTCTAGCTTCAAAAATCTGTTGTTGAAATGTCGTATTCAAAGTGACTTAGGTTTTTTTATTTTATAAAAGAACAAGTAAATATATATATTCATATTTTAATTAATTTAAAATATTTCTTGTTTGCAATGCAAAAATAATATTTTTTCAGAATTTTT
Source organism: Leistus spinibarbis (assembly GCA_933228885.1). NCBI lineage: Eukaryota > Metazoa > Arthropoda > Insecta > Coleoptera > Carabidae > Leistus > Leistus spinibarbis. Next base: position 5,594,066 of record OW121793.1, read on the forward strand.
GCCTTTTAATCGATTACGCCTATATGCCCAGCTTTAGAAAAAAGTCTTTCAGACCACGACAAAAGGTAACGTAAAATCTGATTAGGCAACTGTTTGTAAAAGTAACGAATACTTTTTCACGTCACTACTAGTTACTTCAGATCTTGCCTAGTAACGAGTACTCGAGTAACGAATAGTTACTTTTTTTATATCTCTACTATTTACTGAAAATTCGTCTTTGAAATTGGCAATATTACATTTAGTTACCACACATATTGATATTGATTTACGGTAATCTAGTATAAATTTAATAGATAATTTAAAATGTATAGTGCAAAGTAGAAAAAAAAAACGGGTTTGGACCATTCCAGTTTATTTTTTCTTTTCTATTAACTCACGTTATGTTGACCTGAACGCACCTAAGCTTGTTTGATTGCTGGTTGGTATTATTGTTTTGGTAAATTTCTGACATCTTTGGCAAAATTTATGTAATTATAAGTATATTTTATAGCATAACTAAATATATACGGCACTGTTAATCATATTGTTGGATTGATGACAAAACAACTTTTCACAACACAATTTTGTACTTAATTTACTAATTTGTATTGTTTGCTTAATAATAATAATTAGTTTGTTTATGATTGAATATCGGAATGAATAAAATAATGTTTGTGGTTGTTTTTGTTTATATGTTTACTGTAGATTCGGTGCGGCGATATAGCCGACGTGGCGGCCGATGGCCTAGCCGTGGTGGGGGTGGAGTGGGCACCAGCATGACCGGAGGTGGAGCAGGAGCGCATTGGGTCCGGCTGCTGCTTGTTGCCGGCTTCGTTGCGCTAGCGACATGTCAGGTCTGTATTCATCATTCATATGTCACATCAACACCCAACAGATATATATATATATATATATATACATTACATACGTATACACCTGTAAATCTCTTTTTTAGTGAAACCATTTTTTTTTTTAAATTTATTCAACCTGACATAGACACTTTGTTTTTACAGAAAACAGAACAACCTCAATATTTTGTTAGGAGAATATGGGAATTATTCCTGCAGTATTTACCTTCTCCCAATCAATAATGTTTGGATTCTTAACACAAAGTCTTTCTATAAAAATGGTTTATTTTCTTAGGTTCGGTTTTTCAATGTTTTGATAAATCGGCTAGCAATACACTGCATTTCAGAAAAATTTCATCGTCAACATTTTATTAGTTATACATAAATATATGCAGTTATTTCGAAAATGTATCAGAAACAAACAATCGTTTTTCATTGACTTACTTAAGCCTGACCTTATTTTGACAGGGAAACAAAAAATTCAAATTATTTGTTATTTGGCAGTTGACATCGGTTTTCATATTAGATCGACTGAGAACGTGTTTCGAGCGTATTGGTATTTGAAAATAAATATTGAAAAACAGTACATATTTTATATTCGAATATATTGATGTAGTGAATATTAATGGAACAATCTATATTTCATATTAAATAAACAGTATTTGATAAAGTAATTAAATAATAAGCTAATTGGTACATATTACGTTGTAGTTATGGTTGCCCACCTCTCCCCGGGATACAGTATTATTGTTCCAACATCGAATACGCATCATTGTGTTATTTCAAACCGTGTATTAATCAAAAACAAAACCAAAGTGCTTTTAATAAAATACAAGCATGGAATTTTGTTATAAAATAGTTTTATAACTGCAATATTCTGTCGTCACAACATCTAAACGACTTGGCCAAGCCGTTTTAAAAATGGTTATTTTAACAAGAAGCATGCGGCCAAGGAAAAGAAATACTGTTTTATTCAACTTAAACATGAAAATTCCCTCCACACAAAACGTGATATTAGATCGTAAAAACCAACTTATTTTTCACGACAGTTTCAACTTTTTTACACTCGTGTATACGCCAGTAGAACAACTTTTTATTAAAATGTTATTTTTTTATGTAAAAAAATAAATTATATTTCATCAAATAAGAATCACGTCGTTTGTATAAATTACCAACAAGGGATATCTAAATAATAGTTTACTGTTATAATTCGACCATAAATACGTTGCGATCAAAATGATACATACATAATCGGCTGCAGTCTGTCACGCAGTCTGTCTTTGTTTACATATAAACTCACATATCACTTGTACGTGGTATTAGACACTGTTATCTATCATAGTTCACATTATTAGTTCAGCTACGTATCCAGGCATGTTGTGCGCATCATTTATATTTGCAGGTTTGTTGCGTCATGTAATTTTAGTTTGGCTACCTACCAAAAGATGTAATGTATAACATTAATATATGTAAGTTGGATTACAATGTTAACATAGACATCAATGCCTTGTCTGAATTCAACAAAATTGTATACTAATATAATAAAACATCTTCAATGACGTCATACAATTTAGTACGATAGATTTATCATTTATATTTTGTAAGAGTCTGAGTCTGAGACTGTAATGCCAAAACATATGATCGTTAGTTTAATCCAAAATTGTTGAAGTATTTATTCGAATTCATTTTATCTTTTAAATACTAAAAACTAGGTCGAACTGCTAAAATGCTATCGAACCCGAAATCAGAATATCTGCTCTGTATTTTTGTTATTGTGTCGTAGGTATCTATTATTATATCAATAACATACAAGTCTCGTTAGAAGATGTATTACTTTTCCGCTATTACTTTATAGTGCGCATTAATAATTTGGCTACTTACCCAGAGATGTTATACATTACATTTATATTAACAGGTTTGATTTTTACTTGATTTAAAAGTAATTTTTACAATAATTTATTAGAATAAAAATACTTTTAAGTATAATATAGTATGAGTTTGTAACACTACATACAGTATAAGTACATAAAGCTGTTCTTTGTAACAGTTTGGCTTAAGGGAAGGGGCCCGAAGCAACAAAATAAAAGGAGAGAATAGTGTCGCATCAACAGCGCAAATCCACGTTTCAAAATTGATGATAACTTTTGAACTGGCCCGGCGATTTGCTCAGCACGTCCGTACAAAGTTTCATATCTCCGCTGGGAGCTCACATATGGCGACCGGCCTTTATCCACTCTAACTCCAAACTACATTTTACCGACCACAATAACCAACTTTTGCTCAATGTAATATTTCTAGCGAGCTTCTGGTCCCGCATAATATATCTTCATGCGTTCACAAATATATTCAAACTGACGTACTACGTTTACTATTCCATAGAAATGAAGCATTTTAATGTTCTTCTTTAGCTCATCGTACGATAGTACAAGACAGGGTGTTTGGACCAACATATTCTAAACATAAAATCGTCACCATCAGTTAATTGCTGAAGGCGCAAAAAATGGTTGTTCAAACAAGATTAGATGCAATGCACCTATGGCGACAGCTCGCCGTTTTAATAGATTCAGGGAAAAAGAAAGTCATTGAAAATTATTATATTTTATAATTCAGGCTCACAATTCTAAGAAAATCGCTGAACATAAAATAACTTAAAACTATTGGTGGAATTTTTATATATTTTTTAATTTTTCCTAAAGGCAGAGGGGGGGGGGACTTCAAAATTTAAAGCCTATTACTTCGGACCTGTAAACATGATTGAATTTAAAATGCGATAGGAATCTTTTGGTCACTCAAATATTATGTACACCAAATTTCAGTAAAATCAGCGTGGTACCTTCAGAGGAGTTGCGGTCACAAAATCAGATCTTACGACCGACCGAGATACATACAACCAAGTATATGAGATATATATTTTTGGATTCAAAGCGAAAACACAAACATTTTTGTTAAGAACATTTTTTGATCTGAACATGTAACATACACACGACCAAAGGGTATGTTGGTGTATGTTACATGTAGGTCTTTAACTACCTTGTACTATTGTACGACGAGCTAATAAACCAATGCCAATTAAACCATATTTGAATTTTAGTTGAGTTTAATCAGTCAGCCATATAACAAAGGCTTAAGCGTTGAATTGCTTTCTATCAAGCATAAAAAAACTATCAATTAGAAATTAACTTATTATCACAAGTAAATCACAATATCCATGTGGCAAGCTATTGCTGTGGAGAAAATGGCATATAAATCTTAATTTAGTACCCATTTAATTACTATAACCAGTATCGATTTACTAAAAAACGCCCAACTGCAATAGTTATTCAATATTGAAATTTGTAACTAGAATTTCAAATTTTAAACCAGATTTTTGTAGCCCCTCCACTTTATAGTATCAATGTTGCATATAATGCAAAAACAATTTTGAAATACGTAAGTAAGATTATGTCCACTTTTGGCAAATTGACTGATTGCCCTTTCACATAACTAAGATCACTCATGTTCAATAATTATGTACACTTGTAAAACTAACCTTTCGAAAAGAAATAATAATAAAAAGGCTTGCCACATGCCTATTATATAGAACATAAGACTAAAACTGGTTAGGTAACATTTTCCTGACAGCTAACAGCGTTGCCGAATCTACTTATGAAAACAACTAAAATGTATTACAACGTAATGGTAATAGCCCTAACCCTCACTCCAAATATGTTTATAGGCGTAATACCGTCATAGGCCTATAAGGCGTGAAACTTAAATAATTCTGTAATATGAAGATTTCAGGAAAACAAAATAATATGTATAGTTTAAAATATTGTTTCCTTTCGAAAAAAATAATTAATATAAAGGCTTGCCAAATGCCTATTATCGCAGCGTTCACAAATATATTATTGCTTATATAAAAAAGCTGCACTGGTCTTCACTTCAGTCTCTTATACTTTCATTATCTATTGCTTTATTTTGCTTTGTATTCATGCTACGATTGCAATGAATCAAAATTGTATTGTATCTAGGGACACGTAAATGTAATATGACTATATTTGAAAGTTATTTTTCAGTATGTTATATATTCCGAACAAACTTTTTCAACAAATAGTGGAATTCTGAGCTAATCTGTAGATCAATAAGGTAATTCTATAAATATTTAAATGCTTATAATTTCAAAATGATTATGTTTTGCAGCAAAATTGGTTGATAAATCGGATAATATTGTTCAATTTGTTAAGTAAATTCAATAATAAAATGATTTATTAAATTAATGAAACACTTATAGCGTTGCCAATATTTTATAGAATTCTGTATAACGTTATAGATATACTCATAGTTCCACAAATATTTTGCTTGAAAATTTAATGTCTTCAACTTTTATAAGAATGAGGTATTCATATCCAGAGTGTTCAACCACACAGATATCATTTTAAAATAGTTAGATTCGATTCAGGGATAACTTTATTTCCTTATTTATATTCGTATAAGAAAATATAAACGTTAGCAAATTAACTGGTTTTATACAATCAGGCAACAATTTCCCAATTGTGTGCCAATTAAAATATGCATTATTTTTAATCTAAAATTATTCTGAATTTGAAATTGTATTAGCTGCTCGTATATGAAATTGCTTAGTTATAAGATCAACGATTTATACGTGGAATACTGTGCTGGGGCGTATTAAATGCTATGAGTGTGCTTATGATCAAAGGTGAACGCTAATGACTCGAGAGAAATGATGTCAAAGTACGCTTTCATATTAAACTAAAGCATTCTAATGATAGCGAACGAACGTAAACGACGTCATCCAATGGTGTTCTTCAGTTATTATAATGTCGTCCTTTGCATTTCGATATATCCGTTGAGATTTAACAATAATGATTAGTCGCATCATTGTAACATGAGAATATGACACAGCTAAATCATGCATTCTAAAGATTGCCTTGATCTTCGCCAATATTACATTTTCGATAAAAATAGCAACCGTCTTCTCCTTCATTATTGATTACTTATATTAGCATACATGTAATGTAAGATAGTGTATTTGTTGTGAAGGTGCAGCAGCAGTGCCCGCCGCGGTCGGACGTATCGCCGTGCGCGTGCACCGTCAAAAAGAACGGGCTGGACATCCTGTGCGAGTTCACCGACCAGCAGCACATAAGCCGTGCGATGGAAACACTAAAAGGAAAGCCCCTCGTTATTTTCTACCTGAAACTACGCCACAACAACTTGCCCAAACTGCAGGGATTTGTCTTCCTCGGTTTGGACATCCGTCACCTTACGATACACAACAGCAGTCTGGCCGTCGTCGAGGAGTCCTCACTCAGTTCCATCGGTAATTTATACATAGTTTTATTTTTCATATTATAGGTACAGGCATATACAAAACATACATTAGAAACAACTTTGTGTTGTTTGCAATTTAAAAATTATGAGAAATTGGAAGCATTAATGCTTTCAATAGATTTCGTTATGTAATTTTCCTAACTCATTCAATTGAATACATTGAAAAGGGTTACTTTCAATATTAAATATTAAAAGTTAAGTTTACAAAAAAATGTTGAATATTGGTTTTGTCATTTATCTTCAACTATGGGTTGTTTAAGTTTTAAGAATCTTCAGTTATGGTATATTCTTGTTTCAATACAATCACGCTAATCATTATTGAATCTTATACCAAACAGTATAAGAATTAATCAAATTCGGTATTGTATATGATAGTTCAGTGAACGAAGTTTAACTTTTGAACATCATTTAGGAATACATACGAAGTATAACATTTTCTAGAACGGCGTTCAACTTAACTGTCTGCTTATCTAAAATGAGCATTTATAGTAGTATTTTTGCTAAAACATCGGTTCCGAAATTCATCGTATACTAAAATAATAACTTCATATTTCACGATATGAAATTATTCTGTAAAACTATTATTATTATGATAAAATAAAAAATAAATACAGAAATAATTTGAGTAAAAACAGACCCAATAAATAATAGTGTGAAAATAAATCATATACATTTCAAAGTTCAGACGAATATGAACCAACATTCTAATAACGCTATATTTGTATATTCCAATGTATGCTAATTTTAACAATGTGGTAGCATCTACACTTGTTTGCATTACTTCTCCAATATGTCAATATTAATGCCAAGAGCCAATTATAATATCGGCATTTAAAATAAAAATTGTAAATGTTGAATATATGATTCCAACAATGTGTTTTCTTTGTTTTTCTGTCAATAAAAATAGGTAAGATGCTGACGCAGTTGGACGTCTCGCAGAATTGGTTGAGTACGGTACCATCGCTGTCGTTGCGGAATTTACATCACTTGCTGATTTTGAACATGAATCACAATCGCATCATGAGTCTACATGCCCGCGCGTTTGACGGTCTCGACACCCTGGAAATACTCACCTTGTACGAGAATAAAATTTCGAACATCGACCCGGCTGCTTTCCAGGGACTTGAAAAGTACGTCACTATACTGTTTGCATATGTGTGTGTGTGTGTTTGAAGTTTTACTATGTTTAGATGCATGTTGAAATTACACTAATCTATAATTCTATTTACAAAGTTAACCAGAAATGTAATTTGTTCTCATATCTCTTGAAACCTTTATAAGGCATTCCTACTATATCCATCCATGGTTCTACAACCAATCCATAAAATACGTGAGCGAGAATGCATTAAGGTGGATATCTGTCTTTTGCGTTGCAATACTTGGAATCTAGTTATCTGATTGGCAGCTTTCAAAATTTAACACGATGAAATAATCGACTTTTCCTGCGTCATTCTGTCTATCTTTGTCTATGAATGTCTTCTATCTTTTATCTACTTTCACTCAATTTAACAGATTCGCTTTTGAAATTTGAATGAGATAATATAAAATAAATTATTAGTTGAGAACATACGGGAACGTGGTCCAGTTGGTAGCACCGAGGGTTACACAGCTTTCTGGTAAAAAGATAAACATTGGCTCAAAAAAAAAAAAAAAAATTGATCCAAGGTGTGTCGTCATTTAGTGTCTGTACATGGGGCCTGTCAGAATGGATATTGGATGAAGGATGTGCAACATCTTAGCATCCTATATCCAGGGTATCATGTGCGTTGTGCATTGTGTCGCTTCAACTATGTGTTCACATGCATTTGTCTTTAACTAAAATAATATTAAAAATATCTGGAGTGGCCTGCACTCAACTTTCTTTTACGTAGTTTTCAATAGATAGATATTAATATACATGCTTGTTTGTTTGAAACAAATGATGTAACTCATGGTTGATTCGTTTTAAAAATAATAAAATTTGTCTCAAGTGTAGGTATCACCATGGCAACGTAAATAAGATATTTGAGTTTTTTCGTAGCAGTTATCTCATAACTGGTACAATTTATGAAGAAACTTTTCAAACAAAAGTTGTGCGAAATATTATTATCTTTCATTATAAATATTACTATTTTTGCCGTAAGTGCAGCCGTTCTAGTGATATTGGAGATAGAACAAAAAATGTATAGAGTAAACATGAACTACCGGTTTGAATATTCTTTTCAAAAATAGGAGGTGCACATCTAGGGTATATACAAGTCTTAAGTTTGAAGTTTCATAATTTTTCGTTCGACAGTTTTGGCCCTAGAGCGTTCACAGACACACAGACACACAGACACACAGACGTCATGCCGAAAATAGTCACATTCGATTCAGGGAAGGTCAAAACATATATATCCGTTGAAATCTCGAGTTCGAAATTTTTCATGATTACAATACTTAAGTAAAATATCTGGAGTGGCCTGCACTCAACTTTCTTTTACGTAGTTTTCAATAGATAGATATTAATATATAATGAAAATAACTGGATAATTATACCAATTTATAATGGATCTGAATTTGAAGTACTTATCGTATTCACTCTTAAACAGTCAAATTTCACAGTTAAACTCTGAAATTGTTAATTAATTATGTCAGCAAATATATAATATAAATTGATTCTATAATAATTTACCTGATACAATGTATTCTAATAAGAAATCAATATTTTAAATATTAATTCATACAGATAACTGTCAAAGGAATGCTTGTTTGTTCTCAATAAACAAGAAACAAATGATGTAACTCATGGTTGATTCGTTTTAAAAAATATCTGGAGTGGCCTGCACTCAACTTTCTTTTACGTAGTTTTCAATAGATAGATATTAATATATAATGAAAATAACTGGATAATTATACCAATTTATAATGGATCTGAATTTGAAGTACTTATCGTATTCAGTCTTAAACAGTCAAATTTCACAGTTAAACTCTGAAATTGTTAATTAATTATGTCAGCAAATATATAATATAAATTGATTCTATAATAATTTACCTGATACAATGTATTCTAATAAGAAATCAATATTTTAAATATTAATTCATACAGATAACTGTCAAAGGAATGCTTGTTTGTTCTCAATAAACAAGAAACAAATGATGTAACTCATGGTTGATTTGTTTTAAAAATAATAAAATTTGTCACAATTGTAGGTATCACCATGGCAACGTAAATAAGATATTTGAGTTTTTTCGTAGCAGTTTTCTCATAACTGGTACAATTTATGAAGAAACTTTTCAAACAAAAGTTGTGCGAAATATTAATATCTTTCATTATGAATATTGCTATTTTTGCCGTAAGTGTAGCCGTTCTAGTGATATTGGAGATAGAACAAAAAATGTATAGAGTAAACATGAACTACCGGTTTGAATATTCTTTTCAAAAATAGGAGGTGCACATCTAGGGTATATACAAGTCTTAAGTTTGAAGTTTCATAATTTTTCGTTCGACAGTTTTGGCCCTAGAGCGTTCACAGACACACACACACACACACACACACACACACACACACAGACGTCATGCCGAAAATAGTCACATTCGATTCAGGGAAGGTCAAAACATGTATATCCGTTGAAATCTCGAGTTCGAAATTTTTCATGATTACAATACTTACTTATTACTCTGTAAAAGAAAGTAAAAATGGGTTGTGGCCAACGCGGGACTTTCTTTTACGTAGTTTTCATCAATATTTATTGATTATAAAAATATAATATTAGGAAATAATAATCCAACAGAAACAATATAAAAAACCAAGCTTACCTTATATAAATGAATGGGTTGAAAATTATACCAATACCAATTTGTAATGGTTTTGAAGTACTAACTATGAAAACTAACCAATTATATCTACAGAAATATTCTGAAATGTCATTTATCTAATTCAGACCATTTTGTTTTCTTGTCGTAATATTGACAGGCGCAGATGATCCGATTAATTAAGCTACATTCGAATCCATGACAACGTAAACAAGATTCTCATAATTTTCGGTAGCGGTTTTCTCGTAACTGGTACATTTATTGAAGAAACTTTTCAAACAAAAGTTGTGCGAAATATTAATATCTTTCATTATGAATATAACTATTTTTGCCGTAAGTGCAGCCGTTCTAGTGATATTGGAGATAGAACAAAAAATGCATAGAGTAGACATGCACTGCCGGTTTGAATATTCTTTTCAAAAATAGGAGGTGCACAACTAGACCATATACAAGTCTTAAGTTTGAAGTCTCATCATTTTACGTTGGACAGTTTCGGCTCTAGAGCGTTCACATACACACACACACACGCACACACACACACACACACACACACACACACACACACACACACACACACACACACACAGACGTCACTCCGAAAATAGTCACATTCGATTCAGAGAAGCTCAAAACGTGTATATCGGTTGAAATCTCGAGTTCGATTTCTTTGGTGATCCCTATACTTACTTATTACTCTGTAAAAGAAAGTAAAAATTCAAATTGAAAAGAAAAATTGTTCAAATCCCGGCACTGTTGATTATATTTTTACTTTCTTTTACAGAGTAATAAGTAAGTATTGTAATCATGAAAAATTTCGAACTCGAGATTTCAACGGATATACATGTTTTGACCTTCCCTGAATCGAATGTGACTATTTTCGGAATGACGTCTGTGTGTCTGTGTGTGTGTGTGTGTGTGTGTGTGTCTGTGTGTGTGTGTGTCTGTGAACGCTCTAGGGCCAAAACTGTCGAACGAAAAATTATGAAACTTCAAACTTAAGACTTGTATATACCCTAGATGTGCACCTCCTATTTTTGAAAAGAATATTCAAACCGGTAGTTCATGTTTACTCTATACATTTTTTGTTCTATCTCCGATATCACTAGAACGGCTACACTTACGGCAAAAATAGCAATATTCATAATGAAAGATATTAATATTTCGCACAACTTTTGTTTGAAAAGTTTCTTCATAAATTGTACCAGTTATGAGAAAACTGCTACGAAAAAACTCAAATATCTTATTTACGTTGCCATGGTGATACCTACAATTGTGACAAATTTTATTATTTTTAAAACGAATCAACCATGAGTTACATCATTTGTTTCTTGTTTATTGAGAACAAACAAGCATTCCTTTGACAGTTATCTGTATGAATTAATATTTAAAATATTGATTTCTTATTAGAATAAATTGTATCAGGTAAATTATTATAGAATCAATTTATATTATATATTTGCTGACATAATTAATTAACAATTTCAGAGTTTTACTGTGAAATTTGACTGTTTAAGAGTGAATACGATAAGTACTTCAAATTCAGATCCATTATAAATTGGTATAATTATCCAGTTATTTTCATTATATATTAATATCTATCTATTGAAAACTACGTAAAAGAAAGTTGAGTGCAGGCCACTCCAGATATTTTACAATAAAATTGTATCAAAAATAATACCCGTTGTAGCCAAATATCTTTACAATGTCATGCATAAATTATTATTTTATTTTATAGTAGAGTCGCGATATAGTGAACACAGCTTGGTGTTTTCTACCCAGAAGAGTGAACATAACATATTTCACATTGAGTCATTATATGACAACGAAAATGTAGATGAAGTTGAGTTTTTTATGTTTCAACATATATTGCTACAAATAAATTAAACAAATTGCAGTAACAATAAAAAATATCTAAATTTTTCATGAATGAAATATTTCACTTCGCATTTGCAATTTTGAGTTGTATTGGCATTATTTGTGTTGCTCTTTAATAATAAACGTTCATATTCATAATATGTCATTGGTTTATAAATATTTCTGAAACACGAAAAAGTGATTCCGAAATAGGGAATAAGCCAGGATCGTAACTGCCCTGTTTATTATATATATATATATATATATATACATATATATATATATATATAAGTAAATAGTAGAAATACGTAAATTATTGTATTAATAATCATACATTTAGCCTCTTCTTGTCTTAATGAAGATTTGCATTTGGAGATATTTGAGAATTCAACGATTTAATATGCATATCTTGAATGTGCAAATACAGAAGAAGTTTCATTTTGCTTGAATAGGCTTAAACAGGAATATTTAAATACAGAAATGTGCTTCCTCGGCAATGGCATATCTAGTATGTGCAAATACGCAGGAACTTACAACCAAACTATAGGTGGTTATAACCACACCAATATCACCTAACCTAACCTAACATATCTTTGGCACATTCACAATAAGCATATTCCGGGATTGCACATTTCTGTATTTAAATATTCCTGTTCAAGCAAATTCAAGTTTAATAGTTTCAAACAATATGAGTTTCTTGCGATGCCTTTTCTGTATTTGCCCCTTCAAGATATGCATATTCAAGCGTTAAATGATTTCCCCAATACATTCCTAACATAAAGTGAGTAGCAACAGAAAGAAAAATTCGCTAGTTTCTCAGTCAGCTATGAGTACATTTATTTTCACTTGCGTTGCACCGTTAAACAATAAGTAACGTACCTTTGGTATGTGGTATCCTGATATCCACTATACTTTATTCCAAACTATACAAATGTTTGTGTGTATGTATGAGTGTTTTCTAACAACATTGCAAAAAAGCACAACACACAAAGGTGTCTACTTTTTGCCTCTATTTCTTCTACATTCGTAAGTTGTTCTGCTTTGTTCAAGTGTGCGTGTGTTTTTATTCTGTTCGTTTGTTTGTTTGTTTCAGTTTGAGCACGAAATAGTCTTGTTAGCAAATGCTCCTCTTTAGTGAGTCTATTTAAGTAACACTCTTACATCAACATCACTACAGAATTTTTAACGACTTCTATACATTTATATTTTCTTTGTTTTATAATGATACAAAATACGCTTTTAGTATTTTATCTTTGTAAACACATATTTCACATTCAGAATTACAATACATTTTACAGTGAAACTACACAACCAGCTCTTTAATAAGACCACTTTCTCTCAATAAACCAATTTGTATGATGGGTTGCAAAAGCTTCCATCTCTTCTGAACAGTACATGGAAGCGAAGTTGGTCGATTTAAAGAGGATTCACTGTATTCATATATATGTATACAATGTAGCTGCAAATAATACTAGAATACGTTTTACGTATGCTCAACGCTTCAGGATTCAGGAAAATAATTTAATATTCATAATGTAACAGTACGTTATATAAAGGATCTTTACAAAGAACATGTGTGATGGAGTCACGGAATGCGCTTGAATCATATTTTTGTATTTCAGTTTTTCTTCATACGTCACTTTTACTGCATATTCAAGTATCTCAGTTTTAAGTAACCATTTCGTAGTGCAATAAGAATTTATTGTGCATCATAAAACAGATTAAAGTGCTTCCACGGTATTAAAATCACAAATATGAAAAACGTATATCTTTCAGATATACAAGTTAAAATATAAGTCTAAAACTGCAAAATGGAAAATGCTAAAGGACATATAGAAAACTCGAGCAATTTATCATCAATTGAAATCGCGTTGGTTGACAAAAGAAATAAAGAATGAGAAACCAAAGTCGAATAAATCAAAGACAACCCTTCTGGGACAAGTGTACGTAAAAGACTGTCACAGCACCAAACACACCTGAGATATACGTATTCCTTTTTGTATTATTCATTCTATAATTCTTTCCATATGCTTTTTGTTCTTCTCATACAGGAAACTGAAACGCTTGAATCTAGGAGGAAATGAACTGACAACAGTGCCCCAGAAATCGTTGTCTACGTTGGATATGTTGAAGAAACTCGAAATGCAAGAAAATCGCATTACGAAAATCGAAGAGGGCGATTTTGAAGGTTAGATTATTTTAATACATTTTTGGAATTTCTCTGTGCTTCGTACCAACAAACTCCAGGTCAAACAAATTTGTAACAGCGGCGAAAGTCAATCAATGTATATTTATTAATTTAAGGATATGAGCGGCAATTTTTTCTGAACCTTGGAAAAGATATATACTTTAATGCGTCAATGTTACTAGCATGTGTTGACTAATATTAATATAAGTACACACTATTGTCAGAATGTTTGAAAATGCTGAGATAATTTGACATGACATGATTGATCATGTCTTTATTATTACAAACTGCCATTTAATAATTCGCAATAATGTATAAAATGCATACGAACTAAATTAGCTAAATTATTGTCCAACTATTCAAACGGCTTATATTTTCTTCAAGAATTATTAGAAATTTCAATTTCAACTTTTATTCTTATGAATATGAATTACTTTATCTCTAACTCATGTCATTTTTGAGTTATTGGAAAAATAGTATGAGTAAACTGTTACCTTCGGTTAAGTTAATGTTTTCAAAAATAGAGTCTTCGTTCCGGTCATATGCAAGCCTTAACTTTAAAGTTTCATCGTTATACCTTCAACAATTTTGACACCACAAACAAATAAACGGCATTACGAAAATAGTTAGATCCAATTCAGAATTGGGCAAAACGTGTGTCCGTTAAAATATCGAGTTTGAATATTTTTATGATTACAATACCTGCAGCCGATTTTAGACGGACATATATTTGTTGTAAAATATTACTTTGGTATTCCAATAAAACATAATTTTCAGCACAATCATAGGCGTTGATTTCACTGGGGCGATGGGGGTAAGTGTCCCCACGGTTTACTAGCTGTGGGGGCGAGAGCATATTTTGGCCTCCATACTAATTCGTCAAATAGTGATTTAAATTTGTATTCTATATATACATCTATATACATGTATATGCATCTATAGTTATTATATTTACAAATATATAATGTATATGGATGAATGGATTTAACCGTCTTATGTAAAATTTCGTCAGAAATTTTAAAAACATTGTTTATCGATCAAGTATTTTTGCTGATGAAAGAAACTGATTTAAATATTTCTCTTTCGTTAGTTTCTTTTTAATCTTCACGAGACTATCGAGCTCTGCATTTTTGGATAAGTTATCTTTTCATTCACAAGAAATATCGCTCTCATTCTCATATTCAAAAGTCAGCGCCCATATGATCACAATTAATATTTGAGCACACAATTATAATAGAAATGGAGTGAGTTCTATTATATTAAAATCAAATTTGTCAGCAAATCATATATGTATTCGTCTAAAATGAACTTCAATATATACATTCGTTCGTATAAGTAAACCTGGTTAACGCGCGGCAAATCGATGGCTCAGACATATATCAATGAACTGATTTCATGCAATTCTGTTATTCGTAGCAGCCGCAGGAACAAACTGAATTTTAATTTTATTTAATTAATCCACGTTGAATTCAACTGTTTTGTTTGTAACTGCATTAAATTGACTGGTCATTTTTCACTTAAATACCCTATAGAGACACTTTCGGTTTAGGTTGTAATACAAGACATATTTGAGCGCTAATATAAGCTCGTCAACGAGTAACGGACGTAAACTCGATATTCTAGTTAACCAGTCACATATACATATTTATATAGTAATCATTGTAATATTAACGTGAACGCGCATAAGTTCACATGGCAAGAGTAACAAATAGGTCATTCGTTTTAGTACGACTTGGAGTGTGACATGAAATTTGTTTTAGCAACTGCATCGAATATTAAATTCAAATGTACGTTTTATGTCAACAATTCGTACTGCCTCGAGGGGCGACTCTCTGTTCGAGTTTTCCATAATTTTAAATCTAATTTCTTCTGCTGCAACTGTTTATGCAAAACGCTGTCTGCTGCACATTTTATTCCAGATCCACTATAATGTTTCGTTAAAGATTTACCGGGGAAGGTCGGCAGCAATGGCGCACATTATTTATGTAAATTATCATGCCAACTATAACTTAGAAAGATGGAAATAGCGCGAATATATTTTATAAACGAACTGGCGCAAACTGAATCGACGTAAAATGAAATCAGTTAGTGATAGAAATTACTATTAATAATTCAGTGTGTTTTATGACGAATAATGCTGGTTTATACTACAAAATTTAAAATTAATGCGTTAATTTTCTTAGCTACCTGTACACTGTACAGTTCAATGATATACAATTCAAAATAACATAAAACGCGTTTCACATCGTGTGAGATGAGATACGGCACTCTCAAAATCTATTTGTTGCTATAGTACACTGTTAGCAAAAGTAAAAATATATTTCTTATGTATATTTTTTATGTAGTATTATATTACAATACCGTAAAAATGGTAATTTTTTACATAATAATGTTGAATATATTAGAATATTCGACGTACCGAATATATTTTAATATGAATTTCGCGAGTAATCTTATAACACTATTCGAAGAATTACGTTATTCGAATTACAACACTATTTGAACAAAACCACTATTCGTATATAACAGCGCTACATTTATACAGTTTATATAATTGGGGCATTTCCAAATAATAACGTTATCAAAATTAGGAAATTTGAATTTCGAATAATTAATAGTTCGAATTAGGAACTCTCAAAACGAAATCATTAATGTGGAAATGTCACCTTAGTAATTAAAATTAAATTATATCATATTTTTGAGGGCCATTTTCTGTTTATAACCGAATGATTTATTTATATATTACCCGAATTTCGTTTTAGGAATTATTCTGCTTTTAACAAAATTAATATAAATATGTTAGCATATATTTATTAATATAACAAGATAGAGTAAAAAATTTAAGTTTCCGAAAAGGAAATGGAATGCCTAGAAATGGTTAGTAGGAACAGAACGAAATATTTTTTGTCTGGCTGACAGTTTTTAGACTTGTATATTTGCAAGAAAATCGGTAGTTTAACATAGAAAAGTACTATATGTGTCTGTCAAATCGTACTAGATTACCTAGACAATGTTTGGAAAAGATTTGTATCGGTTTATATATCTTGAGGTGCCACTGGAAACTCTAATTTTCATTTAATACTCGTACTTAATGTACTTTTCACATCAAGATTTAGATAGGATGTTGAAGTGAGGCTGACTTGCAATGCTAGTTTGTTTGCGCTTGACCTGATTTCAAGTTTACGTATCTTGAAGACAGAGAATTACGCCTTAAAATGCGATCTTATTCGTTGCCAACTTAAAATATGACCTTGAAAATACAATTGCAAGTTTTTAAAATTATGTATTTAATGCGTTCATCTATGTATTTAATGTTAGCATATAATAATAATAATAATATATAATATATTGACAGATATTTAGTATTTTACATTAATCGAAACATTGAATAATCTCAAATAATCATTATTCGGGCAACACTGTTGCCAACCAAAGAATTAATATGTAATTATAGATGGAAGCGCTATCGCTTTAAATATCTGATGTTAGCGTTAAAAGAACTTCAAGGTCAGCTAACTTAAAGTGACTGTCTTAAAGTCTTGGTATAAAAAGGGGATAACAGCTACATTATGAAAATATTTAGAATATAACTTAATCGGTGTGATTATTGGTTCCGGCATTCTTTCATTAATATATATATATATATATATATATATATATATATATATATATATATATATATATATATATATATATATTAAATTACAACTCGGACCAAAATTCGCAGATTAAAACTTCCTCTATTTGAGAATATTTGAGACATTCAAGGTACTTCGAAACTGTTCACTTCTAATTTGAGTAGCAATTTGCAAACTAGTTTATAAGTTAAGGACTATATTCATGGGTTTCGGTAGTAAGGGCTTTATTGGCTTTCGTCGTAAATAACGATATTCTTTTTAGGGACTAACGATTTGTTCACCTTTATATAAAAAAATTAAAATTGTTAATATTATTTAATGTTTTTAAAAAAATTAAAATAAGTAAATTTGGATATACATGTATAAAGATAAATAATTGCATATTATTGAACAATGTACGTAATACATATTCATAATAATAGTTAAAAATAGTGCAGTCAACTAATGTTTAAATATTGTTTGTAATACGTATTTAGACAGCATAAATATATCAAGTTAAATAATCGTCTACTAAAATATATAAACAAACAACTTATAAATAATGCAATGTTATGGTAGGATTATTTGCATAATTTAAAATAGTTTCGCAGAAAAGCAACCATAAACGACGCTATGTACTACTATATATGTATATATAGTCGTAATAATAATAATAATGTTAATGTGAAGGTATGCGAAGCCTGGATTCGTTGGGGTTGGCGCACAATCAACTGAAAGAGATTCCGGCCCGTGTATTTTCTCATTTAACGTTACTAAACTCCCTGGAGCTCGACGGCAACACCATCTCTCATATACATCCGGAAGCGTTCTTTGGACTTGAAGGTTAGTCAGTACTTTTTACCACGCATTTTAATATTTATTTATTTAAATTAAAAAAAATTACAAGCATAGTGGCCAGCACCAATATTTGGTGAATTAAAAAAAGAAAATTATGCAGAAAACATTTTTAGCTCATCGTAAAGTTCAATTTGGGTGCCCAAAAGGTTCCTGTTGCATTTTAAATTCAATCGTCTGTACAGTTTCGGAGTAATAGAGGCCGAAATTGGGAAATCCTCAATACTGCCCTTAGAAACAATTTGAATACTTAAGAATATAAATAGCAAATTTGGCTCAAATCGCTCTGGTACCTACACATTTGGTCTTAAAAGCGACGTCTAACATCCAAGTATATGAGTAAATATTCTTTTTGCTAAAGGATTTTTTGATCCGTGAATGTTACAGACACACTACGAATGTTTTAGCTCTTCTGTACTTCGTACGGCGAGTTAAAATTCTATAATTTAACTATATTTCTTTAAAATCATACTGGTGAATATATTTGTTGCGATAGATCACGTTGATATTTCGGTTGAGTGTTCATGTAACCAGAATATTTTCAAATATATATTCATATAACTCGCATGCGTAGGTGCGTAATATATGTACGTATATTTTTCATATCTCTATACGTTTCCATGAAAATGAAGTTTTGGGTCCCCAGGCGTTGTAGTTTATGTAAAATGTCGTAGATAACATATACATAACATGTATTACTGTATGAAATAATAATCTGTAGTGGTCTATACTGGTCTAATCTTTCTTGTACATATATAATATGTATAGATGATATTTTGTGGTATATTTATATTATTTTATTAGAAACAGAAAGTAAACGAATATTTCGACCAGATTCTCATGTGTTGAATTTTTGTTTTAAATGTTGGCATTCTGCGTTTGTTACTAAATAATTTAGTAAATACGGTGACCATAGATACAGCATATACATTTACTAATTTCTACTTTCCAGTAAATTGTACATTTTTTGAGAAATCCTTTCGAACAGAATTTCTAAGAACATTGAAAATATAAATACTTAAATTTATCACATAATATCTGTACTAAGATCACCATAAGCGAGTTTATCATAGTATAATGAACTACTAATAAAAGTTTAGTTCAAAAATATCTTTTTAAAAACTTCATTATTTAATCTCCTTTGATTAATACAATTAATTAGTGTTACAATACTCTAACTAATTATTCTTGCAGAGAATGATAGTCTATATCTTACATAAGTGCTGATTAAGCTTTTTAATAGAAGGAAGACTATAATGAATATGAATCACCAGTTTATAATTAATGTACATAACTAATAACTCGCTTAAAATTTGAACCAAATTTTGTTTACATATTTTAAGTGCCCAATTATTTCTTAACGCGTTTATACAATGTATAAATATACTATAATACCGAATGTATAATATACATTTAAATATACCCTATTTGATATTGTTTTCTGAATTTGTATGAATATATCAAAAAAATATAATAAGAACAGAAGTAAATAACAAACATAAGTACACGTATCAATTCCTTCATCTCGCCACATAATTTATTTAGTGATTTTTTTATTATTAACAGAATATAACATTTTAATTTTGACAGACAGCCATTAATATTGATAATAAATAATAATTCTGATAATTTGCTGTCATTGTTTGACAGATATGCGATAACCATCTAATAAATAGTGAATAGTACACGTTTAGAACGTCAGAGAGGTGATTTTCATGATACTGAGTATAAAATTAGGCAGTAGACAAAATATTAAGTTAATGCTAGTTAGTCAGTTTGTAGGTAAAATATTTCCAAAACAAAGATTCAAACACGGACCCGGCCTAACTATATTGTCGGACAGTATATTTATTGGGATTGTAATGTTATAAAGAATGAGTTAAAAAGAAGCCTTGATGGAAAAGACTTGGAAAAAAAAACACTACCAATTTCATTAATTGTGGACCAGCTATGTCCCACGAACTGTTCCGATAATCTATATTTGGCAGACATGACAAAATTACCACACACACAAAATTCTAGCTTGATGTTAGTAAGTCACACTTTTGTACTTCTGGACTAGTATTAATTCTTCATAAATATATCAATTTACAATTAAAATTTTCAATGTTTCTCTGCCCAACCCTTCACATTTAAAAACCAATTTATATGAAGGATTTATTCCCGTATTTACTTTGCTCAAGCGCATGGCTCACCTGTGTAATATTCACGAACAGGTATCCAAAACAATAGAACCAAATACCACACGTATATCCGGTCGGGCCGCAGCGAACGGCTATTCATAATTTATATCTCATCATATAGCGGTTGGCTAAACTGTCAACCGGAGTTTAAATAATGAAATCAGAATTACCACCATTTACGTTCCAATGCACCCGGTTCGCATTTCCGGAACTGTCTGCCGCGGAGTTTAAACGAAATAAGAAGAAATCTAAAAAAAGGAAATTGCAAAGAAATTCTTCATACAATTGGGAATAAGAAAAGTTTTTCTTATATATTTAAATGTCATTGGTTTTAACAACTTATTATTACAAATTACTGGTAACACATGTTAAAAAGTTTATATTTTAATTTATTTAGACTGATGGATCTCTGTTTATACCAGTGTTTCCCAACGTGGGGCCCACGCCCCACAGGGGGGCAATTTGATTGTTAAGGGGGGCAAATCGAAAATGGACTCGACAGCCAAAATTGAAAGAAAAAATCAAATTCTTAAATAATTGCGGCCAATAAATTAATATAGAAAAATCTTTATTAAAATTATTTCGAATTTGAATTTCAGTTTTTCATTATATGATTTGAAAATTTACTTACTGTGTTTCGTTAACAATTTCCTAGTGCTTTCTTCCTAAAACCCATCATTTAAACACTGGTTTATACAGATTTATAAAGTACACATTATTATTATATAATATATAATATAGGTTATATATTATATGATATAGGATATATATAAATAAGTAATATAATAATGATGGTTTTATGTTTCTTGATTGGAGTTACCGATGATGAAAATAATTCTCATGCATATAGTACTATTTAAATTATTTATTCATTAACGAAGTTTCGAAATATCTTAGAGGTTAGACTAAGTCAGATTTTAAACCCGTTGCAGTTTTGTGCAGCTGAAAAATTCCCCGATACACGGTATACAACGTAGGTATATTGTATGTTCGAGAATAAAATCAATTCTGTCACATCGGTTTTATGAAAAGCACTACCATTTCTTTAATTCCTTCTAAGCAAATAGAGCAAGATATATTTATTATTATAGAAAATAATTATAAGATAACAAATGAGAAAAGTGCGCTAAGTTGACATATTTAAAATTAAAATTAATGAAATTAATATAAATAATATTAAACAACACATAGCAAGCGCCCTCTTGGTTTCTTATATTAATAAACATCCAAAATGTCTGCGTTATATATGTAATAATATAGAAACTAGAAAAGAAAAACTTATTTATTGGAATTTAACAGAATTATAAATATTATCACAGCGAGTAAATTATTTTACATTCAAAATTGTACAAAATGGCGTCTAGTTATTAATACACATATATGTATCTATTAAATTTCAGCCCATATACGTATGTAAATTAATTTTATAAATAGGAAAATATTAATTAAATTTACCGGACACTTAAAAACATATGAGTAAATATAAGAGTTTTGGGCTTAATCCCATCAGGGAGGAAACCCTAACATATATATGCCTTATTTAGCAAAATTCACTTGCACAATTTCTCACAAAATCTATTTATTTAAATGGTGGGGGGATAACTGGCGGTCTACTTAGCTCCCCACTACCCTCCAAAGATAAATCAAAATTCCTGCTAAATAATTGTAGCCCAATATTTTGTATAATATAATTCAATGAGCCCATAATTCACACAAAATTTTATTACATCTGAAGAAGGGTGGAGGGGGGCTGGCTATACAGAAGTAATATATATATATATATATTTGTTTAATTTTTTAAATGTAGAAAATCTGCAGTACCTGCGATTGGGCGATAATAACATTCATACAATACCTTCGGACGCATTACGCCCACTGCATCGGCTACGACATTTGGACTTGCGTTCGAATAATATTAGCGTAATTGCTGACGATGCATTTTCAGGCTTTGGGGACTCTATCACGTTCCTAAACTTGCAAAAGAATGAGTAAGTATATTCATTTATTCATAAACATTATACTACTTGAAAATGTATGCCATAACTTAGGAAAAACAAAAATACACGTTTGTTATTATTTATTTATTTTTTATGTACTTTATTTTTCATATCTGAAACGACCTTAAACAGTTTGAGTGGCAGTAAAACGCGACTCTTGCTTTATGGACAGTAAAATGTGAAATAAATGTTTGATTCCAGCATCAAACAGTTGCCTCCGATGTGCTTCGAGAACTTGAACTCGTTGGAAACATTGAATTTGCAAAACAACAAACTAACGCACATTCCGGAAGAGATCATGGAGCCTATCATGGATACGTTGAGGGTCGTCGATGTAATGGGTAAGTTATTATAAAAATTAACACTAATATTATGTGCGCATGCGCTTCGGCCGTACACTACACACCCATCATGGTCCCGATGCTATATACAGATAACATGTCACGCACATCGCGATTATATAAGGGGGGCACGTGACCCCGAACACCATTACTTGCTTTCCGTTAAATTAACCAATAATGCATGAGTAAGCTCACTTGATATAATCGCTAGATATTAAAGTTGGTTTATCGATATTTTTGATTATAAGTCTTTCTTACAAAGCATATAAAGTCACTGTTATTAAATTTTCTTAATAGCATCTATACATATATATATATATATATATATATATATATATATATATATATATATATATATATATATATATATATGTCACATTATTCAATTAGGCAGCGGAATGTATTTCGTATATGATATGGGCACGTAGTGCCCACGGGTAAACCTAGTGGTTAAAATAATGAAACATCGCTGTTTCAACTATTCGACATTTATATATAGTATAATATATAAAAATAACAACTATGCGAACAATTGTTAGTAAAATAGCTAAATAATATTATTACTAGTTCTATACTGTATAGTTGTCCCTTTATTAATTATATGTTATGTTATTGGCAAACATAATTATGCTTACCACAATTATGCATCGTGTGTCAACCCCAAAACTACATTACTGAATGGAAAATACAATTACACGAATTAAACATACAATGTATACCGTAGTACTGTGTTGGCTAACCCTGTTTTAATGCCCTTCAGATAACCCTCTAGTGTGCGAATGTGAACTACGATGGTACCGCGACTGGCTGAACAACTTACGGGACAAAGACGATGAGATGATGCAGAAAAAGCGTACCGTCTGTACGATGCAGCACGAACACCGTGAGTACAGTTTACAGAACTTGCCGCTGGACCGCATGAAGTGCGTACGGAAAGCGGGAGATGCCGCCTCAAACACGGCGGCAGCCGTTGCGACGGTCACCGGTCCTCTGTCGATCGGGGCCCTACTTGCAGCCGCTGTACTACCGAGACTTGCTAGCGCGACGCGCGCTTGAAACAGATCTCGTATTATTTAACAGAAATTAGAGGATATTCATTCGCTTTTTATGTGCAAAGAAATGCATGGATTTTATGCATTTTTAAGAAACGGGGCACTCTTAGGCTTTGAAACTATTAGTCTATTACATTAAACAAAGTATTGTTTTTGATTAAATAGTAATATTATATTGATTAAACCATAAATAAATATATTCTATATTAAATTCAAAGATCTAAACAAAAGTTCAACTGATTATGCTATTTAACAAGAATAATGCTATTCTCAATAATTGAATGAATTTAGTTTCAAATAACAAGAGTGTCAAAATGGTGTGTTTTGTCCGATACAAATTTGCAGTAAAAACACCAAATTTGTACAAACAAGCACCAGTTGTGAAGCTTATTATTGAAGAAAAAAAAAAATCTGTTGGTGTTTTGCATTTGCCCGTAGCTCTTAGTGTAGTCTTAACCTTAGTTGTAATTAAATTAAACAGTAGATGTAGTCATATAATTATAAATAAATGTGAACACATTTTGTCTGTTCCATATGAAACACGTTTAGATCTAATAACGTGAAATTAGTGGTGTAACGTTGTGCAATAAACGTACTATGTATTTTAACAAATAAGAAAGGAATGCGAGGCGCGCGCACCACTCAGTTCCCGTCTTTCAACACATAGATGACGTTTGTCGCTGGCGCAATATGGCGGACGGCGTCTCGTTCGCGGTCATTCAGTCCGGGTGTCGCGTACAAATTGTTCGGGCCCCGAGGCTACGTCCGCTTAAAGGCCCACGATTCTACGGACTTACACTTTTAGGGGAATATTTAGTTGAAGGTTTAATAACTTAAACGTTGATTTCCAGTAAAGATTACTGAATATTGGTACATTTTAGGTTAACGTTACGAATTATATCTTCGTTCGGGGGCGTCTGTAACAGGATGCTTGATGATTATTTTCTAGTATTTAGTCAAATTGATTAGAACACAAAATATATTAACACTTATACGATACCTATGTAATCTAATTCAAGTGTACGTACACATGGAGAGTTCAATTTTGAAATTACACATTTTAAAAGTAAAAATGACTCACATATAGACTTAGTGCCACTTAACTACATATCAAGAAAAGTTACCTTTTACCAAAGTCCGCCCTTAAATTTTGTTTCTATATGTGAGAAGTTTAAATTATTTTCAAATTGATAGCTAAGATGGCGTCAGCTGTGATACAAAAAACATATCTTGTAGAACTAGTGACAAAAAAAAAAAAAGAAAAACAATTGAGACAAAACGTATAAATATAAGATTATTATTTGAAAAATTACATATCAAAGAGTTTTGTAGAAGCAGTAAACATTACATTCATTTGTAAAATATGTTTATAACATATACATAACAAAATTTATTAAAGGAAAAGTTTATATCAAACTCATTAAAAATATGTATACATATAAATATATATAAATTAAAGAATTACGCAAACTATTTAATTATTATTGCGTTTCTTTGTTATATTTAATAATGTAGGGTATTTCATGATCATTTCCAGAACGACAAACACCTGGAACAACCAACCAATCCAGAGGCGAGTGATTGTGTCTCTTTCTAACCACCACCGAAAGTGTGGTTTAGGTTTAAGCTCATTTGTTGTGTGAACTGCCTTAAAATACCCTACATATCTAACTAATGAATATGCAAATTGGCATATTCTCAATCAAAGATCTAAACAAATTTAACCCGTTTACACAGCAACTTCAATTCAAATTCAGTTTGTTGATTAATTATATATTCTTAATAATTCTCTTATGATTGCAAACATTTTGTTTATAATGATTAATATTGGACGTTGAAAAAAGTCGTAAGCTAAAATATATGAAATTCGAGAACTGTAGGGTGCGCGCGTTTAAGTTACAAATTAAGCGATGTTTATAATTTTAAAATTATTCTACCTATGGAGTGATGAAACCATACATATCAGAACATATCCTGTATGTACAATGTGAAATTAAACAAAAAAAAAAAGCGCAAATTATAAATTTTACTATCGTAAGTTTTACAGAGAGTGTAATAATACATATCCAATTTTAAAAGTTTTAAATCTAGATGTACCATTACATATATACATATATATTATACTCAAAAAAAAGAAAAGAAAAAATCAAACAAAAATAATATTAAACATTTTTGTCAATGTTTCGCGTATATTTATGAATTGTATACTACCAGAGTATGGACAAGAATCACATTTATATAAATTTTATATTTAGAATAAGTCATTCGAATACTATAGATATTAATTGGCCTAAACATATCATGGTGAAACCTTCAAACGAATTGCCAATCACAAAATTCAACTGTTTGAAATTCACAAGAATCGTAGCTCAACTTTGTAAGAACATATCATCCAGTTCTTATACAAAACAATTAGGTTAGATTTTAAAATGACCAAGCTTGTTCTAAAATCTAACCTCACTTAATTTTCAAACAATTTAATTTAGAAAAAGGACCGGATTTTAGAATAATGAAATTTCTTATAAAATCTAGTCCACCATTTTGAAATGATTTAAAAAATGGCAGAATTTTATAATTCGTTTGTTATAAAATTTTGCCAACAAAAGTTAGTTTGACTAATATACATATCTGAATAAAGTCGTTGTGAGCTTGCAAATTAACCATATCAATAGATTAAAATATCTTTACTAATATATAAATACATATTCCTTTATATATCATATATATGTAGTACATAAATAATTGTGTTAGAATATACAAATAGTAACATAAACATATCATATATACTATATGTAGCACTTTTCAGTGTATTACAACAAAAAAAAAATTAAAAGTACAACTGGTTTAACAATTAAAATTGTTAAACAAGTATAAAAAAAAACATAAAATACATATAAAACAAATTTATGAATGTCAAATGGCAACTGTAGATATGTCATCCTACACTGTAAAAGCGCAAAAAGTGTCAGGCGTAGCAGTGTTACCAATTACCATTCGACAACATAAATATATTATCAAAAAAAATATATATATATTAAACTAAAACACATCCCAAATGGTTTGTGTAAGAAAACTAAGATTATCTTATACAAAACATCTAAAGAAAAACACAAAAAATAAAAAATGAGCAATCAATTTTCCTCTCCATGGAATAATGGTTAGGAACGTTGATTTATGGAATGGTTGTACATTCGTTTTTTGTTATAAATTCGAGTTGTGAGCAAAATCGGCGGTAAGCCGGACCATTTCAAGACATATCGATATTTACCTATAAAGCGTGGTGGCACTTGCCTTTGAATCGCTACGCTCAACGCGCAATATTTTTTTACGATTTTAAACGCGCAAGCGCGTTCTGACGCCACTGACATCTAGCGTCTTAAAGCAAAACTACTAAACTAAATGCAAACACTTTAATTATAAAGTAAATACAAAATCTCGATGGATATTTTCTCTAAATATATGATGAATTAGTTTAGATTAGTCATCGATATAATCTTATATATTAACTATAAATGTACATGTGTATACTATGTATTTGTATTTAATATTATTAACACTGCACTATTAAAGTAAAAAAAAATATATAAAAAAAAAGAAAAGAAAATATCTGTCTACAGTTATACATAAAAATCAGCATATTATTATTATTAGCATATGTAATTGCATCATTTGTGGCTGTTGTATATCTTGATGTATCTATTATTACCAATATTTTGAGGTTAACAAATTATATTATCTATAAATATATTATATCTATATTGAATGTTTCTGAGATTATATATACTATATATGTATTCATTATATATGTACGTAAAGTTAATAAATAAAGTATATATAGCCCCTTAATCGTTTTTTTTTGACGTAGAACAAAAGAAAGTGTAGATATCATAAATACCTAATTTGACATTTTTACGGAAATACACGTGTTGAGCTTCTATGGTTTCAAGAAAACTGCTACAAAAATCATAAATATCTTGTTTACGTTGGCCATGGATTCGCATGTAGCTTAATAAATCGGATCATCTGCGCTTGTCAATATTTCGACAGGAAAGCAAAATAGACTCAATTAGATAAATGACATTTCAGAGTATTCCTGCTGGTAGAGTATTGGTTAGTTTAACAGTTTGTTTGGGACATATTTTTAAATAGCGATTGGGAAAGTGGATATCTCGACCCTTTGAATATCGAAAATTTTGAATAAACGTGGCATAAATAAGTGCAATAAAAATTCCACAAAATTGTATAATTATTTATAAATATTCTAATCAAATCATTCTTTGAAGGTTCAGGGTACTAGTTGTGTGTGAACAAAGTTCCTGGAGAAAGAAATCAATAATTTTATCTAGAGGACCAAATAAAATAATCAGATAATATCATAAACTTCCTTATCAGATAATCATTCTGATAATCATATTGGCGGAGGTTTTAATCGTGTAAAACACGATAAAATCCAACATATTCTCGCATAATTAAAACCATAAAAAAAATCGCTTAAACTTCTTTGTATCCATATCGCTATAATGATAATCTCAATTACAATTGACATATGTTATATTGACAATGTTTATTATTGCTATTGTTGTCAGAGAGGGGCCAGAGGATTCTGATAATCATATCAAATTAGTCGGTTTGGTGGTAATTATTCTGCAACTCGCTATGTTGCAACATTATGAAGTACTGAAAGAAGATGGTTTTGTTAATTGTTGAAATCCTGTTGATAGCATGACTCGAGGACAATTTGCTTTAAATCAAAACACTGACAATGAAATTAACAGGTAGGATTACACCTAAGCGCAGTTGAATTCGTGTCGAAACCGTGTTGTTGGTTGCTTACATATGTTTAAGACTTTGTGAAATCTCTTTCATTTGATTCGAATGCAACTAGACATTTTCTATTTGCACTTTTACAACTAATATGTTATTCGTTAATTTAAATAAATAATAGTGTAAATTTAAAAATAGACATTTTCATTCGATTTGTTTGGTTGTCTTGCTTATTTTGTTCGGTAGTTCGAGTGTCTAACATATTTTTAAATAGTGTCTAAAATATTCACGGTTGTCAAAATTAACATATATTTTACAATTTCTA
Source organism: Leistus spinibarbis (assembly GCA_933228885.1). Lineage (NCBI taxonomy): Eukaryota > Metazoa > Arthropoda > Insecta > Coleoptera > Carabidae > Leistus > Leistus spinibarbis. The sequence continues at coordinate 5,623,175 of OW121793.1, forward strand.
TAGCTTTGATATAGTTTTAGGTAACAGCTAGATACTAGACGAACTTTCTTGATAAAATTGTCAAATTGTACTCAAATGACCTTAAAACGGCTATATGCATAAAAATAGTGTATTTTCTTTTGCACACAGATGGCAGATATTTCTAAACGAATGGAATCAAAAATGGAATTATTACGTTGCGTCCGTTGTGGTCCTATTCTTGTTCTTATTATTAGTTGGCTATGTGTTCCATAATAACACGCAAGAACCACACCAGAACACAAAATTGTTATTGCCGAAAGTATTATTTGCATGGACACCACATAAAAGTTGCTGTAAACTTACCTTTCAGAATGATGACATAACTAATTTGAAGAATTTTATTGACAATGAATCTACAAAATCGGTAAGGATAAATATAAGAACAATGTATTCATGTGGAAACACTTCTATATAGATTTGTCATTGGTTAAATATATAAGTAAAAAACTGGAGTGGTCTTCACTTTACTACTATACATCCACTGTGTATTTAATTAAACATTGAATTATTTTATTTTAAATTCTATTTTACCTTTAACAGTTTTCACTCTGAGTGTTTATACACACGTTAAAATATGGAGTTCGAAAATTTTCATGAATACAATATTTCCTTATATACGTATTCGTATAGATAGTAAAAATATTGCTTTGTAGGACTGCAGCGATGGACTAAATTTGGAACTGTCAAACGTTCATTTTGATAACGACAGAGTCCAAGCAACATGGTACCAAAATGAAATACCTGTATGTGAAATCATCATAGTAAATTCGAACGTTCGATATATAGAAGATTATAGTTTCAATTCTCCAGCTTTCCAAAATGTACGTGTTTTAACTTTAGTAAAGTTACCTCTAGAACACCTCCGAAAAAACATCTTTAATGGTTTATCACAGTTAGACCAATTCAACTTACGAGAAATGAATGTAAATCTTCGCTACGATCCCGACTTTTTTCTAAATTTCATCCACTTAGGAACCCTACAAATTCAAAGCTCCATTACTAATCCAGAAATTCTTCTTAACATTACTGGAAGTCCAGACTTTGATTACATCCCAGTCCAAATAATAGATCTTCGCTTTAATAGACTAATGAAATATTTACCGCAAAATTCATTTCGATCATCGTCCTTAGAACTTCTATATCTAGACGGAGCTGGTGTGTCTGATATACATCCGCATGCGTTTATGTTTGCAAGGAGTATCAAATTAGTTCAAATTTCTAACAACAAATTTCAAACGTTATCAGAAGATGCGTTTGCGAATTTGAATAATTTAATAATGGAGATAAAAGGCAATGATTGGATTTGCGATTGCCACTTGTTGTGGTTGAAGAAACAGCAGATTAGTGATCGAGGAGCTGCACAATGTATTGGCCAGAAGATTGTTCCCTTTGATCAAGGCGATTTTAGCTGCGCAAGTACAAGTACTGTCATTTCTACAACTACTAGTTTAAATGAAGAAATATCTAGTACTTTTACAAGTATATCTACAACTTCTGGGACTACTCTGAATGAAGATATTAGTACAGCAAAATCTTCCACCATTTTCACTTCCACAGACGAAATTTCTACAACATTGAATGAAGAAATTACAACAACTGCTAAAGATGAAACTGCTACAAGTGGAGAAACTGGAGAACCTATAACAATTGAAGACACTACTTCAACCTCCACAATTTCCTCATCCACTGTTTCGCTAACCACAGAAAATTCAGGTTCAGCTAATTATACCACAAAGTACGTAGAACAAACTTCAATTTCTTCAACTTCTTTTAAAGAAACTGATTTGAAAACATGCGAACTATTATCGGAATCTTTTGCATCAATATCCATTGATGCTCCAGACTATTTTGAAATTGAAGAAACTAATGATAGAAGCATTTTAGTTAGATGTAAGAATACGAAAACTTTGATATGGTTCAACTCTGTTCCAATGCCTCAGAATAGTTGTACAGTAACTAGTTTCGGAGCACCAGCTGTCATTAAAGGGTTACAACCTGACACTGCGTATATTGTTTGTGCTGAACCAGATCCTACAACCAAATCTATCGATTATTGCAAAGCGATCAAAACTCAACCAACTAGCGAAGAGCGCAGTTGGTTACAAAACAAGCATAAACTACCAATTATAATTACAGGAATTATAATAATACTTGCTCTATTAATATTAACTTCAATTATAGTCTTCTTCTGTATTAGACGACATCCTCAGGTTCTGCGTGGCAACAAACGTGTTATTCTTGTTAAAAACCCAACCACTGATATCTTAGTAATGCCGCCTAAGAAACGAATATACGTAAGTCCAAGACCACCAGAGTTTGATGTTATGGATGTGAGAAATGTCAGGTACAATCAAAATAAAAACGTGGGGTATCTAAGTCGACGGGACCCCGGTTATATGACGCCGATTTCTAGACAGTATATGCATCTCAGCAATCGTCCGACGTTAACGAGAAGCTTGTCGGAGACCAGTACTTGGACAGTTGCCAGTTATGTGACAGAAAATCAGATGAGGTCTTGGCGGAAGCATAGTCGAAGAGCGAGGACTTCGGTGTCGAGTGTTTTTGGGTCACCGACCCCACCGCCCCTTCCGCCGCCGAGGAACAAGTCAACTGAGATTGAATTTGAAATTGAGCGGGACCATTGGTGATTTATGAAAAACTTGGGTAACTTTAAATTATCAATTTACAAAACAAAAGGCCATTTTGTGAATATCTGAACATGTACCCTGTGTGCAGGTAGGTATATACCGAAAAGTAGAATATTATAATAAATCAACAAAACAATACAAGAAAGTCATAAAAATTTATTGTTAATTAATTTTTATAAATAATATTACTTTACATATTAATTAAATAAATATTAAATATTCTAAGTAATTTATATCTACAGGTCCATATTTGTAAACATATTTTTGCATTTATTCATTTATATAGCATGTAATATTTAATTAATTAATGCTAATCTTTTTAAATCGCAACGACATTTTTCAACAAATTCCTGTAAGCTTACAAAATAACTAGGGAATAATTTTATACCGAAAAGACTAATTCCATTCCATTATATCCGCAAAAGATTTCAAATAAAAATGACATGCTTTAGAATCCTTGTGTGTTTATCATAAAGTGCAGTCCCCATAATAATCCTTTCACTTCTGAGATTGTATTGCAAGAGCATGTTTAAAATGCAACCTGACTTTGGGCAATATGGCCACTTGTATTCCGTTACAAACCGAGGAATTTCTTAAACATAGCGAAATTAATTTGTTTAGAATTCCATTAATTTGAAATTGAATAAGATGAAAGATATACCAGCGCTTATGCATCCTACTTAAATGTTAAATTAATGTGTTGTTATGTTACTATAAATAGAAGAGTGCAGTGCCAACTTTGCAATTTATTAAAATTAAATAAAAATCTTGCAAGGCGAATTTGTTGCGTTGTTCAAGCGTATTAAGGAACTATTTTACTTGGAAGTATTCCATTGACATTGGCGCCTCTAGTGGTGATGTAACTAACCTTTAAACGAAGGCATGCCTGTAACATTGTAACGGACGTCTATGCTTGCAGCTGATTTCTGTCTGCCGTTTTCTTTCCAGACCAGAATAATGTATAGTTTGAAAATAGATAGGAGTAAACAGTGCTTTATGTTATGGATCTGGATCATGGTTTAACTTTTGATAGTTAAATATTTTATGTTCTTATTTTGAGTTTATAGATGTTTATATTTGAAGTTATTTCAATAATAACATGTAATCTAATTTATATTGAATAATATGGTTTACAATAGATATACCGAACGACGCATCACGTGCTAAAAATATTCAATCTAGGCCCGCGATAATGAATCCTAAAATATATTAAAATTAAAAGTTGCAGCCTTTTTTACAACTACAAGCCTTGTATGTGATTTTGTATTATAAATCAAAAGGATTTAAGACCTATTTATTAAATAAAAATCATTTATAATTCAAGGGTAATTGAAGCTTTTTTGACAATTTCAAGCCTTGTGCCTATTTATCCAATACAAAAATATTTTATAATTCAAAATGAATTAAAATCTTTTTGACAATTACAAGTCTTGTATGTGATTTTGAATTATAAATGAAAAGGACTTAAGATCAATTTATTAAATACTAATCTTTTATAATTCAAAAGGATTTGAAGCCTTTTTGACAATTAAAAACTTTATATGTGATCTTTTATTATAAATTAACAATCAAGAAATTAAAGCCTATTTTATATTTACTTTTTAACAATAATCAATATTGGAGCCTTGAAGCCGTTTTGAAGGCTTGAAACTATTTTGAGTGCATGACGCCTTTTTGGGGGCTTGAAGCCTTTGATTAATTAAGTGATTAATTCTTAATTCAATTCAATTTTTTATGTTATTTGCCGGCTATTACAAATAGATCGACGTATTCCGAATGTATTGTTTATTGATAATTAATATTGAAAAACAGTACATATTGAATAATAAGACTTTCGACCATTACCCTGGGAGTAGTGGGTTTGATTCCCGTCTATGCAAGTTTGAATATTTGCATAAAATAGCGTCCTACAGATTCGTGTTTATATATATAATGGTGCAGCCATCTTGGAGATACAGAAAAGAAGGTAAAAGAAGGCCATTTCCCAACTGTGCGATTATGCCAAATATCTAATCAGTTTTTCGCAAATATGAAATTTTATTGGTCTGCGCTTAGTAATTTTTAATAAATGCGAACCATACACACATACACAGCTCGAAACGGTTTTGTCAATTAAAATCTAGCAATACATTTTTTTCATGGCCCCAATACTCACTTTATAAGAAAGTAAAAATACACTTTACTAAATATTGAGTAACTATAATTATATAAAAAAAAAACTGGAATGGCCTTCGCTCTACTTTCATATCCCTTCACTATATGTATTTATTGTCATACTTTATTTTGTTTTAAATAAATTCTACGATATCTGTGAATCAATATCAATAACAAAACAACCATTTTCAAAAGAAAAAATTACAGTAAATGGTATACCTTTCGAAAATAAAAATTAAACTAAAAGGCCTAAAAAGATGTATATCTTCTACTTATATAAGACACTTTTTCTTTATCTCAAGCCATATCCGAAATTTTGAAAAAGTAGCATGAGGAAATTATTATTTCCGATGATTAAGATATTGTTTTCAAAAATAGGAGGTTATATACAAAAATCTTAAGAGAAAGGTTTCATAAATTTGCCTTCAACTGTTTTGGCGCTAGAGCGTTCACACATACACAGACGTCATTTCGGGAATAGTTAAATTCGATTCAAGAATAGTTAAAATATATATATATCCGTTAAAATCTTGAGTACGATATTTTTTATGTCCAAGAAATTAATAAAAGTGAATAGTGAATATGGGAAATAAGAAGGAAACAAGAAAGGAAAGTGTACGTAAGTATAATGAGTACAACGTATAGGATCGCCGTTGATTCTCAAAATCTAAACATTTGTTTTACTAACAATAGATACTTTAATTTTAGATCGCATTAACATATTAAAATAACTCAAGGATAACGTCTTTCTTCATCAAGGGCAAAGTGTGTAGCATGTGCGTTCCATTAGCTAATTTACCTATACAGCTAGTGTCCAAAAGAAAATGAAAAAATAACAGTTTAAAATAGTTGAATGAATATATTCTTTATTTTAAAGTTCTAACTGTATGTATCTGTTATGTTGGTCGAGTTCTCAATATCAAAATAACCTGTTTCTAATTTTGACCTATAGAAATAGGAAGATTTCTTACATTGGTCTTGTTTTAAGTTTATATTAATTCTATCATCAACAGCTTTTTCTATAGAGCGATCACAGACACACGCACAGACATCATTTGGAAAATAATCAGAAACGATTCAGGAATGGTCATAACGTTTATGAAATATTTCGTGATTACATATATTCATTCGTATATAACAAAGTAAAAAAAAAAAAAAACGGGTAATAGTGCATTTTGTGCGGCCTATTCTATATCACTTGGTATTATCTAATCTGGAATCAGATATTTTTCGAATATTTTTGTTTTAATAATAGAAAATAATTTGTAATTTGATTTGAGTATGTTCAGGTTTATAATAATAATAATAATAATATATATATATATATATATATATATATATATATATATATATATATATATATATATTTATAATAATATATTCCTGTAAACACAACTCAATTATTCTATGCTAAATAATATGTACAAAAATATATAAATATAATTACTTCTCAAACTTTGAAACTGCCAAAAATTATACTTATTATATACAGACAAGTATTTGTTGTTTATTTCTCCTAATAAACCATGCCAACATGTAATGATGCATAGAACAACGAAAAATTAAAAATACTAATAATTTCATTACACCTTGTGCGTGTGTTTAGAAAATGAGTCGACAGCTGATGCTCAAATATAACATCATACACGTTTTACACGTTGACCACGTTAGTAATACCCAGGCAAGACACCCAGCTGAAAATAACAAGCTTAGGTACAGGCATAAATACCTACAGCTCGCCGTATATTCTATTTAATGGATTATATATATATATATATATATATATATATATATATATATATATATATATATATATATATATGTATATATATATATATATATATATATATATATATATATATATATATGTATATATATATATATATATATATATATATATATATATATATATATACATATATATATATATATATATATATTTATATATATATATATATATATATATATATATATATATATATATATATATACACGTACATGATTCAAATTCTGTAAAGTAGTTAATAACGCATACAAAAACACGTTCGTAAACGTAATAATTCAAGTCCTTCCCTGGCTTTATAAGAAATAAAAATCATTACTTCTATTTTATTCTTTTTCTAAAATTAAGCATAATATTGTACGGCGATGAATATGTTGGTAATCAATCGAAGAAAATAAAACAAAAAGCTTTAATTAAATGCCTTCAAAGACTTGTAAAAAACTGAATAGCAACTGGCACATCGGCAACTAAAGCACCGAACCTACTGTACGCGCATGAATATGTTGATTATCCTTGTAATATTATACAATCGTTACAAACATTCGGTCACATCAGTATTACCACCGTTTCGCACTGAAACACCGCGCTAAATATAACCGTAGTTCACGTTGGCACCCATGCGCCGATCTGTAATATCACACAATTCATTTGTGGAACAAAATGGGAGATTTGTAAACGGTTTATAGTCCGTTTACGAAAATGAACCAACTACGCGTCCGACGTGCGGTTGGCATCGGTGCAAACACAACAGAAATCGAGTATAAGATGGTGACGTATGTTTCAAGGTCACGCGCATGCGCGCTGCACGGTGTAGTCTATGTCTACCGTAGATATGTTTGGGTATTTGTGGAATCTGAGCAAAGCGAAAACCAGGGGAGTTTCTTTCGTCGCTTGTTGTATGCTTTAGGGTATTTTTAGATGATTTTGCGCGACTGTAGCTTTGATTTGTTTTGGTGATAAATAAAGGAATTTTCTAATGAACTAGATACTAAAGGGACAGACCAATAAATTAGTTTTAAAAATTCATTCTCTTACACTCAGCTTAATCACTATAAATTGATTCTCTGTTTGCATTTTTAGCTCGTCGTACAGAATGTACAAAAGAGCTATAGGGATTGGCTGTGTCTGTAACATTCTCGGATCTAAAAATCTCCTTTACAAAAAGTTCTTGTCTCGTCGCCCTGGATCCAAAAATATATATAATTCCTATACTAGGATGTATGTATCGCGCTCGCTCGTAAGCCCAACATTTGTAAACGCATCTCCTCCAAAGGTACCTGGTCGATTTTAACGACATTTTATTTACGTGAAATTTGGGTTGCCAAGAAGTTTCCAACGCATTTTACATCCAGTCATCATATTATTACATGCAATCCTCACGAAACAATGTAGCAATAGACCAATTCTTCAACACATGAAAATGTAAAGGGTTCAATCTGTTCGATATTTTTTGTCATTCATTAATAATGCTTGGCCGGTCAGTTGCCAATATAAACATTTTTCAAAATGACAAGTTAAATAAACAGTGCGAAATAAGAATTGACAAACGTCAAGTGTGTGACAGACAGTTGTTCATATAATTGAATAACCACAACATATATGTTGTCTTCACTTGTTTCATTGCGTATGTTGCCGTCATCCCATTGGAATGCATTTCTATGACTGAACAAGCGTATGAAATGTATTATTATTAGTTTAGATCAGAGAACCTTGTTCCAATGCCGAGGTAATTCGTATTGTCATTTTCCATTTTCAATATAGCATTTTCTTCTAGTGCAGCTTGCCAAATTGGAATGAACAAAAGTGATTGTTGTTACTACAATTATTGGCTCAGATTCTGATGTATATTTGGCGTTGCTAACCAAATAAATTATAACTGACGACTTCGGAACTAGTTATAATGTTTCCAAGGCTAATTAAGCTACGCTAAGAGCACAATGGTGATATATCCGAATGATTATCTGTTACAGAGTTTCTGTACTTTTGTATTCCATAAATACTAACATTTTTACTTTCCTATACGTTATGTATGAAAGAAAGTATTGTGATCACAAAATAACGGCCTCAAAATTTTAATGGAAATATCCGTTTTGATTATTGAAGATTTGTACATCCTGGCGAGAAAAAGAATTTCAACCTGTTGTTTACTCGTGGAATTGTTTGAATTAAATAAAAACGACAGTTAGAAAGAAAGTGAATCTAATAAAAGTTAATAATGTTCAAATTTCAAGCATCTTTTGTTTGAAATATTTGTATGAAAGAAGTACCTCTTTCTGGAAAATCGCCTTAGTAAATTGCAAAATTACATTTCCGTTTTGCTAATTATCACATATATTGTTTTATGGCCATTTATTTGTTGTATCCATGGATACCATATTAACTAAATTGTTCCATGATAATGAATGTATCAAGAAATGTCAACATTTAAAACAATATTAAGAGATTCTTATCGAAATATCGATTCGAATTATTGTGATAAAATAATATTAATATACCATAAGAACGACACATTTTCTTTTATCTTCGAATTTACGTAGATGAAAGTCCATTGATGTGCATTGCAGATCTTTTACTGATAATATAATATTATTGTGCTAATTTATTCTAATAAAAATATTTAATTTTAATTTAATGTTTATATCTCACATTTGTATCTAAGATATCGAAATAAAGACAACCCACAGTATAGATTTTTATGATTAGCGTTGTAATATTTATGTAAATCTTTCTTAACAAATATCTGATTTTGATATATCTACTATTTGCTTTTGAAAGGGTCGTAATAGAGAAATAATTATGGCATTTTATTTTTTATTTTTTTCTAAATTTGGCATAATTGTTTTATAATATTAGAGAAATATGAAACAAATTTTAGACGACAAAAACTATAATTGATTTATGCAACTGGGCGTAACACCAAAAGCAATTATGAACAATTTGAATTTAAACCATATTTCCGTAAAAATTCAACACAAAAAATGTATAGACAATATTAGTTGAATTGCTCTATTATCATATTATATATTATAAATACGAACTTTCTATAAAAGAAAAATTAGTAAAAATAAAGAAAAATGAATTCGTGAAAGTATATATAATAGTAACATAAACATTCACTATACAGCCATGTAAAAATGTATAATTCTTGTCAGTTTTACTTTGTTATCCTTGTAAATTCAATGTTTCGTTCAGCAATGCAATTTTTTCCGTACGTTATTGTGTAAATATTTGTCTAATTTAATTACCTAATTTACAAAGCCAATTATAATTATGAATCATAAAAAAAATCAGTACCGAGAAGTAATTATGTCACACCCAAATATTTCGCAAATTTTTCAATTGAATGTTAAATTACAATGTTTTTGTGTTATGTCCTCAGCATTGATATTTGTGTCCAAGAAAAAGGTTACAGGACTATTCTACTACTATAATTTTCTATGGGCAGTATTAAGAGGGCTCCAAGTTTTGGGGCCCTGTAACTCCGGAAGTATACGGGCAATTGGATATAAACTGCGAACAGATTCAAATGGGATGTCAAATAATATATGTAGTAAATTTGGTTTACATCGCTACGGTATCTTCAGAGGAGTTGAGGTCACAAATTTGGTCTTACGAGCGAGCGAGCGTCATCCAAGCATATGAATTATATATATTGTAACATTATTTGAAATTAACATTGCGAATATATAAAAGTAGGATGTACTGTAGATATTCAGAACTAAATTTTTTTCTTTATGCTGCATTCATAGCGAGCGAATTACTAATTAAGATTACAAATTACAAATAATACTCTACAATGCTAGCATACCCAACAAGAACAATAACGTATTCATTATAAATTTTGTTGCTGTGAAGATTTGCATTATTTGGATAAGCAAATTGGATTATAACTTGAAATTTATATTCTTAATTTCTAATTGATTTGTTGTGATTGGTTCGTTCAGGATAAAATATGTATAGCGTTTTACGCAAATATGAACCTTTAAACATGTAAATTGCCTATATTACCTTAAATTAAATCGACATCTTTTATAAGGATCTCTGTATTTTACAAATTTTTGTAATGTGTAAAGCCTTAACGTACAACAAGAGAATTAAATAAAAAAAATTAGAAATTTTTTCTCGACTTTCTTGTACATTCACTCTCTATATTCACCCCACGATAGCAATATGTATTGTAACTAGGGAATCGTAAATATAAAATATACATTTTCTAAAGCTACTTAACAGTAAATGGTATTTTTATAATTAACTTTACAAACTATAGTTGCTTGAAATATTAATATCTTTAACTTTGGTTGGATTCACTTTTTCTGAAACTCGTGTTTGTCGAGATATGCAAATAGCTGCAGAAATGAACCATTACCATTAACCATCCGGTTAAGAAATAGTTGTCAGAAATAAGAGATTTTCTAGTAAAGTCTTAAGTTCAAATACAGACATTCACAAAATAGTCTAATTCGATTCAAAGATGGCCCAAAAGTCTATTTCCCTTAAAATCCCATTCATAATTTTTCATGATTACAATACTTCATGTTAGACTTCGCCCAAGAAAGTATAAATTATAAAAATAAAGAATTTAAATCTAATAATAAATCTAAAAATTCGAAAAATCATTTTGAAGACAATAATTTTTCAATATTCCAAGGACGAACATTGCGATAGAAAAATATTATATTTACATAACATAGCAAATATATGTAGTTAGCAAAATGTTCGGTAGATTAATATTTAAATATTAACATGCGTTACCACAAACATATCATGGACACCTTATGATGAACATAACGTTGATTAAATGATTTTAAATTCACTTTTCCGAAATCTGGGTGCGAACCCAGGACCCCGTACGGCGAGTGCAATCGATATTTATAATTGAAATAATAGAAATAGATAGCACTCGATGACGACAACTGTAAATCTATATTTTACAATAATTTACACTAATTAAAATTTTGCGCACTGGACACTGAGAGATGTCACCTAAATGGCGCTACATGCTTTCAAAGTATAATATTACAAATATGTATACTGCTGACATAATATTTAAGATTAGAGTACGTTAATGTAACAAAAATAATGTAACAAAAATACTATACAAAGTTAAAATTTGAATTTAAAATAAAAATATAACAATTTATTAAATGTATATATTACAATATTCTCTTATCATTATTATACTGGTCAAAAACGCACTGGAAGATATCACCGCTGTGCTCCAAGCGTTTAAAATGTAAGATCGAAATACACAGATATAACTTTCGATTAACAGTAAAAATCCGAACTGAAATAAACGTTTAAAATAAAAATAAAAAATAACTTTGTGAACACTGTACGATTCGAAAAATTCGAATCCACTATAATCGCGCGACGAAAAAATTGGCATGTTATCTACATATTTTGAGAGGCGATAATCGCCTGTGTATCGCAACCGATTATTACTATTATTTCCACAAAAACAGTAGTATTTGTAGTGAAAAAATAAATATGGCTGCGGGGCGACGTCACCACCAATAGCCAGGCCCTATTTGTGACCTCAGGCGGAAGTGTATAAGGCGCGTTGCATTGTGGGAAGTCAGTTGTGGTCGCGTTCCTGTCGTGTTTGTTCTTACGCACATTTTTGTGTGATCATCTTCTCATTTTCATCCGCCAAATCTCATTCTAACAGCAATGGTAAGTTTTTCAAATTATCTCTATTTGCTTTTATATTATTCAAACTAATAACCAATTTTGTAATCAATATTTTTAAAATGATTTTTCTTTTTAGTAGATTTTACTTTATCTTTTTGCACAATTAAAACAAATAGTTTATATATTTTAATTATAATTGGAATGTTAGCATTATTTTTCACTATACAAGATATGAATGCTTTTAATTCTCTAAAATTTACTTTTGATTTTTTTTAAACAAATCTTTAGATTTATGCAACTTCTATTTTGCATAATTGAGTTTCATGTTAGATTTTATTAAATATTATTGTAATTTTAATGAAATTTAATACACGCAAATAATATCGCATTTTTAATTCAAAATTTTAAAACAATGTGTGAAGGATTACATTTAAATTTCATTAAATGACATCTATTCCCTAATTAATATCTGAAAATTGTGTTTCAACGAAAATAATTATTCCTTGTCCAACACAAGATCAATTAATTTACATGTCGATAATATGCAGGTTTAGTTATTCTTTCAATATTTTTTATATTAGTTTTGGTGATATATATTTTTATTCAAATAATTATAAATTATATTTTAATCTTAACACAATTATAACCTCCAATTATTTCCTAAGACAAAATAAAAGAAACGAATTTTCTTCATTTTTTTTTTAAATAATATTTCAAAGCGGTTTAAAATAAAATATCTACCTGTTAGAACCATGAATAAAAATAACCTAAAAAAATATTGAGCACAGCTACCGATAAAAATAGAATAAATTAGTATTTTTAAGTTTTTTTTTTTTTTTTTTTCGTACGACGAATGACTAATGAAGGTTTGAAAAGTTGCAAATGTTTGAAGATGTGTGTAACACCCTACATTTAAAAGTGCCAAGTAAGAAGTATGATTAATATTCAGAACAAATGTTAGAAACAGTTGCTTGCGTTTTCAGTACCTGTATTTATAATAGTAACTAACAAGCAGCTCTGTGGGTATTAAAATGTTATTCTAATTCTGGCATTTCTAAATTTACAGGAAGAACTCGACAAGGAACAGGTTGCCCGTAAGTATTTTAAATATTTACTGTACACATAAATCAAAGTTTTACAGCCGTATTCATAGAAATATTTAAAGACAAATTTAGAAATAACAACGTTAGTGATATATATATACTTGGATAGTTGTAGCTTTGACTTTTGGAAACTCTTTATTAAATCTTTCAACGAGTACGCACACCTTTAATCGGATGGTCCGAGTATGTTTGATGCTTTTCTAAGGGTGGTTTAGTGTGTAGTATTGCAAAACTAATAACAAACAACATTGTTTAATTTTGTTTGTAAAATATAAGGAAAGATAAATTAGAGTTTGATATTGGTCTGTGCAACGCTGGTTTAGCAGAATGCCTTGCAGTAAAATATGTTAATAATAATAGATAATTTATATACCAAACTTAGATTTTATTGTACAAATTATTAAAAAAACATATATTAGTATTCATTTCAATTTCATATTTCTGTATTTTTGTTATAAATTGAGACATTCGTTGTTAATGCGATTATCAATTTAGTAAATATAATAACCATGGATACATGATAAAATTATCTGATTTTAAACATGATTTTTTAGTAAATGGTACATTTATTGACAGTCCTTTCAAACATCTTATAAGAAATTTCAATATATGTAACTTAAATACGTATGAATCACATTTTTACTAATGTTTGCTGTTTTGGAGATAGTACAATTGAACTACCAGCATAGTTTTTCTATTCAAATTTAGAAAATTTTCTTCATGCTACTGTCGAACATAATATTTATGTTTACATACATTTATCTATATCAGTTTTTGCTGTAAATCGTTTAGAGACGTAAAAACCCAAGTTCGATATATATTTTTTTGGTCATAATTACTTCATTTTACACTTTCACGCATACGAATTTTTAAAGAACATCGTGAAGGTTAAGTACCATTTTACTAGATTTTATATGTGCTATGATAATAAATATCGCCAATTGGAAATAAATAATAGTTTGATTTATGAAAGTATATTTAATATCTATGAATACGTATGTTCGTTTCTTCAATACATTTGTGCAAATAGTGTATTATCCCCAAATAGAAAGCGTTCTTTTATATTTCCCCCAAACGACCACAATACTAATTGATATTGATTTAATAATAATTCTATAACAGCCATTCATTTCACCAAAACATTCAATAGTTTCACTGAAATATTAAATCTCAAACTGCAATCAATTCGCAATATGACGAATATTGTAATCTCACCAAATAAATATTTAGTCATTTCCTACCACCTTAACCGATTACGGGTTTTATGTGCTCTAGGCCGAAAGGATTGGATGGGTCCTTGCAATTTTAATATAATAATTACTCTTGACCATGAATAACACCTTCTTTTGAAGCACCAAAACCGTGGGGCGCTATGTCCGAGCCTATTTGGCCTACTCTTAAATCTGGCACTGAAATTTATTGGAATATAGCTAATTATTATTATTTGGTGAAACTACTGTTTATCTAGTGTACACATTGGGGAAATTCAGCGTTTCCATAATTACATATTCATTGCTTTTCATTAGTGCGTATTATTTTATTACAAAACCGTAAAACACAGATTATTTTAGAATTTGAAACTGTAATTCATATTTTAGCATGAAATAGTAAAGAAAAAAATTTATTTAGTATAGAAATGTGGAACTAATTTCATAAACAGTTTTCGATTTCCTATATCACTAACTAGTTAAACACAAATTAAAATCGGTTAATTAATATTATTATAATAGTATACGAAAAATGTTAACAATATTATTGTTTCTGTTGTAAACAGTTCTCAAGAAGGCCTTCGATGCCTTCGACAACGAGAAGAAGGGTTGCATTGACGTCGTGATGGTGCGTACCATCTTGAACATGTTGGGTGTCCACGTCACCGACAAAATGTTGGACGAGATCATCGCTGAAGTTGACGCTGACGGCTCCGGTGAACTTGAGTTCCCTGAGTTCTGCACGCTCGCTTCCCGGTTCCTTGTTGAAGAGGATGAGGCGGCTATGCTACAAGAACTTAAGGAAGCCTTCAGATTGTACGACAAAGAGGGTAACGGTTACATTACCACCGCTGTCTTGCGTGAAATCCTCAAGGAACTCGACGAGAAAATCACCGCTGAAGATTTGGACAGTATGATTGAAGAAATTGATTCTGATGGTTCTGGAACCGTTGATTTCGATGGTAAGATTTATTTTAGATTCAAATTCAGATTATTTTCTTGACTATTTAATTAATAAATCAATTCTTTAGAGCTAATTGATAACTTACTCCAGTTTTCTTTAATCAAAAAAATCACTAAAAAATAATTGAGAATTAATTTCTTTAGAGTATAAAAAGGGCATGTCCCAGTGTGTTCTTCTTTAAATATGTTCATTTTGCGTAAAAACGCTTTGGTTTAGTTGCTCGCGTAACAAAAATTCATTCTGAAGATGTCCGGGTTCGATTCCCGTCTCGCACAACGGATGCTTCACTTCGGCAAACGGTTAGCAATTTCTTCAGATACTCCCTGTTTAGGAACATTACCACATTATACGATGGCAGAGTAAGTTTCTCCGTATGGGAGTAAATCTCTGGCCATCTCATCACAACAAAATAAACAGAGGGGTAGGGCTTAGATACACTACACACATGACAATATCGGACACCATATAACATGCTATACCTAACGCTGCGCATATGATAAAACTAAAACTTGCTTAGAATATGGCAAATTCCAAATATCCCATATCGTGCTTTGGACGGTAAAGGTGATTTGTTTCATTTTTTTTTTTATAAATATGGCAGTAAGAATAGTTTGTAAGTCGACACCTTAGGCTTAGAGCATAAAGGTGTCATGTAGCAGTGAGACTATATTTAAATATGGAACGTTTATTTTACAAAACATGTGTGTACTAAATAGTAAATTGAGAATTTCCAAATGAATACTATGGAACAAAATGGTGTCATATCCCTGTCCATTTATTTACTAATTTTATTTTGAGTTATATATGTCAATTGTGCGCTATAAAGTATTTGCTTGTTAATTTTCATTTCGTAAATTGTATAAAAGTATTAAATACAATATTTTCTTTACTTTACAGAATTCATGGAAGTCATGACTGGTGGAGATGATTAAATTAAATTAACTTTAAAAACTATAAAATAATTTATTATATTTTTGTGATAAATATTAAAAAAAAATGAATAAATATTTTTTTGTTATATATACTTCTTGTCCAACCTATCCTTAACTAAAAATTCCCATATATTTTATAAATATATTGTTATTTTGTATGGTGTTAAAAAAATAAAAATAAATAAAAAATCCCTAAAAACTTAAAAACTGTTGAAAAACCTATACATATGATCCTACAGTTCGTTCATATATTACGAGTTTAGTGGTACTATTATGAACAAATCTATAACTATATATGGAGAATCTATAAATAATTGAATAACTTTAATGACCTCAATGACAGTAAAAGTCTTAAAAAATAATCAATTGTTTCGCTAAATAATAAGTTTAATTTATATTGACAACAAAACAAACAGAATTTGCGCTTATAGAACAAGAAGAAATTTCGAGAAATCTATAGAGATTAATTATTTTTAGAATCAATGTGAAAACATATTTTTAATTCTATTCTTAATAATGTTAAATTTTGAAATTGTATCTCACATTAAAATGCATGCTCAATTAATAATAATTTTGAAAGATATTTAAATTACAGATTTAGCTTTTATACCCGTAATTAATTTGTAAATTGTGTTGGTTGTGTGATAATTATATTAAGACAGTGCGCGCGCTCATACCTCCACAATATCTAAAAATAATCTATACAGATCTCTAAACAGCTGTGATACGTTTCGACGTTTACAAAAATACGAATCACGTTGCGCTGAGAAGCAGTTGGTTTCGAAAAAAATTCTTGATCAATCTGCATACGCAATAATACTTAAAAATATCAATCTCTAAAACGCTTGATTCAAATCTATCCACAGATTATGGAACATTTTCAGGACTGTGCCAATACTAATATTATTTCAGCACAAATTATTATCGTTTGAAGTGTACAGAAAAAGAATAATAAGGGAAATCGGAACTAAAATTTAGAAAATGAATTTGTTCAAACTAGGTTAATTTCAATGTAGGTAGATAATTTAATGTATCAAATTAATTGATTGATTTAAAAGAAAGTGTTATTGAAATCTAATAGTTAAATTATTCGATAACGACTACGCATTTGAAAACATTAATTTTTATTCAATTCTATACTCCTCGGTGTCATTTCTAATTTAAAGATGGGCAGTAAAAATTACAGTGTTTTTAATATTAAGTTTCGAAATAGGTTAATATAAATATAATAGACAAATTGTTCAATTTAAATAATAATATGTTATTATTATAATTGATTGTTCAATATATAACGATTAATTTAACATATTGTCTTTTTAGAGCTCTCATAAGGGTACATAGAGATGGACAGTAAATGACAAAACAATGATTTTTAGATAGTCGTACTGTAGCTACAATAGTGCTATAGTGTTCGGTCGTGTGTAACATTTTCAGAATCAATAATTTTTTGCGCAGAAGTACGTTCCATGTCTCCCTGATATTTTTAACTCTACAAGACCGATTTTAACCAATTTGGTAAATATATAATAGGAGCATTCATTTAGTTTGGGGCAACGGGACTAATATATTTAAAACATTTAGTTTTCGTTAAATCCAAAAACCCTACAATATTATTTTGTTATTAAATATAATATTTGCTATCATTTTTATATCTTAAATTATTTAAAACTCTCTCTCTTTAATAATATGTTTTCCCCTTCAATATTTTCTTATTAAAATCTGGTTATTTTTTATAATTTGTTTTAAATTTATGCAACGTTTGCTTTAAAACAACATCAATAGACCAGCAAACATAATTATTTTTTTTCCCAAAAGAGATCTATAATATTATTTATTCTCACGTCGTTTTTGAGATATGCAAATAGAGTAGCAAGAGTAAACAATTACATCCAATTAAGATATTGTTTTCAATAATAAGAGATTATTTTGAGTAATACAAGTCATAGGATTCACAATATTACTTTCAATGAATATGGCCCTAGATGATACTCAAGCACAGACAGGCACTTAAACACACAACACACACACACATAGATTGGCTTTCTGAAAATATTCGAATTACATTCAAGGGCGGTAAAGACGAATATTTCCTTTGAAAACTCGAGTTTGAAATTATTCTTGATTACAATAATCCCTTATATATATAATATATTCGTATAAGAAAGGAATAAAAAACATACATTATGGTCGGAAAATTATTTTGGATATTTTTAGGCAGCATAAATTTTGATATTTGAAAAACATATTTTCTTGTTTCCATTTTAGTTTTGATAGCTTAGAACACAATTGTAACAACTCCCACGTAAAGATAAGCAGTAAGAAAAAACAATGAATGTTTTTATAGTGGTTTCGAATGTGTTACGTAGTCAAATTGTTTGGCAGTTTGATCGATATGTTAATTACATATCACCGAGGCTATAAGTACATCGTTTAGATCGATGGATCACTTATTGACATTACTGGCTGAAGTTTGTATTTTGTGGTGTGTTGCTCACAGTAAGTGCTTCGACAACTATTAAAATTATATAAAATGGCTGCACCCGCTGGAGACGCACCTGCTGAAGATGCTCCTCCGGTTATGAGTGCTGTTTTGGTAAGTCATCCATTTATTGAAAATATTACGAAAATCAATAGCTAATTACTATTTCTGAATTTGTACTTTAGTTTCTCTTGGCTTCATTTAATGAATTTATCGTTAATATTTTAGGAAAGTCTAGATTTGGATAAAGACACTATTCGAAGTAAGTAAATATTTTTAATGCATACATTAATAACGTGTGAATTAGGGTGAAGTGAAACTATATTTTATGAAATATCGAGATGCCTCCAAAAATATAAACGAAAGCAGTAACCATGTAGATTAGGTTTTGTTTTCATTACTG